>JAPFBL010001938.1:1200000-1800000 GCA_026182355.1 Hermatobates lingyangjiaoensis
TTACAAAAATAAAACAAAATAGGTTCTGAATAATTTAATTGAAACAATTTAAGTTAATTTTCTTTTGTTAGAAAAGGAAAAAAATAAAGACTTCTAAAAACAACTCATCTAAGGTAATCTAAAATTAGAAAACTGAAATATAAATATAACTACTTTGTCAGCGGACTATCTTGGAGGGACTCAGAAATAATATTTTCTGTATTATTGTAGTAGTTTTTGTTCGTAGAGCAATGTGTTTTTATTGTGAGCTTGTGTATATATTTATATATATATTGAAAAATTCAAGTTGGGCAACAATTTTTAAGAAAAACATTAATAACAAAAACTATTTGTTGACCTTAAGTTTTGGTTAAACCAACTTCAATTGAAGAAGACGAAGAAAAATATTTCAAATTCTATGGTGAAGTAGCAGTGTTAACGGTTTTACACACCATTGCTAACCGTCACATCGTTTGAGCTTCTTCCGTGTTTTTCTCCTAAAGACAGATTAACATAAATTGAAAGCATATGTGTATTCTATTTATATAATATATGTATGTATATTATTACATATATTATGTATAACGTATGTATGGAAATAAACATCTTGATAAAAGTGCTATAATTTCACTTTAGGTATGGTTTATAAGTTTATATGGTTTATAGTTCGAATTTATTTGAGGCAATATAATTCAATTTCCCTATAAGCCTTAAAACATTTAGCTGAAACCATCCATTTAAGGATTATTATTGTAGTCATATAATATTTGATAATATTTATAAGGATATATTTAGCATTTCTCACAATTTAGAATAGTTAATTCTGTTGACAGTTAAAAATAATTTATTTAAAATTATTTGATAGCTCAGTCTGACACTGAACTCGTATTTTAATTTAATATTTTTTTGCGCTATTGAGAGTTGCAAATATGCAGAATCATATTTAGTTATGACCACGCTTTGAACTTTTGGTGATTATGGAAGCACTGGGTTTTTATTGTACATCTTAATAAATGTATAAATGTACCTAAATGTTTAGGTCCACATCATTTGTCCCAGACAGACAATCTGGTTATTGAGTTAAAATGCCAGTAAATCATTGAATTATATATCTTTGTAAATGATTAGTGTTTTATTTATAAAACTAGCCGATTAAGAGTAATTTTGAGGTGTAATTGTAAGTTACTGGAAATTAATGGATTCTAATTGGTCAAATTCGATAAGGTTCAGAAATAAGGATTTTAGCAATACTATTATGTAGAGGCATTATCATTGATGGTTGTTACGAATACATTTTTTTTTTTTATTAAATTAACAAAACCAGTTAGGCTGCTCTTTTCACTGAGTAGTGTAGCAATTATGATGTTGCAAAAAGAGACAAGTGGATGAAGTGAGGGGCGGTACGCTTGTCCTAACTAGGAGGCGGGATTGTTCGGGAGACTTGAATGCCAGCATCCGTGCTCACCTGTCCATGCTTGCTACCTAAATTTTATTTCTCTGTAACACATCCACTCTGTAACCTCTTTCATTCAGATAGATTTTAAAAAATATTAATTTATCTTATCAATTTAATCCTCAATATATAACAACGTTATGACATTTTAACAACAAAATCTCGATTCTATATTTTGACATTCGTCATCGAGGTTTCAACGTATATAATAAAAATCAATCGATAAACAACAAAAGGTAATGATAAAATCATAAACTATGATGTTCCGATTAGTAACGATCCTCGTCAGAGTTACAATCATTACGATTGTGACTCATTCTCCTTGTAACTCTGACAAGCACGGGTCCTTATCTGTATATCTTAATTTTGTTTTAATATAGCATACTGTGATTTGTACGTTGATATATATACAAAACTTCTCTACAAAAATAAAATCTTGGTTTCCTTTAAAACATAGTATTTTGGTAATTATGACTATGATATCACGATAAAAGACGGTCTGTAAAATGTGTCTTTTTGATGGATGACTTTTTGTTCAGTATAGTTACTGTTTAATAAATTACGCACGTAATTATAGAAAGAATGAATAATTTTATAATGTCCGATTTTTTATGTTTACTCATTTATCCCACTAAAAACTTCTTTACCTTTTTATAGTTTTTTTTATTGCATAAACCGATCTCCAAGCGGGTTATAACGTCATCCGTTTATCGGCTTTTCGTTTGATTGGTAATTCTACAGATTCTACATTGGGAGTCCTAAATTTTGCCTAACTAAAGTGCATTTCGCGTAGGGATCTTTAACGATTACCTGACATCGTACAGGCTCAGGCTCGATGGCTTAACTTCCTCTCCGAGGGACGACGTGCTCAAATATATTCACCTCCCGCCTGAAGAAATCCATGGTCAGGTGGGGATCGAACTCAGGACTATCACCCCAGAGGCTGATATATGTTGTTAAAAATGGATCCAGAATTGAATATGACGCCTTGCAGTACAGAAAGATTTGTTTCCACAATATCAACATCATAAACATCTTAATAACAAATGTTTAAGTTGTTATTAAGTTTAACATCTTAAACACAATGCATAAAAAAAGCTAACCCAATTAGTTTTAAGCGTATCAATCCAAGAAATTCGTTTTATATTTTTACTAGAGAGCGAAACAAAAATGTCTTGCATTCAAGAGTATATAAAAAATTTGTTTCTTTGATTACTTTAATTTTAATTTAAATTCCTGTTTTAATTTGTACTTCAAAGATATTTAAATGTATGAATTAAAATAATTTCATTTATTTCAAATGGTTGAACATTCTTATATAAGGGAAACGCTGATCCCGTATTATTCTCTAATTTCCAAGTTTGAATATATCTTATAAAACTAATCTATGCTTGTGAAGAAGTTTTAAAAGAATTTTGTTTATAAGTTAATGACTTTCAGACATACACACACACTCACCCACACACACACTCACACCACACACCACAAACGACACTCCACACACCACAAACGACACTCCACACACCACACACCATAATCCACATACAACACACCACAAACCACACGACACACACCACAAACCACACACCACACAACAGACGACACCACACACCAACACACACCGCTAACCGCAAACAACATACCACACCACCATACACCACACCACACACTACATACCACACAACCCACACCACACAATATATACCACAGACCACACACCACACACACCACACACCACAAACGACACTCCACACACCACACACCATAATCCACATACAACACACCACAAACCACACGACACACACCACAAACCACACACCACACAACAGACGACACTCCACACACCACACACCATAATCCACATACAACACACCACAAACCACACGACACACACCACAAACCACACACCACACAACAGACGACACTCCACACACCACACACCATAAGCCACATACAACACACCACAAACCACACGACACACACCACAAACCACACACCACACAACAGACGACACCACACACCAACACACACCGCTAACCGCAAACAACATACCACACCACCACACACCACACCACACACTACATACCACACAACCCACACCACACAATATATACCACAGACCACACACCACACACACCACACCACACTACACCACACACTACATACCACACACCACACACTACATACCACACAACACACACCACAAACCACACGACACACACCACAAACCACACACCACACCACAGACGACACCACACACCAACACACACCGCTAACCGCAAACAACATACCACACCACCACACACCACACCACACACTACATACCACACAACCCACACCACACAATATATACCACAGACCACACACCACACACACCACACCACACTACACCACACACTACATACCACACACCACACACTACATACCACACAACACACACCACAAACCACACGACACACACCACAAACCACACACCACACCACAGACGACACCACACACCAACACACACCGCTAACCGCAAACAACATACCACACCACCACACACCACACCACACACTACATACCACACACCACACACTACATACCACACAACACACACCACAAACCACACGAGACACACCACAAACCACACACCACACCACAGACGACACCACACACCAACACACACCGCTAACCGCAAACAACATACCACACCACCACACACCACACCACACACTACATACCACACACTACATACCACACAACCCACACCACACAATATATACCACAGACCACACACCACACCACACTACACCACACACTACATACCACACAACCAACACCACACAATATATACCACAGACCACACACCACACACACCATACCACACGCTACATACCACACACACCAGACACCACACACCACACCACACAGTACATACCACATACGCCACACACCACACCACACACCGCACCACACACCGCAGCACACACCAACACCACAGCACACCACAAACTGCATACCACACACTACATACAACACACACCAGACACCACACACCACATACCACACACCACACCACTCTACACCACACACTACATACCACACAAACCACACAATCAAGTTTATTATCGGTACTTATCAGTAAATATATTTATGGCACTAGATTATGAGGTTGAATATAGCTTTTATGACTTAATATAGAAAAAAATATTAAGTTTTTGTGGTATTCTGAACCATTGTAGAATTTTGAAGTCCATGATATGATATTTTTGTAATAAAAGTTGTGATAAGGTTCTGAAATGAAAGTTGTGATGCGGCGAGACAGATAACCTGAATCTGTAGTATGGTGAGTGATTGCTGAACGATATAGCTGAGTGAATAATTGCTTTTAAAAATTGTCTCAACATCTGGATTGGTATTTATCTGTATAATCTATTGCATGCTATAAATAATGGTAATTTATTTATAATTAAAAGAATTGAGATACTAAGCAAGCCCAAACCTAACGGGTTGGCTCTTTGATGGAGACTGGTTGGACTACAAACAGTTCTTGGAGTGCTTCATTTTAAATCCGCTGGCCTGTCGAATTAATTACACTATTCAGGTTATAATTTTCATTTTTAATGGCAAAAAAATCTTTTGGCAATGCTTGTTTTTAGTTACCCAGGTATTAAATACAACTTTAGAATACAATTATAAAATTGTTATGCGAGAAATTGTAAATAAAACATCCTTGAAAAAAATAAAATGTTAAATAAAAACCTTTGTGATAGCTATTGATTGCTTTGAGAAAATCATGCTTCAATAACATCTGGATATGCTAAATAAAGTCTTGAATGCAGGGATAAAGAAATTTGCAGTGGCCTAAACTCAAGTTTACCATAAGTAAATTGTCAAATTCGTTGACAATCAATGGAGTTTTCGTTATATTGTTATGTGGCTATCGTGTCGACGTAATATCAAACTCATAAATGATCAATAATGATTTCCTTTGCTTTAATATGGCTATATCCATTTCATCCGTTACAGCAAACTTAAAATCATTGATCTAGAACAATCTGACACATTATAAATATTATTAATGTTACTGTTATTATTATCATTATTTTTATTAAACTGAAGGACTAAATTTCATCGAAATGGTGCACACTACTGCCAAATATGGCCTATTGTGCATTCCTTTGTCGTTTCTAAGTTCATCTCATGAAATCATGTAAAATATTTTATAAAAAAATGTGATGGAAACATATTGTCCAACATTTAATAATATTTTAATATGATCCGTCAAACGGTATGAACTGTATCGTGTTCGAAATAATTCAGAATCAATCATAAGTCTTTTATTTTTACATTTTATTGCAAAAAATACCTGTATAGTTGTTTTAAAAATGTAGGGTTTTGCTGAGTTAGTGCTCCTGTTATTTTTTTTATAACCTTAAAATTACAACTTTCTAAAAATAATAATATTCCTGACAAAAAAATGTCTGAAGTCCATTTCGGACAAAAAAGTTACTTTTCCATCATAAAATATTGTCCAAAAACAATGGATCTATATTATTGGATCAATTTTTTTTCATACAAGAACTTTGGAAACCTTAAAAAATGCATTTTTTAGATGTCAAAATCAGAATCAGATTAAATATCTCCGTCAGAGTCTCAAGACTCTGTTTTTTTCATGATTACTATACTTTAATAATGATAAAGTATAAAATTCAGAGTGGCTTACACTCAACTTTACTATAACATAAGTAAACTTAATATCTAACTCTTTGACAATCGAATGAGTTTTTGAAGTATATCATATAACCTTTAGTATAGTATTATCAACCTATTGACAATCAGTTTTATGATTTCATTTAGTTTATTGTCGCAATACCATTTTGTTAGTTATAAATATTTGATATGGTTAATCTAGAATAATAAGAGATGTTCTTATTAGTACGATTAAACTGATTGGCCGAGACTCATCGGACTCATCTGTACTGCTACCATAACTGCCCTACATTATCTTAGACGTTAATCTTCTCTTTAACGTTTTCAAAATCAACTTTGAATTTTTATTATTTATTGAATTTTAAAATTGTTCTTAAACAATAAATATCTCCATTTTCTATTTGTCATAAGTATTTTAACCAAAAATCTTTCTCATTTTCAAGACGATTGCCTCGCATTTAGTTAGAATGTGCTCAATGGTTTCCCTCTCTTCCAGAGAGTGTCTGGTTTATTCGTGTGATGCAAATTAAATCTTCGATAAGAAGTAGTTAAGAAGATATATTGCTGTTAGATATTCTACAAGTAATTATTAAATTCTTCCTTTGAAGATACAGTGTTCCTTACTAATTTAAGTTCAGCAGTATTGAGATTTTTAAACTAAGTTAGATACAGTCATTGTACCCACTTTTCATCTTGTTTCTTCTTCATCCTGGAATACTCAACCTTTTCCTCATTCCTCTCTATTCCCTTGTTGCCAGGTGTCTACCTGAGAGTTAACTTATGTTTACTACTTTCATTATTAATATTTGACTCGTCAGTATACCAGCCTCTCTTTTGAAATGAGGATGCTTCCAATCCAGTTCAGTATTTGTGCTCACTTGGACACCCTTTGTAAAGCCTATACTTACACGAATTCTTCTTTGCATTAGGATTGTATTAATTCATTCTGAGGTTTCTAGATTAACACATCTATGTATTTCATCTGGTTCAATAGATAACAAGGATGTGCTGTAAAAATTAAATGTTGAAGGGTACAATATGTAGATTAATTACAATATTCTCGCTAGGCAACCATGCTTCACACTGGAGAGCATTATAGAATATATGGTTGATTGGCGTTCGCTTATATTGTTTTAAGTATTTTATTGTTCATATATATCGTATGCAATCATAAAAAGATCTATTCTTCAAATTTCTTTTATTAAATCTTAAAACAAGAGTTATATTTGACTCGACCATCAGAAAAAGTGTCTAAGTAAATGTAAACAAATACAACAGGTAAAACTGATCCATTAGTCTAAGTTCAGTTTTCAAGTTGTTTACTATATTACCTTTTGCTGTAATAAAAATATCTTGAAATCTGTTTTTTAGAATACTATTTAAACACTAAAACACTATGCTATGAGATAATTTTTTTTGTAATATATGAATATGATTCATCAAATGGAGTGACCTGTAGTGTGCCCACAAACTTTTGGATATATACAACTCACACACCCACACAATACATACAACTATCATTAAAAACCATCAAAACTAATTTTCAGCACCTCAAAACATGTAATCTGTCAAAATCTTAAGATCAAATTTTTTCATGATTACTATACTTTACTTACAGTAAAGTAAAAATTGAATACAAAAAAATAATTGTAATTGAAGATATTTAAGATTATTTTACAGATAAATATGATAACTCTAGCTTGAAGTGAATGTCATTATCACTATACTGGTTACAAACTACATCTGAAATAACCTTACCTCTTCAGGTACAACATACACTCCACAAACAATTTGTTTCTTCTTTGAGATCAATTTAATTCTCATTTAACAAGACAATTCTCAACCAGTTTCTATAAGTTTTTTCCTGCTTTGAAATTCTTCGATGTCGATGTTGATAAATCAAATGTAAGCTATAAAAAGAATATAGAAGAAGATTTAAAATCGTTGTGAACCTGTTCTGCACGAGATTGTTCTTATACCGGAATTCCAATTCGGACTCCTTATTCATTTGACTTTCTTATGTTACTTCGTAGACAACAATCTTGTTAAACCATTTTCCATCCTCCAATAACTCATGCACTCAAAATTCTGAATTATCTCAATTCAAACTACTAATTAGTCATTTTAACCCTCTAGAAATTCTTAATTACCAAACTTTATTTTCTAGATGTTAACATAGGCTTTAAAAATGGAACACAATTCTGGATGACATGATCAATCCTCTGTAGAAAATTTCTAACAAATTAATGATACATTCGTGCTGTATTTGAGTTTTTTTTTATTTATGTAAATTCGTAAAACAAACATTAAGTAATGTTATGATCTGAACCCTAGACCCAAGTCCAACAATATTACCTATTTAAACAACTGAAGTTATTTGTAGTGATCATTTTTGAACAACCGGTTGGCGTAACTGGTAGAGAACTTAGTACTAAGTAAGTAACTAACAAGTAGGCAGTATTCAACCTCTGCATGAAGTCTTTTTACGATCATGGACTCCACTGTTAGGTCCAAACTGGTCGTCCAATCATGTATGTTCAGTTTAGAACCTTTTTAGACTGGGGGTGGTTGGAAATTAGGAGTTGGTCATATATAAAGAGGGGTAATTGGAAACACCAGAATGGAGTGGGGCTGAGAGAGCGATACCTCATCATAGGTGGCTTGACCCAAACACTATAATAATGATCCCGTTCATTCTTACTACCGGAGGCGAAACTTATACTATGCAGTTTTCACTCCACACGTTGACAAGTTAAATGCTCAAAATTGCATTTTTTATTTTAACTGCCGTAAGCCCCAGTTGAATACTACTGAGCACATTTTAAGTTCGGTAAATTTTGAATTTATCTATTATTAGTTATACTAGGTGTACAACATAATATACTACTTAATATTCTACATAATACGTGGCGCATGTAATAAAATTATGTATATAATGTGAGAACACAATCATTTTACAAACACGCGAATAAAAATAAAAATAAAAAATAGAATAAAAATTACTATTTTTTGTAAATGAGTGTCTAATAATGTTTTCGAGAATTCTCGATCTCTGGTTTATATGTAGGATAATTTTATTCATTATTTTTTAAAAAATGTTTACAATTTTGAATAATGTTTTACATTTTGGTCTTCTATAAAATTATGATACTCAAAATTTTATTACATACTATTTTTTTTTAAAATGATTCTTCTTTTCTTTTGTCAAAAATCATAAAAATCCAATTTACTCCTAGTTTTTCCTGCGTGTTGTACCCTGCTATAACATTGCTGTAAATATGTATTGAGAAAAAATATTTCAGTAATTAGCCACTTTTGCATACTCAAATCAAATTTAAAGCCGGATTTTCAGTATAGCTTATAAATTATATAGCTGGAAGCTAGACAGTTTTAAAAATAAAGTTTTAGGTTAGAATTTATTTTTTAAAATAAATATCACTAGGGAATAAAATTAGTAAAAAAAATGTTTATTTGTCAACAACATAGCAGATCTTCTGTAGAATGAAAGAGTCCATCCCTCATACTTTAATATAACTCAAAGGTAATATGATTTATAAACACAGGAAATTTACATCTGATACTAAGTATTGTTTAATAATAAATTAATTTTATTATTAATTATAAGTTTAAGTTTATTAATTAATAAATTAACGTCAATCAATTAAGTTCAACATACTGATTCATTGACGTTAACTTTTTACATGTAAGAATTTTATTCTTGTGTCACATCATATTAAAACATTAAATCATTTCAACATAAACATCAATTTTATTTTAGCCGATACACTGAAAAAATGTCTGTCAATATAAACAATGTAAATAAATGTAAACAAATCCGACAAGGATCCTTTAGTACAGGATTAATATTCAGTTTTTTATAGCTTTATTGCTCTTTGTGATAATTCAAATTTCACAGAATTTTTTTATAGATTGCTAATTTTCTGTTCAATTTTTTGGAAAAATGTCATTGCTATTTAATGAGCCATTTAGCATAAAAAATTTTTCTTGAAAACAAAATGTTCCTATCGCCCCATTGGTCAATGCAATTTTGAAAAAATTACCTCAACTCATCCCCTATATAATGCTCTATTTTTAGATGTAACTTCATTTTGATCCGTCAAATGTTATGGCTTGTATCCTACTCAAAAGCTTTCAAATTGAATCATAAGCCAAAATTTTTACATTTTATTGAAAAAAAACATATTTTTAGCTGTTTTACAAATCTGAAGATTTTTTTCAGTTATCGCTTTTGTTGGTTCCATAATAATGTCAAAATTTCAAAACTCTAGAATTAGTAGTTTAGGAGATGAAAAATGTCTGGAAACACATTTTAGAAAAAATAGCGACCTTTCCATCATGCATAATTGCTCCTAAAGAATGAGTTTCACCTACACTACGAGGCCCATTTTTTTGTAAAATATTTGTTTGATTCATCAATGTTTGTGGACTGTAGCGTCTACACAAACTTTTGTATATTCACCCATGTACATACAGACATCAACGAATAAACATCATAAAAGGACTTTGTAGACCTCAAGATAGCTAAAATATGTCAAAATTTCAAGGTCAAATTTTTTCACAATTAATTTACTTTACTTATAGGAAAGTAAAAATCAGCGTATAAGCCACAGTAGGAAATGAAACTAAGATCTTTCCACAAAAGAACGTTCCTTGTCAGACTCTCAATCTGGCAAGGACCATTGTCCAAATCAAAATTTATGGTATTCACATTTTTTTAAAAATATGTATAATTCTTAGAAATATTAGAATCCAAAAAGAATGCAGAAATGAAATTAATACAGAGGTGTTAAAATGAAACATTAAGAAAATGTGATCATTCACTTCAGAGTAGTCAATATAAGTATTAAAAGTATTATGGAAAAATCATAGGTGACATTTGATTATACTATTTTTGAGTGTTAAGCTTGAAAGAGGATAAGAGACTGTAATTGGTGAGCAGATAGTAATATCTTAACAAGCGATTTGAACACGTTCAGTATCACTAGTTAAATAGCGATCCTGATTACTGATGCAAATGTCTTATTAATGATATGTCATTCTGATTAGTTTATTCACACTTATACACATACTCTCTCTCTCTCTCTCTCTCTCTCACTCTCTCTCACTCTCTCTCACACACACACACCACATAAACAAACACAAACACACACACACACACACACACACACACATGCATACACACACAGTTTGCTGTTATGTTTATTGCTCTGTTATATTTGAGTAGTGAAGTTTTAAAATATTGTATGCCAAGGAATAGATAAAATGTTATTTTAACTTCTCATCGACATAAATGGGAGCAGCTTTGAAAATTATTCGTTCCAGTTTTAAGTTTACTATTAAAGGTTTTTTGGTGTATTGGAGTGAAAATGAGATTCTTCGAGTTAAAAGTTTTTTAAAATCACCCATGAAGTATAAAATTTCATAACCCAGAACCGTTGGAGTGATTTCTAATAAATTGTCTTCAGTTGTAAAAAATTGAGCCGATTATGAGTGAAGGTTTACGGTCGAAGGGAATAGATTGTCTTCTTTTGAAGTGTGGTCCGGGAAGGAGGGTATAAATCGGTGCCTCCCTCTGCCACTTTACGACTCTTTTCAGACCTGCCTTCCTAAACCCCTCCAGTTTTACTGGAGAAATTCACAACCGTCCTCTTATACATATCCCTCGTCAAGAGTAATATAACTGACTCTCCAATTGTTCAGTTTGTTCCTTCACAACAAAAAAAAATGAATGATTTTCCATTTCGAATCAAATACCATGTTACCCGTGTAGATGTCAATGTTGCACATCAGAATAATACAAGTACTATTACAATCTAGATCATTTTTTAAATTAAAAATAGATTTATTAAAAGGAGAATATAAAAGAATTGATACTTTTGATTTTCTTGGATTTGTTTTGGATGAATGGAAGCATTTAATAGTATGGTATTCGATTTGTTGGAAGTATTTTTCTGCTTTTGGATAATGATTTCTATTTACACTTCATTAGCTATTAAATACATGGAGTGAAGAAGTAAACTTTGTTTTTTTTTTTTGAAAGCTTACATTTTAATTAGAATATTAGATTTGAATTTCCTTTATTAAGCTTTTATTTCAAGAAATTTTATATCTGTTTATGTTTACAGTTTGAAACTTTTTTTTTAGACCTTCTATTTAATCTTTTTTGAGTATTTTTTTATTATTTTTTTTGAATTTCTATTTAATTTTACATAAAAAGAGCAGAATTATGAATAGACAGAAAGGTTTATTTTATTGTAGAACTTTTAATAAATTATTTGAGTTCACTACTAGAATTATTCGTTCCAGTTTTAAGTTTACTATTAAAGGTTTTTTGGTGTATTGGAGTGAAAATGAGATTCTTCGAGTTAAAAGTTTTTTAAAATCACCCATGAAGTATAAAATGAATGAAGTAGTTTTTCAAAATGGAGAAAAGGTGGTACAATAAAGCTTAATTACGAAAAATATTTGAATAGAATATATTTGTTTGAAATTTGACGAAGTGTTTGTTTAGAGACCTAATACATAGATTGAAAATTAAACGTTACTTCATGTAAATGGTCCTTGACTAGTTAAATACAATAAATTTTATGTTTATTAAAAAGTAGGTGAATCACAGAATGGAATAAAAGAACAATAATTAAATATGCTTAATTCACGGAATTAGTGTGTAATATTAGGTAATAATGTTGCTAATCCCAAAATATTGCAAATGAGAAAGTTCTGTCAAAAACTTGTTTTAAAGTTTATTGACCTTATTGACCTATGATGTTTTTGTAATTAGATAGACAAATGAATATATACTCTACAGAGTAATGTACTAAATACAGGGTTTTCCTTAACTGAGTACGATATTAACCGTTATTTTTCACAGAAGGTGGCAACACATAAAGCAATTTTTAATGTTCATTTTTATTATTGATATGCTTCAAAAGTAGATCAATGCAAAAGGCAGAGTGTTGACAAAAAAGTAGGCAACATTTGAATCTGAAAAATGAACTGTTATTATTATTATTAATTTTTTATTTTGCATTTTTTACATTTGACTATAAATTTGTCATACACTTTCCTATAGTATAGACCTTGCCTGAACAAAACTGGTAACAATTACAATCAAGAATAAAAGAATATAACACTCTCATTCCATAAATAGTAAAACATTTGATATTAAATAAATAAAAGTCACAGTAATTTTTGATTTAACTTGTATTTTAAAGTTTATATTTGTTTGTGAATTATGAGAACTCTTAATGCTTTATTGACATACTGACTAATTATTCGTCCGAGGTGGTGGATAAGTACAGTTTCTGAAAATCACAACCATTTCCTAAAATTAGTTTTGGTTTTACAGCTGGAAATAAAGATTTCATTTTTTTAAAAAAAGGAAATATTTTTAGTAACTTTAAAGATTTTTATTTGTGAAAAAATTTACTATCATATACCATCTTGGCATTTTATGATTTAAAGAATATAATTCAAGGTAAATTAAGTGAAAAGTTTACGTGGACGATGAGTTTGGCATGCAGGTTCAATGAAACAAGAGTTCTACCATTTCAGTTATAGTGTCTGCTTCATCAGATTTAAACAATTCTTCAATTTGGTTCTCCGAGTGGAGTAAATACATGATATGTATACAGTTTCTTCTTTTTAATGTAATAAATCAGCAATTTGGATGGAGTAAAGATGAGGCTTCAATGTTTGACTAATAATGTTGGTTGATAAATGCCTAACCACCTCATTATACATCAGTAGTCATAAATTTTGCCACATTCAACTTTATTGGTAAATGGAGATTTTTAATGAATACCTGATGTTGTACAGGTTTCATACTGAAGGATTTACGTTCTTTCCTCCCGCATGAAACAATCCCGGGTCAGAACAACCTACGAACTTAGGATATCTAGTATCAACAACAAGCTGATATCCATTAAACCAACCTGAACCTGTCAGGTAGTGAATCATAAATGAGGATTCATATAATCATGAATGTTTTAGTTCTAAATGAAATTCAAAAGTATGCAATCTACATCGTTTTATATACGAAGCTGATACTGAGCAGTCCAAAAATCACTCTTATGAAACCTACTTATGACAACTCAGTAAAATAGCGATTCTATGCAAACTGTTTTTCTTAACAATTTTCCAGTTACTAGTTTAATCTAAAAAAAAAAAGAATTGAGCATAGTAGAAGTTCATTGCCTTGTTTTTTTAAATAATAAAATATGACCTTCAAACAGCTAAGAATTTCACCGAATTATTATTATTTTTGATTTTGACGTTGTCCTAATTACTCTCTTCCATTCTTTAAAATAACATTTATTTTGATTTAATACAAGCATTATATATAATTATACATAACGCAATAAAGTTTTCAGATTAATTCATGCATTTAAGATTTTCGTGGAAATCACAGGGACTTAAAAATCGTAAATATTACACAAACATAAAATATATTTTACGACAAAAGCGATGATATTTCATGGCTGACTAAACAGCGCCACATAAAAGTAACAGTGATTCTGGTTTAGAACATTCATTGTTTTATTTCCTTCCGAAGTTTCTTTCAAAAACATCTTAATACATAAATGGAGCCTTGCCGTAGTATTTATGATCTGCTTTTGTAACTTTGTTTAATGACTGTGTGAAGTATATAAAATTTCTTTTCGTAAAAATGTCTATGTATTTACGATTTTACTGAATTTTGTACATTCTGTGAAAAATAAAGCTCGTTTTGGAGCAATAAGGTATGGTACAATAGTTTCTAGGAAGCGTAGTGCTGCGGTCACCCTCAAATAAATAATAAGGCAGGTTTTGAAAATGTTGCGTAACGTTGTTGGTTGCTGTTTTGTTGCATTCTTTTATAGAACCTATTATATTTCCTTATATACTTCCACAAATGAAATTTCAAATTTACTTCAAACTAATTAAGCTCTAAATATCCTGTAAATTTTTTATTTTAAAACTTAGTGAATAGAAAAAAAGCAATAACATTTACCGTATCAGTGACATGACTTGTATTTAACTATGACTGTGGATTATAGTTTAACTATAGTCTTTATCAGACCTAAAATAATTGTCCATCTTTGTTATTTAGTAACAAGTTGTAAAATAATTAAAATTTCTTCATTTTATTATAACAAACCTAAAATTCAGATGAAGTAAAGATCAATCCAAGTTACGATGACGATGTCAAGGGTTTCTATTAACAGCTTTTAAAGGACAAACTCTAGTTAACATTACAAGTTAACTTCTACTGTGCAAGTTTACATATGTAGTGTGAGTATTTTACTTTTCATGATTTATTCATACTGTATGTAAAGAAATGTATTTACATTGGAAGATGTAAATTGGAGCAGACCAGCTTAAAAGTCGTTAACGCAGAGGCTGCTGTGTACTTTAATGAAACATTTTTACGTGAGGATTTGCTGCCATCATACACAAATATATATATATTAGTGTACTTAGGCAGCAGTCTCTCATATAGACAGGTTTCCTTGAACACGATAGAGTATTCCCCCTGGAGAATTTTTCTTCCAACTTTTTCTAGTTTGCGAAAGATCCTTTTTTCGTTGTTAGAACAACAGTTTATGTTTGTCGACGCGTTTCGACTGTGAGCTGCAGTCAACGTCGGTTAGGTTAGGTGAGTTATACGGTAAAAGGGGTGAAAAATGTGGACCAATAGCGTTGCAGTTAGAGATTTAGGTGTTGCTGGTCTGCGTACTGGGCGGTTATTGGCTATTGTCTTGTCGGGTGGCTGGTAGCTGGTCACCGAGAATCTGTAGAGTGGGTGACATCCCAGTGTGCTGCCTGTTGATCAAGGGGTCATTTTTCATTATCTTTAGACCTTCATATATTTGTAGCCTGACTGGATCGTTGACTTGTTTTATGATTACTGTATTCTGTACCAGGTCTTGGTGGGTGAGTTGCCTCTTGTGCTCTTGGGTGGTGTGTTTCCTGATGGCACCTGCCTGTAGATGCATTGTTAGTCGCCGCGAGAGTGTGGTCAATGTCATTCCAATATATTTTGAGTTGGATAGGAGCTCACAATCTCCCATGGTACAGTTATATTGGTATACTCGTAGTTCTTTGGTCTTTTGCAGCTCTGCGGTGACCGTATCCGGGCTATTTTTTGTGATTATGTTTGCAGTGGCTCTAGTTTTATAGTATATGTAGAGTTGGAGGCGTTCATTTTCATTTTTGTATTTCACGTTCCTGCAGATTATCTGCTTTAATGCCCGTTCGTCCTCTTTGTACGCTTCCGTGTACTGGTTCCTGCAGTACACTTTATGGACTGTGCTGCTTGGGTCAGTTGTTTGATTTGAGATGCTGGTCCTTGTTTTGAGGTAGGTATTAACAATTTTGTCGAAGAAAGTGTTGCTGTAGCCGTTGTTGATGAATGTTTGTCGTAGTTGGGAGATTAATTGCATCGTAGCATCGTAGTTGCAAAAAAAATCTCCAGAGGGAATATATATATATATATTATATATATATATATATATCATATTGTAAATGCCATTTTGTAGACTTTTCTCTCTTTTATTACATATAATTGTATAAAGTTCTTGAAGAATACCGAAAAATTGATTCATCATATTGGAGAACAAAGTATCAGAAATAAAATCGAAACGAACATAATGAGTGACATCCCTCTCCTTCCAAGCGTACTTGGAATCCCTCCCTTATTTCTCTTTGTGACGATTCAGCTAAAAACTAGAGGTTCTAAGTGCGTTTTTCTAATTTATTTAAATCCTGAATTTAACTTTACTGTATTAAATGGCAAAGTTTAATGCAGGAAATTTATTGTAGCAGGTAATAAGACTGCTTTATTTATTTATTTATTTTTAGAAATAAATAAAAAAAATAAGACTGATGCACAATCTTACTATATTTGCCAGTTTATCTTCCTGTATCTCTATGTAGATTACGCCTATGTGTTTATCGTAGACTTTTTTTTTTCCTCTTTCTTTAAAAATAATTGGGTTCTGTTGGAAGTCTGTTTTAAATAATAAATCCATTGTTACCCAGAACCATTGTTATGTAAATCAGTTATATAACCTAACCATAAGTCTGTTGAATGCCGTCTAAATATAAGTATATTTTCAGATTGATTACAGCTGACACCTAGCTATTCAGATTGCATTTGGAACATTGCTTCCATCCTCACTTATAAAGTTGATCTTAATCAAAAGAGAAAAACAGACAGCTCAAATCATTCTATGATACAGTTACAATTAAACAAATTCATATACAGTTTATTCATTTAACGATTAAATTTGTCTTACGGTCAATGTGTTTAATGACCGTACAATGATGGGGCGCTGTAGATAATGCCTGTTTGGAAAGGCGCTATACTAAACAACCTTAATGAAGTGCTTGGTCCTTTTGTGTAATGCTGCTCATTATATAGCAGGGCTATTGAATGGCTCTGACAAGGAATTTTAAAAGTGTATTTTTGATTGAGATAATTAATGCCTTAGTCAAAAACAGCATACATTTATAGCTAACCATAACTATAATTTATTTCATTACTAGCATATGTGCCCGTCTTTGATGGGTATTTTACAAAACTTTAGAGATGATCCGTGGTATTTCAAAATTATAGAATAGAAAAAAAATATATTTATTAGCACAGTGTTATAAGTGCCTCTGTATAGACTACATTAGCTGTCTGTTCTTCAGGTGATTGGAAGAACAGAGAGTTGAAAACTTTGACTCTACAGTGGGAAAAAATAGTTTCTGTTTTGACTCAATGTATCAAAAAGTGTTTTCAATTGTCCAATATTACGCACAAAGTATATAGTTATTTTTATAAACAAGAGCTAATCTATATAAATAAAATAATGATTTTGTCTGTACATTGCTTAGAACTGACTCATTTCAAGTTTTCTTTACGTTTCATACATTGGAGAAACCGAATCCACCCTTAGAAAAATGTCTGTCGGTTTGTCGGTTTGTCTGTTTGTCCGTAAAACTTTGTCACAAGTAAACTCAGCCACCATAAGACATATAAATTTGAAACTTTTACAGTAGATTTGGGTAGGTCTAACTTAAAATGTAGGCTCTGAATTGATTGGAAATTCAACGTAGAAGTGAAGTTATGGACGTTTAAAGCAAAAACGTTTGTCACAAGTAAACTCAGCCACCATAAGACATGGCGAGCTGAAACTTTGACACTGGATTTGTATATGCCTAACTTAAAATACGGGCTCTAAATAGATTCATAATTCAGTACAGAAACGAAGTTATAGGGCTTTAAGCATATTTTCCTAACTTCACAGACAAGTTTGTTTTGAAAATACACAGGTGTGGCAAGTAGGTATATTTAGTTGATTTTAATTTCATTGGAGCGTATGAATATATTGCGGATTTGACATCTTTGAAAAGGTGTTTCCCAGAGTTGAGGATGTACTATCTATTACGAATAAATAGTTTTGTAAACGAGCTATTCTCAACTCTTAATATGAACAGGTAGGAAAAATCAACAAACAAGTTCTTACGCTATATCATACCGAGGAAAGAACTTACAAGTCAGTAAAGAGATTGGATTAGTGATGAAGAAGCAGTTCATTATCTAATTGAATTTCTTGACTCTGAATTTATTTCTCCTGGACTGCTTGCTCATGAGTAAAAACTTAAAGTAGGAGCACCAATCATGCTGCAATTTAGTGGTAGTAACAAATTTCATGTTACGAAACATGAGTGCCCCAAAACTGTGCAACGGGACACGAATCTGAGTTCGTGCTCTACACAGATATGCCATAGAGGCGGACATAATGACTGGATGTGGTATTGGGGAGTCTGTGTTTATACCACGCATACCATTGATTCCGAGCCACTGTCTGTTTCCATTGAAAGGATTGCAAAGTCCCGTCAGAGTCTATTTCGCAATGACGTTAACTAAGTCGCAAAGGGAGACTTTATCTAACGCAGGAAGTTAGCGAGACCAAGTTTTTCTCACATGGTCAAGTGTAGTTTACTTGCTCAAGAGTCAGAGGTTCCAACTGTTTGTTCTTCCGTGAACCTGAAGGACAGACAGCTAATGTGGTGTATACAGAGGCATTTGTTTAACACTGTACTAATAATGGTATTTTCTACTGTTCTATAATTTCTAATGAGATTTTGGAATACCAAAAATGACGGAACAATAGTTAGCAAAATACAATAGTTAGACACTTATATTTGTTCACATTTCGATATTTGATAGTAAGTAATCGCAAGTACTGTGAGCATAAAAAACTTAATTCAATTTCATCCGCGATGTACATGTGTTCCTAAAAATGAGAGGTGGCAAACTGTCAAACATTTCCGCTGTCAAACATTCTCCAAGTTTTCTGACAGTTTGAAGTCAGTGTTTTCTTCAACACGTTTATCAACTCTATATCTAGTAGAATAATAATACTAATAATGGTATTTTCTACTATTCTATAATTTCTAATTATAGTATTAGTATAATACTATAATTGATATTTTGGAATACCAAGTATAATAGAATTTTTGATTCCGTCAAAGACGGGTACGTTTGCTAGTTTTAAATAAATAAATTCTAAGAAATATGTTTATACTTTAATTTGTAGCAAATGACAACATCAAAAACGTTTGATATTTACTGGAAATTTTCAAATTAATTGATTTTATGAGACAATTATTTTTTAATTGTTATTAAATACATAATAAATCTGTGAGTAATTATTATCGTTATTATGTGCTATCTACTAATAAAAACATTATCTAATGACAACAGCTATGTCATGGTTTAACAAGTTTTTTAATAATTCCTTCTAATTTTACAGTCTTTACAGAGAAAATGTATAATGTTTTTAGGAAGAAAATCTAGAATTATTTTGTTATGAAAAAATTATTTTTTTTTTAATAATAGGGACACTTCTCTGGAATATGATTCGTCATATTCTGTGACCTTAAGATTGTTCCTTCTTGATGTAGGAATGGAGTTGGTATGTCTTGCGTAGCAGGTAACATTACTATTCTGAAAGACTGAAACACAATCTAATTTTAACTGCTCATCATGTTTAAATTACTGATTCTCGAAGAATTATAATATTTTTCTGATAAAACATTGCAATTTTTCATGTTAGCTACAAAGTATACTGTACCAACAACCAGCAATTAGGCTTAATCGGTAAACCCATGTTTTTCTCTAATTTACTGTTATTATTTAACTTAATAACCAGGTGTATGGACCTGGTATGAGTGTATTGAATAGGGTGTACATATAAATGACAATTAAATATATAAGGCTAAATAAATTACTTATTTTTTATTTTTAAATTAAAGTTCAATGTAGATAAAGAAACATAGAGATATTAAAAATACATCCTTATTTTACGGAATTAGAGAATTTTCGGTTTGAACTGTAATCAAGAGAGACCCGGTTCACTGTAGGGTCTTCAATCGTCTCTGCACCTGTGCGCTTGGTTTCCCTGTCTTTTCTCAAGATGGTTTCCCTGTCTTATTTCCCTGATGACCGTTCAAACAAAAAATTAGAGACTGAAATTATGTGTTTTTTATTTCTCTATGTTTCTTTATCAACCATTCTCTATTGAACTTTATTTATCCATTTCGGATCGTTTTTTCATCGTAAAAGTGTTATTTTAAATTAAATAACAGTATGAATATTTTTATTTGTTTTTATGAATAATTTTTATTTTCATAAATTTTCTTTCATTGGTCTGCCAGGGATAGACCTGTTTAAGTTGCATGTCGGATTGACCTGTCGCAATGCTCAAGTGTCACGTCCTGCGAAAACGCCACCTTTCTTGACTATTTCTCACGTTCCACAACCACGCTTCTGAGAAACATTTTCCACTTAATCAAGGGGTAAAAGTTTTTATGGCCATTTGTATTCTTGTTTCATGATATATACACATTTATATATTTACATAAAATTATGATCTCCATATTTTTATGCCTGATAGTTAGTCTTTTACTGTTATAGTGAATAGTTTTATTATTAAATGTTTGAACTTTTACTATATGCAATATTTTTTGATTTTTCACACTGGTGGTTATCCTTGTTTGAACTCTTTCACATTGGTCATACTGAATGTTATAGTTTATTCTTAAATTTTTGCAGACAGAGTAATCAGGCACCTATTAATTTTATTTGATAATGGTTGAGTGGAGATGGGGAAATAAAATTCAGAAATACTTTGCAAACGCAATACAAACCACCAGATGGAAGAGAGTCTCTTATCTGGTAGAGAGTCACAATATCTCTTAGTAATATTATTATGACTTCAAAAATTTAATTTAAATATTTAAATTTTAATATTTAATTTAATTATTATTATATTTTAATATATAATTAAAAAAATTATATATTTATTATGACTTCAACAAAATTAATTATTAATATTTATAATCATAATTATTAATTAAATAGAGTGTAATATTTCAAAGATTGAACCTTCAATTAGAACTGTTTTTTCTGATATTTATTCTTAGCAATATGATCCGTGTAAACGTTTCAACACTTAATTATGCTATCATAAGGGTGAAAGCAATACTTGCATTTTAAAACAATAATGTTTTGAAAACAATACTCATATAAAAGAAATACTAACAGAATAGAAATTTGACACGAATGAAATGAATGAATGAAATAGTCATTTATTGAGGGCTACAGCTCATATCTTACATTAGGAGGGTAGGTACAGTAGAGACTAGGTCCCTTCCACCAGACTCTTTCGCCATTGCACAATATTTGAAACCTTACAGCTATTTACAATTATAAGTAATTTAGTAACAATAATAATATCTACCATAATATCATAAAAGTAATAATATAATGCTAGGAATAAATAAAGTTAATAAAACAATGTGGGGTGGCCATCACTCAACTTTACTATAAGTAAGCATATCACACTTCCTGGGTATATAATATAAAATGTTCCATTTAGGTACAATACAAATGTTTAAATGGAAGATGTTTATTAGTCTTTCATTCCTGGAAATAGTACATATAGTGATTAATCCACGTATTAATATATGATCAAACCACAATAAGAAAATGGGAAAACAAGACTAAGGTCTTTCAACCGTAACAAGCTGTCTTCGTCAGAGTCAAAACCCCAACTGTTGGGTTTTTTTGTTCAGTTGGGTTTTTGACTCTGACGAAGACCGCTTGTTACGGTTGAAAGTTCTTAGTCTTGTTTTCCCATTTTCTTATTGTGGTTTGATCATTGATTGTTATTTCACGTGTTTATGTGAAATCTTTGTATTAATATATATGCTTATTTTTCTATATCAACCACTGATGCATATAATGCCATTAGTATAGCTAAAGCAGGGACATTTTTAAAAAACGAAATGTAGATTTCGTGTTACAAAATAATCTCTTGCAGGAGAACATGGCTTCTGATCCAATAGTCAGTGGATCACAGTTTACCTGACCTCCTTCTACATTGAATATTTAAGACAAATTTTCCCATTTAAAACGTGAAAATATTCCTATTTTGTCTAAAAAGTCACAGAAACATCTAAGAAAAAAGGTCGTTTTAAGATAATTTTTAATTGAAGATGTGGGATAATTACATTTATTATTCTTGAAAGAATGTTTTCAATTTTGAATTATGTTTTATATTTTTGGTCTTTTACTGAATTATTATACTGGGAATTTTATGGCTTCCTAGTATTTAATAAAAATTACTTTTCTTTCCATTTGTCAAAAATCATATAAAAAAATTCACTCTGAGCGAGTGTTATCTTTTTCCTGCGTGCTGTACTCTGTTATAAGGTATATTGAGAGAAAGTATGTTAGAAATTAGCCAGTTTTACATACTCAAATCAAAGTCAAAGTCGGCTATTCAGTATAATTAAAAACTTTTATTGCTGGGAGCTTCTAATTTTTGAAAATAATAGATATGAACTATTAGACTAGAATAGTGAAAAAACTGGATATTTTTAACAAACATAACTCCTCTTTCTTAAGGAAAGAGTCCATTCCACATATTTCAATAATATCCAAAGATACTATGATTCATAAACACAAAATAATTTACAACTGATATTAGGTTTTGTTCGAGAGTGCAATATATAGATTGATATATAGAGCATTTAGTAAGACTTGCCATCCACCATACCATGGAAAGCAACAGAAATTTATCTTCATTGGCAGTATTTCATATGAAAAATATTACGTATTCCTCTTATATCTCATATAAGTTAATAAATTATTTAAATTTTTCCATTATACTTCGAAACATCAAGTTTATTTAGAAAATCCACATTGCTATCATCTTCTTTCTTTTCCAACTTGCGAACAAACCTGGAGAGGCACTCAAGTTTGACCTCTCTGTGAAGAAACTCGATCGTAGCGTAGCGTGGTCCATCGAGAATGATGTTTTATGTTGAAACTCATAATATACCCCATCTACTTACAGCAAGTTTAGCCCAGGCAGTCACACCGTACGTGATCATCGGCCTCAACAGTGCCTCGTATAAGTTTACCCTGGTCCAAAGTGAGAGACTAGAAGTAGGTTTTTGGTAGGCGATAAATGCTACTCCTGGCACTCTAAGCCTTGCCATTAGTGCGAGAGATATAGCTCTTTAATGACATTTATGTATCAATAGTATCCCCAAGGTATCTAAAGGTTGTTGTAACTGGTATGTTCTGTTCGTGTGTGTGTAATGTAAGTGTGTATCCAAGCCCCTTGCGCAGGTTGACAGTGAAAGTGCATTTAGATGGACTAATGACCATCCTCTAGATCTTTGTCCATTTCACCATCTTATGAGGCATTGTTGGAATATCCTTAGAGGGGTTTCTATGAAGAAGGACCTGCACGAAACCAAAATATCATCTGCACAGATCCCCTCTAGTGTGTATGTTTTTGTTATTTCACTTTGAAAAGTCCTGAAAGTAAAAGTTGAAAAGGATAGAACCAAGACAAGAACCATCAGATATACCCCTCTCAATTTTGTACTCAGAGAATAGAGTGTTTTGGGCATTTAACTCTAAAGGACCTTTCAGTGAGATAGAAGTGAATGATTCCTTGGAACCACCTGAGTTGCCAGTCTTCTAGTTTCTTAACAATATCTAAATGTCAAACACAATCAAAGGCATTGTTAACATCAATTGTTAGGGTGTATGTTCTAAGCTTTTGTTACTTAGTAAATGTAGAAAGTTGAGGGTGCAGCTCAGTAACTGAACACACAGTGTCCTTTACACTGAAGTACTTTTGTATCCAAAAATCTGTAGATTATATATATATATATACTTAAAATGAACTATGACACATAGAAAAAAACGTAACAAAGGACTCACTTTTAAATATTTTGATCGTTAGAGTGGTTGTTCTTAGTAGAACAAGTGAATTGACGGAGGCACGACAATCAACTGAAGAACTCTCTGGTTAGAGGGCTAAAGCAGCGCTGCTGCGAAGGAGAAAATAAAAAAAAGAACTAAGGAGTCGAGATGGAAAGAAATTTAAAGAAGAATAAAAGGAAGAAAACAGAAAAAACTAACTTTTTTAATTATTGTTGCTAGGGAAACAGTGCTCACGTAACTCTCTAGCAGAGAAACTTACTCTTTTATAGTATTTGCCTATAAAAGAATAATATTTACTATAAGGTAAAAAGGCATGAACACATTTTATTATTTTAAAGTTAAAATATTGGTTATTTGCTTTCTTAGTAATACATGCTGAGTTTTTTGAGTACTTAAAATAAAGACTTGACCATCAAATAGTGGCAGTAAACTTGCTCCATTTTTATTACTCCTTTCTGCCTGTTGACTGTGTCATCAAATTTTATTTTCCCTGGATACTTTATTTAAATCAAAGTTACTTAATTCCCATTGACAGAAGAAATTAGTTTTAAATAAATAGTTTATTTATCAATATTGTTTTCTTCGTATCTTTTTAAGACATTATTGCTAATTAATTTTTTTCTATCATTGAATTTAAAAGTTCTTTATTTCCCTCATATTGTAGCCGTTGTAATCTTGTAGTGAAAAATGTAAACAATTTATTAAGAGATTAAATATTTATCTTTTCAAAATATATTTTTATATGTTGGTGACAATCATCTAAACATCAACGTACTTGTGATTTCATATTTTTTTTATAATGGTTTGACCTAAATAAGGGAGATTGTCAGTGTGTTTTTCTATTTTATGTGAATCTCCAGTTCCTTTATGTCTAAATTTATACTTATACATAAGTTCAATCCAATTCATGAAAGTATAAAATATATGATAGCATTTTATTAAAAGATTACATCAACAGTTCTGGAAATATATATATACGTATACTTATAATGAACTATGATATATGGAAAGAAACGTAACAAAGGACTCACTTTTCAATATTCCAACCGTTATGGCGGTCGTCCTCAGGAGATGAAGTGAATTGACGGAGGGACGACAGTCAACTGAATAACTCTCTGGTTAGAAGGCTAAAGAAGTGCTGCTGCGAAGGAGAAAATAAAAACAAAGAACTAAGGAGTCGAGATTGAAAGAAATTTAAAGAAAAATAAAAGGGAAGAAAACAGAAAATATAAGAAATTTATAAACAAATTATTACAAATAATTACTACAAAATATATGGAATTAAAAAATTCTGTAATAAGATAAAATTACTTATATTTTATATATAAGTAATATATACAAAGCTGATTAACTGGACTGGGCTTGCCAGGCAAAAAAGTTGCATTGAGGTCTTGGCGACCCTTGTTGTTCTATAAACTACATTACTCTTGTTTGCCTAAGTGAAGTGAAGTTTTTAACTAATTGGATTTTTAGGGGAAGTAAAGTGGACAAATTTTTTAGAGCAGATTGGAGACTTACTTGTATTGACATATTTTACTTAAAATTGTTAATGCCACTTTTAATCTTGATTTCGGTTCGGTACTAGGACAGTTTATTAGTAGAGAATTGTGCTAAAACATCTTTTCCATACAGTTCAAGGTACTTTCCTTCTTCGATGAGAACAGCATTCCATGTTTTCTCCAAGCACAGTTAAAAAATATCAACTACTTATCAAGGTATAAAAAAATAACAATTTTTTTATCAAGTTAAAAAAATTCAATTTATTTATATCCAAAAAATATTTTTTTTGGTGATATAATTGTCCAAAATTCTTTATCGACTCGTGAAATACCTCTACTCTCTCAAACCGACTCAAATAGGAGAAATCAAAAATACTTTCGTTGTACTCCAATGAATTTCTGTTTCCTTTATTTGCATTGATCTAGCTGATTTATCCAAATTAACAATGTCATAACTCTCTAGCTGCTGTAACCCTCCTATGAAATCTCTCCTATTTTTCCGTATTATAATTAAAATAATATTTTTCAGAACCCAATAATTAATCATTGACAGTACGAAACATATTGAAATGACTTAATACACAAAGATTTCAAACATGGGTCGACTGTTTATTTTTTTGGTGTATTTGTTTTGTTATAGACATTTTTCTTACCACATAGTCGAACCAGACTCTTACTTTAAATTAAACGTAATTAAATGTTATAATGTTCTTGGTATTAGGCTGTCAAGTACTAGTATCTTTGTAATAGAACACCCTGGGTTTCCGAAGCCAATGTCTGTGATACGCGAAGACCTGATGTATTGATTTCTTTCATTCTACTACCATCCTTACTCCGTAGTAACGACCCTATCTAGGTTACTACGGCAGTTGCCTGTGCTTAGAAGACTGATTCCAAATTTGTTCTAACCGGCTCCTGCCCCCACCACTTCAATGGTTATTTAAGGATACCCTTTGCTATGTGGACAATGACATCATACAGGGACTAAAATAGATGGGCTACCTGTACTGACGGGAATAGAAATTAACAGAATATGACAATATGACTCTTCCTACAACTCTTACCTAGCGGCTCAGTTCATTCCAATGTTTTAGATGACTACCTCATTTAGTTTATTGATATCATTTTGTAATGGCAACATTAATGTTTAAATGTAGAATATTAGTGTCCAATTATCCACACTAAGCTGAATCAATATTACAAAATATCTTGAACTCATAATGTTTATGCCAAATATACAATTTTAAAAATCAAATAATCCTGGTATTAAGAAAACATTTTATAACCGTCAATTTATTTTCTAATAATCACATCAGTACAATATATTCATTTTTAAGGTATTTTACTTATCTCAGAGATAGGACAATGATTGATATTTAATTAGGTGTAAGCACGCTAATACAGTAGTCTTGGTTTACATTTCATCCCTTGAACGTCTCAACCTACCTGATGACTGAAGATGTCGAAATATTTAAGTGTCTTTAACCGTGATTTTCTGTGTGATTGTATATATATATATATATATATATATATATATATATATATATTATATATAACTTAAATAGGAGATATAACAATCGATATTTTGAATAATAAGTTGTTCTCAGAGGAAGATCAGAAGTGAAATTGAATTGGAAGAGACGTTTTCAGTCAAACATATTAATAGTGTATGTATAGCGTATGCAGCCAGTATATGTATTACATAGACGCCATATGAAATACATGACAGTCACTAGCCTGCTTCCATGAGGGATTCTTAGTTTCCTGATGACGACAATTGTTGAAATATAGAAGTAATTTATGTCTGTGTCTATCTTTGTGTTACTTTAGTTATAATTTTTATATAAATATAACATACATGAGATAAAATGTATGATTACTTGGAATAAAATAGTTTTTTGCTTGAGTATAATCGTGTTTTAGATTGATGTCTTCAATTTAATCTTAAAAATTTAAGTAGGCTTTCTTAAGACGAATAAATAAAATATACATGTTACAAACACGGAAGGTGAGTTAAGTGTCCCTCTTGTTTCTATAATGATTGCAATTAAATAATTTTAAAGAGTAGTTCTTCAAATTTTCGAAGATAAAGTTTTTTTAATTTGTAAATTTAAACTACATTAACTTATTGAAGCTAATTTCAAATCTTTCCAGATGTTAGTATAACAAGATTTAACACTTACCGTTGAGTAGTGATACGCTCCTATAAATGATTATGGAAAATGTATTAGGAGTGGAATTTTAATTAAAAAATCTGGAGTGGTCAACACTCAACTTTACTATAAGTAAAAAAGTATCAAACTGGTTAACAATAATGACTTTTGTCTACTCAAAAGCTTTCACATTCTTTCATAATTAAATATTTTTACATTTTATTGAAAACAATACCTTTTTTGTTGTCCTAAAAATTCGAAAATTTCTTTTATTTATTCTTTTCCTGATGAAATCATGAATATGTACATAGTTTATATCACTGTCTTGGGGTTTTTTCCTGTGTATCTAATATAGTGGTGTCCGAAATCATTGCATCTTATTCTCTAAATCTCATTTTAATTGATTATTATCACTATTTCAAAATTTCAATGAGGAAGAATTTCATTAATTTAACAAAGCAATGAATTGGAAAAGTAAAATTGTTTAATATATTTCTATTTATACTTTGCATTCTAAATGTAATATGAAAGTTGTAAGAATAATAATTTATATTAAATTTAATCACATTTTTATTAATGTAATATGATTAAAAATTAATGAAAATAATGATGATAACGCTTTAATCACTATATATATAAATAAATATTGATAAAAGTTTCGACCGAGGAATAGAAACAAAACTAAAGTTTATCGGGACTCGGTCAGTTCTTCAGGTTCAAATTAAACTCTGAATGGCAACGTTTCGGTTTTTATTTAAAACCTTTTTCATAGGCAGAAGTATACATTTTGAGACAGAAAAACTAAACAGTTTTTTGTTTTTTAGATTTTTCCAGTTATTGCTTTTGTCACTTCCATGCTTTTGCCAAAATTTCAAGACTTCAGAATTGGCAGTTTAGAAAATATATTTTATCTGAAAACACATTTTTTAAACAAAGTGATTTTCCCATCATGCAAAATTGCTCCCAAAAAATAGGGTTCATCTACACTACGAGGCTCATTTTGCTGTAAAATATTAATTTGATTTATCAAAGATGTGGACTGTAGTGTGTACACAAGCTTTTGGATAGACACCCACCCACCCATACTCCTACACACACGAATACATCACCGGAAAAACGTATAAAAGGACTCTGGTGACCTCAAAACATGTGAATACGTCAAAATCTTGAGATCGAATTTTTTCACGATCACTATACTTTACTTATTGTAAAGTAAAAAAACTGGTTTTCACTGTTGCTGTAAGTTCTCCAACAAATTTTGTTGATAACTGTGAGCAAATCGTTTTGATCGTTATCACTTTCTAGATAAAAATGTAATAGTATTGGTAGCACCACCAAATAGGCTGTTTTAAAAATAAACTGTGTTACTTCTTCGTTTTCCTCACGTCTGGACCGGTTTGGGGAATTCGCCCATTGTCAATAGATGACTGGAAGTCATTTTTTTATTTTGATTATATAAAGACAATAATCGAATTTACCTTGATTCGATTGTTAATTTCTATTTATTCGATCTATCTCATTTTTTAAACTGATTTAGAAAATAGACAGAAACAATGATGTGCAGGAAAAGACAGACAGACAGACAAGTCGAGTACTCAGTCAAGAATTTAATCAAGGTAAAGTCGATTATCGTCTTCCTAAGACCAAGATAATGAATAACTTGCAATTTTCTCTTGACAATGGGCAAGTTGCCAACCGAGTGAAGCGTGTGGAAAACGTACAATGTGAGATGGTATATTTTAATTAACTTTTATTATCAATCGGATCAAAATTTTTGCCGTTTAAAACTTATATTTTGCCGTTTAAAATTTATACCGTTTAAACCGTTTCGTTTAGTACCTGTTTATTACAATAAACTTGTTTAAGGAAAAATTTAGAACTTCTGGGTTTGTTACTTGAGTAATAAGTTGATCACAACAATTATTGTCATTGTTATAATTTGAAGTTATATTTTTTTTAAATATACAATATAGAAATGCTAATAATTATATTAAACATTTTGGAATTTGAGTTGATTTAATGATTTAACATAGTCTTGTGCAAAGCAAAAACTAAAATAATATTATAATGTAAAAATACTCTATGACAAATATAACTTTTACTTATAGGTTTTTGCAGTTTCAAGGTTAGAAAGTAATTTTCTTTTCTATACTATTTTAGATAGATAGTAGGAAAGTATTGTAGAAATGAAAGTAATTAGAAGATTTATTATGTTGAGTATTGGGGAAGACATAGGGATGAGAGAAAACTGTTCACTTGCTTTACAATCTATATTGAACTTGTATCTGTCCTGGTGGCCTGTAATAAAACCAACCCGTTTATGGCGCCTGATATCCTTCTCCCAGACAAGTCTAAACACTAACTCAGAGTTATCATCTCAGACCTACAAATCCTATCGTCAGTCTTTGCAATTTTCATCAAACACTTATTTGTTTTTTTTTTTTACAAAGCTATCTAATATCCTCGAACAGTGTTCTCAGTTTTGTTTTAATAAATCAGAATAATTTGGAGATAAATTAAAAATATGATATATATATATATATATATATATATATATTGATTTAAACCTAAATATCGCTTATAAGTATATTAGTATCAGTTTTAATCAATGCTTCAAACTGCAGGAAAAAATGGAAAATAACAGAAAATTTGATATAATAGTAGAGAATCGTCAATGTTAATTTTTATGTTGCTATTTAAGATTTAGTTGTATGTGTACTTCACTAGTCCGTCCATTAGTTACTCAATAATTGAGACAAGTATTAGAATGTAACTTGTAAAACTGCGTTTCTTTTAATCTATTTCTAAAACCTTTAGTTTTTTTTATAAAAAAGTGTTAATTAAAAAGAAATCCATAGAATATGCAGTAAATATAAGAAATAAATTGTTTTACGTATCATAGAGCTTTGCTATAAATCGGTAATTTATACGAAATTACCAAATTTATTATCTTTTTAACAATACTGGTGAATGATATCTTCTATGAAATTATATTGCTACCATAATAAAGAAATTTAATTATTGTGTGAATGAAATCTTGTTTAAACTGCCGATTAGAATAATAGTTTTTTATTGTATTGTCTACATGATAATTTGAAGTGTATTTCTTTATATACATTAGTTTATTGGCTCTAGTTCCTTGATCACGAAAGGCAAACAGAAAAGAGATGGATGTGTCATGTGCAGTTTGTTAGGCAGAAACTGAAAAGGCAAAATAAGAAGAAATGTGATTCGTCATAGTGATATTGTTATTTTTAAGAGTATGACCGTTCCCATAAGTACTTGTACAGACCAGAAAATTGTATTCGACCAGGAGAATTTTCTCTCTCTTGCTTATACTTCGATGCGACATTAGGGCCAGGATTAGGACCTAGTGTTGAATTTGAAGATTGTTGCTAATATTGAGGATTGAAAGTTTGAATCTTCTCATGACTCTCAATTTTTTGTATAGAAGATAGAAATGTTGTGCACACCGTTCTGAGCCTGTGGATATCTGGTGCTTATTAAAGATTCCTACTTAACTCGACAAAGTTAACGTTTGAGACTGCCGATCTAGAAAGGACACTTTATTGTGGCCTGGTTATAAGTAAAATGGATCCAAAAAAACAATTGTGTAAAGTTTTTACACCTAAAACAGGTGTAGTCTATTACTCTCTACGAGAACAGATTAAAGTCAAACATCAATATAACCAACCATTGCTTACTGTTGAGATAACACAAGTTCAACAGGAAGTATAACAGTTTTCAGATTTCTGCACACTGAAATATAAATAAGCAAGGTAAAATAAAAAAAAGAAAATAAAATTATTGCAAACAGAAGACTACATCAGTTGGATTTACTAGCAGACTTAGGCTAGAAGAAATGACATTTTATATTATGGAAGGACAAACTAATAAATAGTCTGAAAATGAAAAAATAATGAGGCCAGTACCTATAACACACAATTTCATTATGATACTTGATAATATTAAGTTTGTAGGATTTGCGTTTGTAAGAAAATGTAAATTATCAATCTCATCTACTGCAGTGTGCTGTTCAAAATGATCCTGCCTTACCTAATTAGCAAAGTCAAAGTAATAATGTTTAGAAAAGGTATATATGACATTTCCTAATACTATTTTATAATTGAGTTCATAAAGAAAAATTCCCATTCTTGGTTCCGTTTCCACAATAATATATTGTCGCTGCCGTTAAAAATATTTTTTTCACAAATTTATTATTGTTTTAATATTCTATAAATTTTAATACGACTATGTATTTTAGAATACCTCATCATGCTCCAGACATTTTTAATAAGTTGATATAATTATTATCGGAAGTATAAGTTAACTACATACATGCACGTAAGTCTATTACTCTCTACGAGAACAGATTAAAGTCAAACATCAATATAACCAACCATTGCTTACTGTTGAGATAACACAAGTTCAAAAGGGAGTGTCTCATAACCTGTTCACATATACATGGAATCCCACGAGGTCCATTAGATCTACTAGTTTAACATTATTGTTCGCTCCGATGATTGCCAGTGCTGGCTCTCAAGCGTTTATTAACAACTAATCTTGGGTAATGAAACTCTATTGCTATAACGATTTGTTTCATTTTTATTATTAAACATAACATTTATTGATTAATTTATTCCTGGTAGTATAATGATTGGTATTTGATAATACCAAAAAAACTAATTGTTATTATCTATTTATTATGAATGTATAATTATTATGTAGAACACAGCTTGACAAAAATAAATTTATATATTATGGATGTGTTAACCCAACCTATCGACAAGATTTTTAACTACTGTTAAAGAATCATGTCTTATATATAACTTTACTTCCTCGAGTACTGTATGTATGTATATGAAGTTACAACTAGGAAACAAAAAGAAAGACTAACGTTCACGATTCTCGATATTTAGGTTACAAAACGAATTCAGGAAAGGATATGAGGCACATTCGTACTGAAGTGTGTCTCATGTTTTCTGCCAATATCCTTATCTCAAAGAGGGACTGTGCAACCTGTATACCTATTGACGGAAAAAGCAGAGGGTTCGCTGGGTAGCGGGTAACTAGGACTTACTCAGCCACACTCTTTTAGAATTAGAGCTATTACGATTATTATTCTATACAGTAATTATCTAGAGTTAGTAGTTTATAGTTATAGTTCACTACTATTGATACTGTTAATGGACGAAGGGGAAAAAGTCTTACACCTTCAGGGCTACACCAATGCAGAATTAATTACAGCAAGATGAAATCACCACTATGGTAATGTAATATATCTCCACATAAATAATATAACTTATTTTTTCATATTATTGTAATAATTCTGTATTGATGTAGCTTTGAAGATGTTTACAAATATAGACGAAACATTACCTTAAAGGTTTATTGAGAAGTGTTTTCGGCTGGACCAAACCGTGATAAAGAAAAATAGTGTAAGTAATTAAAAAAAAACGATTTCACGAACTAAATAAATTAAATTAGCAGAAAAATGACATAAAAAAGATCACAAAAATCAATACTATTTTTCGACTGGCTCGTCATCAGGTAGAAGTGAGTCGCTCCAAAAATAAGGGACGACTGAAGTGAAGTCTCATTGAAGAGGCACTCAATCAGTGTAGCCAACTTAGAGAGAGAGGGAAGACAAGGATAAATAGGATCAATTATAACAAAAATAAATAAATAATAAGAACAAATATTTTAATAAAAAAAAAAATAGTAAAAACTGAATTACAAGTGAACAAAGTAAATAATTAAGGCGTTTAAAAAGACTAAAAATATAATAATAAAGACGTTAAGGTCAGTAGCAGATCTACCTCCCAGAAGACAAATAACTGCCTTTTCTGACGCTTTCAAAGTAATATTGGTGTATCAGGAATCAGAAATCTGATATTGGGATCTTGTCTAAGGAACTTGTTTAAGAACCTTAACACGGAACAGTCATTGACACTGAGCTCGCAAGAAATGAATAGTCCAGAAGTACCTTCATTTTAATAGTTTCCATTCCTCCCATTTAAAGAAGGCAAACTGTAGATCGTTGACCATACAAATTCATCAAATGTTTAACAATTTAAATGCTAGTTAACTCCAAATGGACCAAATAAAGAAGAAATATTTTGCATGAAGTTATCCTTCTAACTTATTCATAGTCCTATAGACCCTGCTAATGTGCATTATAGTTTTGGTTCTAGCAGGGGTCACAGTGATACTACTTAGTACTTCTTATTTTCCTGTTGCTCATAGGCAGGACACAGTTATCAAAGAGTTAGCCCTATACTTTCTGCGTCCTGCTATACTTCCTCTATCATCAGGGAGGCGCTTTTCGTCTCCTACCGTAAACCTGCTCATCTGAGACTATCTTTTCACATACCTATTTTCCAAAAGCCTTTGAATACTGCTAGTGGTTCAATGTGGACCTCATCGCCATCGTACTGGCACTAGCATCAATCCTGCTCCTCTTTTTACTTCCCTTCTGAGAAATCACACTTACCCTATTCATCATAAGACCTCATGTGCTTCTTGTAACTGCGTTTATTGATTAGACTGCAACCAATGTGATGGTTTTTATACGGATTTGGCCTCCAAAAAGGAAAGCTTGCGTATGAATAATCAAAGGACTTCCGTTGGTAAGCTTCAGTGATCTTCTCATTGCCATTCATGTCCAGTTTTTACGGACTCAGCTATAATGACTGTTTCCCTGTAGATGCTCTAGACAGATCCCAAATCCCAACATCAATATTACTTTGAAAGCTTCAGAAGAAGCCTTATTTGTCTCTTAGAAGATAGATCTGCGCCTGTTATCTCAATCATTGATTGTTCGTGATTATTATTTATTTAGTCTTTTTAAACAATTTTGTTTACTTATGTATTTTTCATTTACTGTTCGTTTTTCAGTTCTTCATAGATCGCTTTCCAGTCACTACAATGTGATACGGTTCTTTTAATTTAACTTCTCTTTTTAGCTCTCTTTAAAACCTAAATTTTTTTTTAATTTTTTAGGTCTTTTTTTGCATTATTATTACCTTTAATATGTTAAAAATGTATTAATATTTAGAATGGCTACATATGAATACTTCATCTACCTAATGATGACCAATGTTATAATGATCGAAAGCTCGTATACTATCTACTATGATGATTCTTGGACAGATGTTATGGTAACTCTAGCCAGACGAAATAAAGATTGCCCGAAAATTCGAGGCCACCAGCGTTAAAATTGTGAGTGTAGAGGGTGCAGCAAACTTAAACAATTGTGTTTTGAGATGACTTGGCGCTACTTATACCAATATATTTATATATACCAATATATGGCTTGAACTGATCGGCCTGTCCGGGGCCAAATGGATGCTGGCCTACAGCAGTAGATGATATTCATATTCCCCTATATATGACCATGTTTTCTTGCCCTACTCCAGTCGCGTCCTGGTACTGCTAGAAATTACATCACCCGTAGATGGCGTTCGTGAGGTCGAAAGTTTATACCTCAGTTCCGTATTTACTCATTATTTACGAGTATAAAACTTACCTTCTTCATTTCCCACTTTTCAAATTAATTTACCTCTTTTTGTTCTTAATAAGAAAAAAACTTATCTATTTTATTGATTTTGTCTAACATTTTAATTGTCCAGTTCCTTTTCCAGTTTGACCATGTTAGCAGGAAGTTGGTAGTACCGAATCTCTCGGTCTGAAGATCATGAATGCCGAGACTGCGGTTCACTTTCATGATCAGATGTTTAAAAGAAGATCATCTACCTATTTATACTAATTTATATATATATATATATATATATATATATATATTAGTACGTCTGTATGTGTGTATGTGTGAGTGTGTGTGTGTGTGTTTGTATTATTGCAAATACATATATAAAGAAAATAGCTTATCTTCTTTAAGGCAAATATTATTAAATAGACTTCAGCATTCACAATCTTTTTAAAAAATGTTCTCTTTCCGTTGAGTAACCTTTTTGATGGGTTCGGGATAAATTAAATAGTAAACTACTGTGGTACTTGATTAAACATTGTTCATAATAATCTACTTTAATAATCACAAAAAAATCAAGTTTTCAGCCATATTGGTCATCATATGGTTTGAAATTAAATAAAAACAACTAACAATGAAAATACCATAATTTAAGAAAAAATAAGAGGTCAAAATTCGTTAAGCGTCCTTCTGGGCACCATGTACTAGAAACTTACTAGTGCATTCTTTGAATCTCGCGCTTAAACAGGATCACCTGTTTAAGCACACGTAAAAGAAGTAAAAGGGGCTATATTCCACCTTAATATGTTTTACAAGAACAAAAAAGCAGCAGCCATCTGTCTGTCTTTCACAAACTTCATCCTCTGATACACGTTCCTAAAAGTAGGTATAACCTACTTGTCGGTGATTTGAAAGTCAAGAAGGAGCATTTATCATTTATCTTTTATACAAAGTACCTCCAATATATATAGGTGGTTCACAAATCCGTCGTTACAGACTGGGTGAGGTTTAAAAGGACACTAAGTCAAATGTCCTACCCAACAGAGGTTACCACATGGGCAGAAATAGACAGAGAGGTTGAAAACCTCACTGACTCTATTCACGAGGCCCTTAAAAAATCACAAGCTGCTCGAAGCAGTTTTGGATGGGAGAAACCTCTAAACAAACAAATAACTAATCTTATTTCAAACAGGAATAAAGTTCGAAAACTTTAGAACAAGTCTAAACTACCATCACTTAAAACTGTAGTGAATAAGCTTAACAAGCAAATTCGCTACAGATTACAAGTTATACGAGATGAGACTCTCAATAAAAAGCTCGAAGCCATAGACAACACCCCTGAAGCCTGGCAGTTTCTGAGGGTGTTGAGAGGGACCAAACGGACGACGGTGGTCCTCAAGCTGTCAACTTGCGCAAGAGGCTCGGATACACACCTACACTGCGCATACACAAACAGAACATACCTGTAACAACAACCTTCAGGTATCTTGGTGTTAACATAGATGCAAAAATATCACTTAAGAGCCATATCTTTCGCACTCTTGGCAAGGCTTACAGTGCCAGGAGTAGCATCTATCACCTGTTAAAATTACGCATTTCAGTACAAAGCCCTCCTGTTTATCCTGGATGCACCCCGATACGCTCCGAACGAGTTTCTCCACCGAGAAGTCAAACTGGAGCGCCTCTCCAGGTTTGTTCGCAGGTTGGGAAGGAAGGAGGATGGAAGGTATGCGAATTCCTCTAACCCTCTGGTCATGGACATAAAGGAACTCCTCACTCAGGATGTCCAGGAAGAAAAAGATCTCCAGATGAGGGGAGCAAAGACTTCGACTGCAGTGGAGGAAGCACAAGGCTTAGCTTCAGCCACTGCGGTCTTGACAGAGAGTCTACAGACATAAGAAAGTTTTTCCAAGCATTGAGGACAAGGAGACAAATACAGAAATAGTCACGTGAGAATCGTCTAAGGTGAGTCGGACGTACAAGGCAGTCGGATACCCAGAGCCGCAATATCATCAAGGATAAAGAGCATATCTACTACAACAGAAGAACCTCTGTTCGAATTATATTACTGTTATTAGTAGTAGTATTAGTATTATTATTGCTGATATTATAACTATGATTAGTAGTATTATTAATATTATCATTACTACTATTATCACTATTATTATTATTATCATTATTACTATTATTATAAATGTAATATTAGAGATAAGTATACTATAATATTTAGCATACTATTATACTATTCATTATTATTTTTATTATTATTATTATTATTATACTATTTTACTAGTGATTATATTATAATTTTGATACCATTAAGACTTAGGATTAAGTTATCAGAATATAAAACACATTGCTCTATAGGGGGAAAAGCTCGGTGGGGGTCACTTAGTGTCCCCCGTACGGCTACCCCTGAATTATGTACCATGGGAGCAATCTCTCAATAAAGAAATTTTCATTCATTCATTCATTCATTATTACTTCTAAAAACAGAAGCTCCTTTCATTGATCTGGAAACCCCTGATTCCTTGATCTTACTCGATATGTGCTCTGGTAGATAGGAGGAGAGCGGTACGCCTAGATAACTTGGTTGTAATCATACTGACATATGTGGGGTAGGGCTGCTTAGTTCCCTTCAGTACATGTTCCCTTCAATAACTGATGCACGCTAGTAATTCACTGGAGTTCATTCCTCTTGTCACTATGGTCGTTCTATATCAGATGGCTGCATGTTTTTTCGTTATTGTAAAATATATTTAGGCGGAGTATATCCTCTTCTTTTACTAGTCTGACATGACGTTTAATAATTCTCCTGATGTCCTGATCGTCTTGGTAATACTTAGTAGACATATGGAGTCTGTCTCTATGCAAAAGCATAACTAGGGAAATGTTAATTGAAGGATCTTTTTTCCTTATTAGTAATAATAATATAAACCAGCTACAAATGTTGGAGGTACTTTGTATTATTTTCTCCTCAGTAAAATTAGCCTCGCAATCAAATTAAGTGTACCAGAAGTCCACCTGCTTGGCTTCCTTTGATGCTTCCTTGTTTGAGAACACAATGTTTTATAAATACATGTGTTGTTTTGTCCTGTTCTTGGTAGAATCTGTTCCAGTTGTTGCACTGAGTCTTAACTTTCCGAACATACGTGCTAATAGAAGAACGCTTGTACCTAGTAAGGAACTCACAAAGCCCATTAAGGCAGAACTAGGGTTCTTTGATTTCATACGGACCTCCGTGCTGAACTCCCTGCGGGGAAGTAATAGCTGGGAAGCGTCACTTTCACCGGCGCGTGCAGAATAGTGAGGCCTTCAGTCAGAGCTGTTTCCAATAGTTAGAGTAACACCTCAGGCCTCTTGGAAGCGTTGCTGATTTGATTTCCTCATTGTAAAGTGATTTATTTGTTTCAATGAGCAACAGAAAATATGCTGTCTATATAATAGCGTAAATGGTGGGCTTAGGCACAGTAGAAACACGTCCTTCTTAATCCTACCCACGAAGAAGTTGGCAACACTCCAAGAGGTGAACATGCGTATCAGCTACTTGACCATTACTTCATTGAACGTAGAGTCTTTTTTCAGTAATGTTCCTGTGAACAAGACATTTATTCTTGAAGAAATCTAACCTTGGAATGTATAGCCTAGAATTCAGGTACTATTTAACTCGGTACTAGGTACTAGGTACTAGGTACTAGTTTCCATTTTGCGACGGGAAATGGGGAGATAAAGGGAAGGAGACGAGATGTGAAGACAAAATAAAGCAAAAAAGCAATAGAAGAAATAATAATGATAAAAGAAAGTGAGAGAAACGTAACAAATAAATAATAAACAGTAAAAATAAGTAAAGTAATTTATTAAAGAAACTTAGGAAAAAAATAAATAAATTCTCATTATTATGAAAATAAATACAATAAATAATAAACTAATAAAAAAACTTCAGCGGTAAAAACTGAAGCTTGGATATGCTTTGTCACTGAGCAGGTTATATGTGCTCTGCTCGAAGTTCTTAAAGTTAAATGAGAGGTTAGAAACAGGATCTCATTAAGAATTTGAAACAGAAGGAGCAGTAAAACTGAGGCTGAAGGAATTTGAATGGATAACTTCCTGATCAACTGTTTATCTATGAGAATTCATAAGTTAATAATAAAAATGAGGTTTACTATTAATCTGAACAGAAATATTTTTTAATGGTCAAAAAATGATATTGATTTGATAAAAAAAATTGATTCAGTTAATGTTAATATTAGTCTTCAATGCTAAATTTTTAAGAAAGAATTTCAATTTTTAAGAATTTATTATCATGTATTGATGTGTAATGGTAGCAAAACATCAGATTTTAGATGGAAGTATTATTATTGAAATTAAATATAGTTTAATACTTTCGAGAGAAGTATTCACCATACAACTTTCATATTCTTCGTGATATTAAAGATATGACTTAATAAATTATAAAACTTAGCAGGAATTTAATTTTAAAAGGAGAAAGTTTGTGTCAGAAACTTTTTTTTAATTAAAAAACCTATAAGTTTAGATGTTTTTGCCAATTAAAGTAAATTTTTTAACAAAAACGTGTATTATAATGATATCTCTATTATAACTCAGAAGAGGGTGGTGTTCCGGTGTTTAATTATACTTACACCCAGATAGATCCTTTCAACTGACATTGGTTCACTCCAGCAAAAATTGCACATAAGTTGCTATAGATTATGAGTTATTACTTAGATCTATGTATTTTAGAGTAGTGCTGTTATATTCTCATAATCAACAATGATGATTAATAGTAGACTGACGTCAAAGTTTATATCAGTTCTGTTTACTTGTTTTTATAAAAAAAATCAACAACTTTTTCACAATATGTTATGGAAACAAAAGAATAATTCCTTATAATTTAGCAACAATAGGATTTATGGTTTGGTAATCAAGCTATGTACTTAATCAGATTTTAAAAGTTGCGTTTCATAATTTTTTCTATCAGCAGCTTTTATTTCAATTAAAACATTAATTGTGACAATGAAATTTTTTCATTCGTTCAGATACATATCTAAACAGATTTTATACATTTTTATGCATGACAAAAATCTCCATGATGAATGCGGGAAAATCTTAACTTTAACAAGGACATCAGCAGGTCTGATTGTTTCGGTTTTCTCAGTGTTACGATGATTTTAGAGATCTCGGCATAAATTACACGCTAGACATCGCTAGAATTGGTAAAATCCAAACAAAAATATTTATATGATGTCAAAGAATAGATTCCATTTAAGCAGTTCCCCTTGTACATTCTCTGTGACCTGCATCTTAATAACAACTGTTATTAATGTTTGAATGAATATTTTACCACAACACATTTGTGCACATTTTGTTTTTCATTGCTTCAAAGAACTTATACTACGACTGAAGCATTAATGACCCATTAATTAATTAATGAAGCATTAATTGACTCAGGTATGTTAGTTAATATTTATTCCAGAAAGCCACTCGATTTTTAACTTCTCTATACCCGAGCTGAAAGAAAATGCTATTTAGATGTGAAACAGTAAATCTTAAAAAGTTAATATATATGTTCACCCTGGGTCTATAAAGAATTGTAGGATTGTAGCTTTACTTTGATCTGTTTTCAAAATACATCTGTTATTTACAATAAGCTTTCACAGTATGCTTGACTTGATAAGAAAACAGTATCTCAATCCATATAGATGGACCTCAAAGAGAAATCTTATAAGTAGTTGCTTAGTTTATACAAAAGCAAAATATTTAGCAAAATCTATAGCTGATTGTAGAGAAGACCAAAGTAAGCTCAATAGGATAGATACGGTTGCGGTGAGCAAGAGTCGAATGAGTCTCACGCCCATCTCTCAATCTTTATTTAATCCTAATAATAATAGCATATCAAATTGTTCTAGATTAAATATTTTAAGTTTAATATAACTGATAAAATGACTATAGACACAATGAAAATATTAAATAGGTGATATATAAATTTGATAATGCATTACCAGAAAGTTATCTTATTTTAGTTAGCTCTCGATATTAATATCCACATTCATTAATCCCCATTTAACCACGCAATTAACATATACAGATTAATAAAAAATAAAATAAAATATTATTTGTTATGAATTTAATGTTTTAATTTAAAAACATGAGATCCTTCAGATTACCAGTATACTTCAGTAACAAGCCAGGGGCATGTTAAAGTTTACTGGTGAACAAAATTTCTTGTCCTACAGTAATAACTATTAAATAAATACTTAGTATTCTAGTCAGACATTAAGAGAGATTTAAAATATGTGATTCATTTTTTGCTTTGTTGTTATGAGACAACAAAGGAATTTATTACTTAAGAGATGTAATAAATCTGTAGTGTCAAAAAGGGAGAATAAAAGTTAACTGCCATCCCTGAGTCAATGTTCGGCCATCAATGCTTTGGTCGTAGTTTAAGTTTTTTAAACCAATATAAATAATTAAATGTATTAATTTACTATAATGTAATTACTATTTATTATTCATTAGTATAATTAATATTATATAATATAATGACTATAATCATTACTAGCTATAATGATAATTTACTATACTATACTTATATTCATTATATAAATTATAACTAGTGCTTAATTTCATTTATTTGATATTAAAAATCAACTTAACTGTTTCAGAATATTGAATGTTCTCTTAAAAAAATTCATTCAACCATTAATAGTAGTGGATATTTGCTCAATTACATAATTGGTTCAGCCTTAACCCATCATTATACGTCCAAACATTCAGTGTCATACATTGTAGTAGAGCCTTAGTTTCACTGTAAACGTCAATCATGAATTTAAGGTTTATAAAATAGTCACCCAGAGGATATAGATATAATTAGTTTGTATTATAAATGTCTCCATTGGTATGATTATATTATTATTTCATTTTATTATTTTTTTTTAGCACATGGCCTTGAAGATATTATTGCTATGCGTCTTCAATTCAATCCTCATCTTTATGACATTTATTTGATATATCTAGAACTTATATTGGCATAAAAATATTGCACTCTTTTAAAATTTTTATCATTTCTTTATGCTTTCCTCTTTTTAATGCCAATATTAGGTCTGGGGGTACTCCTACTGCCATTCTTGACCTTAGATGTAACAAGCACTCCGCCATATCATGCTGCACTGTTAATGGACTTGGCAATAGTTTCAAATTGGTCTAGCATCCCCCGTAAGGATGAAGCTGTGAGTCAGCCTGCTGTGACCCATTTTTTAACTGATTCATCATTACTTCATACAGTATGGGTAGTACCGCAGAGTCGATTACGGCGTCAAATCAGGTTGAACTCTGCGAAAGAGAGTAGTGCTATTTGTCCACCTAGCAATACATTCTTGCAACCACAGGTTTTTGAGAGTCCTATAGGCTGATGGAAAAAATTTTCTGTCCATATTTTCTGCAGCTTCTTTTGCAGCTCTGTCAGCTATCTCGTTTCCTACGATTCCAACGTGGGCCGGTATCCAGGAAAACTCCAGCAGCTTCTCCTTTCTAGTCAACTCTTTAACACGTTCGTAAATTAAATTTATCATGGGGTCACTCTGAAATGGATTCCCAATGGTTGTCATTACCGACTGTGAGTCTGACATGATTAGGAATGATTTTCAAATTCTCTATTACAATATTCGAACGTCTTAATTGTTGCATATAGCTCGGTGAAGTACAAGCTTGCTTCTACTGAAAAGGACCACGATCTTGTGTTTTTTGAGTGTGCAGCACATCCAGAGCCTCTTAATGATTAGAATCATTCTATCAAAATAGTGCTATTCTGGATAAATTCACAAAAAAAACTCCTGGAAAGCTTCTCTATCCACTATGAAAGTGGAGTATCAATTTTTTTAATATTTGTTTAGTCGAGCATGAACAATGAGTTTTTGGTATGTCCAAGGTGGACAAAGATGAGTCTCAAATGGTATGTATCGCAGAGACAGTTTTTTTCTTTATTTCAACAAACCGAACAGTTAGGGTTTTCACTGATATGGGAACCACTGATATTTTTGGCAAGAAGTCCTTTTGTAAAACTGGCTTTATGAATTTTTTTTGTTTCGTCCGTACTGCTTCGCTATATTTTAGAGCTATCAATTACCTTCTGCAGCTCTGTGGCATGACACCAGCCATTGCGTATATATGGATTCGATGGACTTGTCCTGAATACTCTTAACGAAAATCTTAGTTCCTGAATAATTTTCAAATCTAAGGGTCTCAGCCAGGTCCCATCTCAAGGAATTGTAAATTTGATATCCATATTCAATTTTTGTTTTTATCAAAGTACAAACTAATGGAATTATTATGGTTTAATTTGATTCCCAGTTGATTACACAAAATAATATATTTTATTGTATTAAGAATGCGTTTGCAGTCAATAAGAACTTTTTGGATATGGGTTTTCTATCTTAGTTTTAAATCCTGAACCAATTCCAGAAAGCGGTCCTATAGTGCGTCTCTCTATCCTCTATTCGGAAACCATTTAATATTGCAGTTGGTATATCATGTTTCTTTTTCTGGCAAAAAATGCAGTCTACAGTTCTTTACTCTATTATCAATCATGTCAACTGCTGTTTATATTTCTCTTCCTATTTTAATCATATCGGTCCTGCCATAAATAAACATAAGTCGTCTACAAAAAGTGATCTTCTTATCTCTTCAGAGAGGCCATCGGTTTGTTTATTAATGCCTAATAGAAAAAGCGTTGTACTCAGTACTGAACCCTGAGGTATTCCAGTTTCCTATTCTACTAGGTCAGAGTATGAACAGCCTACTCATATCCGAAAAGCTCGGCCCGTCAGGAAGGCTTCAAGAAAGCTCAGCAGTCTAACCCTGACTCCCCTCCCCTCCTAAAGAATAGAGCGTAGTCATGATAACTGATCAGTTGGTTGTATCAAAAGCGTTGTTTAGATCAAAAAAGACCACTATAACATGTTTCTGTTATAAATGCATCTTGAACAGTTCTTTCTATAAAAACAAGCTGATCTAAAGGAGGGTAACCTTTTCGAAATCCACCTTGGTATACATTGATAAGATGATATTTCTCAAGCAACCATTTTAATCTCTGATTAACTCAAACTGATTTAATCTCCTGAACCTTGCTCAAACAAGTGACACCGGTCTGTAGCTGTCAGACTTTCCACTGTCTTTTTTCTGTTTGAATGTGGGTATTACTATCGCTTCTTTCCAGCTGCTTGGACATACATCTTTGTTCCAGATGTTATTATAAAGTTGCAGTAATATATTTTTCCTATTTTCTGGTAAGTTATGGAGGAATGAATTAGGTATTTGGTCATGGTATGGTGAGGTGTGTGTTTTTTTTTTTTAGACCAAATAAGTTCCGTAAGCTTCAATGGCTCATTGTATGACTCCTCTTTATGAACATTATTCTGATGTTCTTATTACTCATCTCTAGTCTGTACAGAATACCCTCCTGTCTAGAGACAGAAGAGAAAGTATGAGCAAATATGTTTGTCACCTCTGAGCACTCAGAATATATTACACCTTCCCTCTCCACTATTGGTAATATTGGTTCTTTTTTCATATTTTTTTGTTGGTGGAACATTCGTGATTGTAGATACAAATTCTGAGCATGAGCTCAGAGGCCTCATGGCCTTTGGAGGTAACTCGTCTTTCTTTTGCTCTACAACTCTTGAAATTGTTTAGGTTTGTAGAGCTTGGAGCCCTCTTGAATCTTTTAAATGCTTGTTTTTCTCTTTATTGGTTATACTGTAGTCTTCATTCCACCATAATGTCCACTCTGTCTTATAAAGCCTAAATTTCTCTTTAGCACTGCTGATTGAGGAACCTCTAGGACGAATGTGCTCTGTGCCTCTAAATCATCTTCAATTTGGCCAGTCAGTCCAGGCGATTTAAAGGTTGCCTGGAATTTTACCCAGTCTGCTTCTTTGATGTTTTATTTGGGGAGCCTTTTTTTTTTTTTTTTTGACAATCCTGAGCTAAAGCCTGTCGTTTTAATAATTGATATGTGGTACTTTAAAATATCTCGTAGTATGGTTCTCACTTGCTACTTAGGCTGCCTAAGTTGAATAAGTTTGATATGTTTATTAAAGTAAAAAGTATCAATTTTTGTTATATACTGTTTCTTTGCATATCTTACATGCAATGCATCTATCTTCAGTGCTGGGAGGCTTGAATATACATCGCTGATATGTGCAACGGCGTCGTGAAGGTTGATGGATTTTAAATATGGCATAATCATCAAAAAAATATCAATAAAATATGCATTATATCAATTAGTTTTACATTTGTACTTTTCACAGAGAACTTGTAGTGGTTTTGACAACCACGTTATTGACATGAGAGGTATTATGTTAAATTGTCAATTGATGGGCAATTAAAATTTTTCAAATTGATTATATTTTCACCACGTCCTCTATTAATTTGCACTTGTTTTCTCGCATAGAAAATAAGAGGATGCACTTGCCAGATATTTTATTTAATATGACTCTAAGTTCCTCTCTATTAAAGTCACTTTCTTCCAAGACATCATCCTCCCATTCAATGCCATGTAGAAACTATTTGTTGATCTTTTCATCTGGTAATACCCCCAAAGGGGTGTTATTTTTATGACAGAAATGCAAGATGATGATGATAATGTAGTTGATTGCTCCTTTACATATCTTCCATCAGCCGACCTAAAGTCGTTAATATCCAACATGTGTAGAGATCCAAAAGAACAACAAAAAGAAAAATCATCTAGCATTTTACCATACAAGTATGAGTTGGAAAGATTCTTGGAAATCGAAATAGTTAGGATTATTTTTCCCGTTTCTCATTCCTCATTTATTCATTTATTCCCCAATGTATTAAACTATGACTAACATTTCTTCATTACATTGTTTAATAGAAACAAAGATATCAACATAACCCCAGTCAATGGGTAAGGTTACTTGGTCTTTGCAGTAAACATTGATAAGCAGACTTATACGTTCTGTTTTATCCACACATTTACATTTACAATGGGCAGTTTTGAAAAACTCATAAGCATACAAGTTAAGCAGTGATTGATTAAATAAGTGAACAAATTCTATACCGACAGACAGCAGTGAAATGTTTACTAGAAAGAGAGTCTACCCGTACACTTATACAAACAGTTGAGACAAACAGCATGGGTAGCGTTTAAGTGTAAAAATTTGGGTGAATATTCAGATTTGTATTTTACGGTAGACGCAATTTTACTCATGATTGTTTTCGCGAAATATAGAAACGGAGTATATAGAACGTATGGGATGGATCCAGCACGCTATTTCAGAATGCGTAGTTTAAGCTGGGATTTAATGTAAGATACACGAGACAACCTGTTGATTTATTCAGAGATTCAACTATGCAGCTGTTTATCGAAAAATCTAGCTATGGTGGTGTCAAATATGTGTATCCATCCTAAGGAATATCAAATTTGTGGAAACTAACATCAGATACATGACGAATTATGATCCCAGTAAGCAAAACGTATACATTATGGCATTTGACGTGGTCAGTCTCTATGTTCAGTAATGCTTCAGTAATAACTTCCTGTTGGTGACTGTGCCTGGGATAAGGATTTGGATAGATTTACACTTGATTGTATAAAGTCATTGAACACGATAAAAAAGGTTACTTTTTGCAATGTGACATAGACTATACAGAGGAAATTTACGATGCTCTTTCATACTATCCCTTTTGTCCTGAGAGAATAGAAGTCAATTTAGGGAATCAGAGATATCTTGTTCTCATTTTAATTAATAAAAAAGACTACTTCATACATTATTCATGCCTGAAGCAAGCTCTCAACCATGGTTTGGTTTTGAAATCTGTCAAATGAGTGTTGGGTTTTAAGCAGACTTATTGGTTCAAACCCTACGTAGAATTAAACATGGATAAACGGGTAAATACAGACAATAAATATTACAGACAATAGTACAAACTTTTTTCTCAACGATGTGTCCTGGCATGAGTTTGTGGAATCTTTTCAAGGCAAGAAAATTAAATTGAAAAATACAGAGGAATTATTGGACAAATATTTAAAGCATCCCACCCATGAAGACCAATAACACATTTAATGAGCATTTAGTTTCCGTTCAAATGAACAAGACAGAAGTGTTTTATAACAAGCCTACAATAATTAGACCCAGCAACTTTGAGATATCAAAATTTATAATGTATCGATACTTTTGTGATGTTTTTAAGCCTGTTATTAATCTAGACCTATGACACATATGTACAGGTACGGACTCATTTTAATCTAAAATAACCAATGTTGAGGATATCTACAAAAATCTCCTTGTCATTGGAAATCACTTTGATGCCTCAAATATTGCATCTAAACAAAAACTATTTTCTAATAAAAACAAGGGCGTTCCCAGGCTTATGAAGGAAGATACCGGGTGGGTTACTGAAAAATATGTCGGTCTATCATCAAAAATGTATTGTCTAAAACTACTTCGTGAAACGGAGAAGGAGAAGTGTAATGTATTCTCAAGGGATGTTGGCATTAGTTTTGATGGTTATTACAACGCCCTGCAGGCAAGTAAAAATCTTTACAAAGAGATTAAGAGAATTCAGTCGAGACATCATGAAGTTAACATGATTGATCTGAATAAGTTAGCCTTCGGAAGCAAAAGGATCACTTTAAATCATGCTGTAAATACATTTTCTTATGGGCAATATTACTGTGTAAAAGGGTGGCTGTGTAACGGTGGTGGTATTATTATTTTTTAAAAGCTTATACGTGTTAGTGGTGTTGGTGGTGGTGGTGTATTATTAACAAAACTAGATTTTCTTTCCTTTTAGTTTCAAGCTAACCCGTTGGTGCTGCATTGTGTTACTCTCCTCTGAATTCGTGATTATTTCTAAAACATTAAGGATTGTTCTTCTAAAGTCTAAATCACATTTGTTTAATGTTGATTCATTGGAGAAAACAAGTTATATTTGATATTGATATATACAACTAACTGATCATTGGGGCTAGTGCAGAAATAATTTTAAATATTTCAAAGGTAGTAGTCAAGAAATCTATTGTTTGCACATTGAATATGACTATATAAATGTCACAATGAAAAATCTGAGAGGAAGGAAGAAGCTCATCATCTTGGGAGATAGTATTCAGCTATCTATTCAGAAAAAAATATAATTGAAAACTTATATAATTCAATAATTTTATTTGAACAACACTTGGCTATCCCGTGTTTATTTTCCAGTACAGGTTGTACAATCAAAGTAATGGCCATATTGTTGGCAGATGACGTGACATCATGAAAACCATCTACTAAGAAGGAAGAGTAGGAAGTGGGGGATGAACAAGGAGAAAAATAATCGTAACTATAACACTTTCGTATTTATTTCATCCATCTCTTTCATACTTCTAAGGATCATTCCAACTCATAATTATATAATGAAATACTAATTGATGTATAGTGAAATACAAATTGATTTTTTTCATTTTGTAGATAATTACGCCGGCATGGGGCTTTTTGCACTACCGGAAGTCAACGGTTTCAGATAGGAGGAAGTGAATTCGTAATATATAGTAACATATGTAACATCTGCTATTAAGCAGGAAAAACTCAACATGAGACACTTTTTCTTCAAACCACCTTTTGGTGCAAATGGTACCTTTATAACAAACATGTGACTGCTGCGACTCTACCACGGATTGGAGTAGGATCAGGAAGATAAGCTAGACTTCGACGAGGAAGATTTAAAGACGATATTGAATAGAATCTCCCGAAATTATATTTTACTGCTTCCAAAAGGCAGAGACAGATGCAGGCTGTTTGAAAAAATTATAGGCAGAACAGTGTTCAACTTGGAGCAATTTAATTGCCCATCGAATGACAATTTATTGTTTGACAAGCCATTTAGCGTTCATGAGTTATCCAATCATGAGGATGGGTTGCAGAAGGAATGTACAAATGATAACCTTACAGCTCTTATGAACAGTTCCTCTCCAACTGAATGTCTATGATGTAGAAATGTCTACCTTTGGTGAAAAGTATGAGCATTAATGATATTATTGTAAAGCTGTGTATATGAGAAGATTACACCGATTGTGGATGATGTAAAAAAATGTAGAATATTTTTGCAAAGAAGAATAGAACAATTGTAAATTTATATATGATGAAATAAACATATTAATCCCATCTTTTATCTTTTTTTAAAATCTATTGTTTAATGCTTACAGAAGAAGAAGAGGCAGGTAAGTATAAATAATATATTTTACATGCTTATAATACCATGCTCAAAAACTTTTATTGTCGTTTGTCTGTTTCAGAATGACTGTTCCACCCCGTGCTGTTCACTTTGGACCCGTTTGAATATGCCGGTTAGTAACTTGGGCCACGACTCACCAGGTAGTAAGAAAAGGAAGATAATGTGAGAACTGTGCGAAGGACAGGGAGTAGTTCCAGAGACGCATCATACCTGCTTCAGAAGTTATCTCACCCGTCCTAGGCTAGAGTCAGCGATGCAGAATTTTCAAAGAAATATTTATCGATCAATAAACATGATAATAATGACGAATGCTTTTTTTGACTTTATCCCCTAACCCAATGATAAGGGTAGAGTTCTCAAACTCAACAAAATCCAGTGAAGCTCCCTTGACAGATGTCCCTATCAAAGATAATAGTAAAACAGAAGAAGTAGAGATCAATACACAGAGAGACCAATAAAATAAGAAGAAAAAGTCAAGAAGAAGCCAAAGTGACTCATCAAGCATAAATGACTTAGATGAGAAAAGACTGGACGTCTACAATTTGAAAAGAAATTGAAAAGCTCAAGAAATGAAAATGAAATCAGAGGACACTCCATACCTAGCATGAGTTCCTATATACCTCACTGTGTCAATGAAAGGTGGGCAAAGCTTTCAAAAGGTGTCCCTCTTTAGGATTCGTAGAAAATTAATAAACATTGCAGGCGAAGTTGCTACTGTCAAAAACTCTTCTTGGAACACTTACTGTTGACGTTCTAAACAAGAAAATAATAATAATAAACAAGAAATTATGTTATTAGAAACCTCTTTTCAAACTTCGAGGTTGACTAAAAGGACAACCCTGTACCAGTGGCGATTCTCTTCTGCGTGTTAAACAGCTTCATTGACTTTTATCAATTGTGTCAATGGTGGACCGTTCTGAACGAAAACCATATTAAGGAGACAGATCTCCAAAAAATTCTGATTTTATCCTTGAGGTTACCCCTGAGAAGCTTTTCAAGCAACTTTTCTGCTGCGTCCAGCATGCAGCATGGTGGTAAGATGATGGATCTTCTTGGTTTCAATTTCTTTTTCTGATTAAAACTGAAAATTATTAAAATTAAAAAAACTTTATTCCATTTCTGTAAAAATCATAAAAACATATGGCTTCCTGTATCCCAACTTTGTGATCATAATCTTGTACTCATACCTCAGAGGTCGGTGTCAATGTGTCCTATCAGGTTGTTCCATCTTTGAATCTTTCTTTTGTTAATGGCTCTTTTCAGATTCCTTAAAGCCTTTTTGTATTTTATAGCCGTGTTTGCTACAGATATGCTTCTTTAGCGCTGAGCCATATAACAAAGTTTGTGGTTATGTCGTCAGAGATCTGCAATTCCTGCCGGGATCCAGTAGTTTGGCGGCTTTCGATCATGTTGCAATCTTCGAGACATTGATGGACTGCATGCATTTTTCATCACCTCCATCATTTTCTTTTCAAAAACTTGAGCTGGTAGTTCTCCGAATTCATTCCGAATCCATTTTCTCTGCAAACCATTCAGAGAACTTTTAAAGGAATTTCATTTAGAGGAATCAAACCATCTACACAACTTTTCTGTAGGTTGTGGAGTTGAAATAAGATGCATTGACGGTCATTCGCTGTGTATTCTCTAGTACTCTCCAGCCACTTATAGCTGCTTCTATTGATTCAGATGCGAGACTTATGTCTGGTGTGGTTTCTACATATCCCGGTCACCGAAAAGTCGTCACATTTCTTTCATTCAAAATGAGAGAAACGTGACAAGCCTGTACGGCTTATTGTCTAACATAAAACTTCCCCTGAAATCGGTATATGGTATTCCTCATTCTACAACCTTAGCATTGAAATCACCTGCTAGAATGATCCGACCTACTTTACTTCTGATTTCATCTTCCAGACCATTATATTAACAATAATAATAATAATAATTTACGCTGCCGATAAATAATAATAATAATAAAATAATAAAAAAAACTTCATAATACGACTTCTGACACCTCATAACATATAATTTCGTCAAAAATCTCGGGATCGAATTTTTTCTTGATCTCTATACTTTACTTATAGTAAAGTATAAATGGACTTCAGTACTTTTTTCAGGGCAGAAGAAACTAATGACATAAATTTATCCGCTTGTTACATTTTGTTTCCAAACTTCACAACGGATTTTCGTTGCTCAGTACATTCAGATATCATGCTTGAGATTTTAACTTATCTTAGATCATCAGTGAAATAAATGCAAATGGTAGACTTTACATAAAAGGTGTTTTACAACAATGATAGATTGAAGATACATAGAGATAATAATGGTAATTATATGTTACATTTTGAAAAATTAATGAATAAAAGGTTCCAAATATAATGTTTGAGTGCATAAAAACATTGTAAAATCAACTATGTTAACCAGAATGAAAGAGATGGTCATTAGGGTGCTAACTTATTATCATTTAAGAAATATAACAATTTTTAAAAAAGTTTATAAAAAAAATTAAATATCGACTTACATATACATTATAGTAAGCACATTTTGTAAATGTGAAAATCTTGCCATGTTGTAGAAGTTGTAGAAGTGAAATGATCATATCGTGAGTAGTAGTAAGTTTATGTTGTGATGATTTAATAGTGATTGATATTTATTATTAATTAAAATATATTTATATTTTTTTTTGGTGAATTTCAAGTTGAGTAGGAAGGCCAACTGTTTATTACTCAATTATCGTTACTTTTTATTTTGGTCTCAATATCTATTATTCGCTTTACCGTGAAGGACACCTATAATGTTTGTTACAATGTAAAAGCAAAAACCAATTTTCTTTGTAACAGAACACAAAAATAAATTTGAATAAGTCTGAGATTAACAAATGTTATTACAAATTAAAACTTAAACAAAAACGGACTAAGAACAGTTGTAACCTGATCCAACCACCTGTAATTCTGAAGAGCTTAATATATATATCCCAATTGGAAACAACAAATTCTACCTCTTCATTTGTAAATTTACAAAATGATCGTGAACTTACTTTAATATGGTCATACTAGACCATCCACTAAACGTAAATTACATAATATGAGTATGGTAGCAAAACCAGAAAAAAATAATTATGCATTTTTTAATTTTTTTAAATTGTTCATATGCTTTGTTTAATGATGCATTAATAAATACACGATTACGTAAATATTTAATGAAATAATGTATAAGAATTCAAGAAATTTTTATTTATTTAGGAGGATCAAATTTGGGCAGTTTTTCATACAAATGTATTTCTATTTATGAAGTTCAAAAATGAACATTCTCCAAGTATACATTGTAATAAAAAAAAAATGTGATTATTGTAGTCAAATTAATAATGGAAATGAGAAGACAGTGTGGGGATGGAAGTAGAAGATCTGGGCCGGCGGGGCGCCCGAACTGTGAACAGGCCTTGAAGGTTACCAGCCAAGCTCTGTCCCGAGGATAATGAAGGCCATTTTTTAACCTTGAAACTCTTAACCAACTCATTAATAATATTTCTAATGTATTAATTGCATTCTCAAGAAGTAGCAAACACATTTTTCTCTTCCACTTCTATATCTTGTTGAATTAAAATTAATCATAACAGACGTTCTAACATTGAATGAAAAACTTAATAACTTTTTTAAAAAAGAATTAAAAATAATAACATTATTATTCAAAAAATATTTTTATTAGGTTTCCTCTTGTTTTATATACTTTTAATTGAAAACCCTTAAAGCTTTCTGTGTACAAACAGACAGAAAAAAATGATCGCTGAACGGAACATTGTACACAATGCATGTAATAAATCACGTTGGTTAGTCACCAGTTTAGCTCCTTGATGTAACTATTTAAATAGGTTTATGAGCAGTAGAATTTTTGAATTAACAGAACTTACAAACTGTTTTTTTTTTTATTACTTGTTACACAAAATGTCAAAGCTAGTTGAAACAGGTTGAGCAAAACAAGAAAAAGCTTTTGAGGCAGTGTTCACACAACAGTTTTCTCAAAAGTAATAAATACAGTGTATGGAACTTTAAAGGTTCGCATCAGATGAAGAACATTATATAAGCCGTTTATTCTGAAAGTGGCCTAATTCCATTCTCCAAAAAAAAAAAAAAAATGAGTGTGCTATTTAAATAATTACATTTTTACATTATCCTTAAATTTTGCAGCAAATTGTATAAATTTATTTAAAATCACTAAGATTTTTTATAAAAAAAATTAGTTGATTAATAAAATGACAATTTTTGTATTTTGAAAGTAACTTACTTTCAATTTTAAGAGTTACATATCGTATAGAGTATAAAATACAGTAAAATTTGATGGGATAAGTTTTTTATGTTTTTTTTTCAATGAACTTTGGTTCAATGAGATTTTATAACGAATTTTTTAAATAATAATAATTTCATCGAATATATAATTTTTAGTAATATAAACTATTTTATAATCCTATAATATAAAATATAAAATAAAATAATTTTTAGGAATATATTATGTAGAATAGGAATATAAAAGTATCTTTGACATGGTTGATCTGCCGAACATAATATTGATGTTATTGGCCTTAAGTTCTTTTCATCAGGACATTCATTTCTATCTAATGATAAGAGAGTTCGGAGTGTAGAATTGGTGTTGCGAAAAAGGTACAATTCATGTTCCTCAAGAATATTATGAAATAATAAGTAAGTGTGGAAAAAAGTTTACTCTAAATGAAATGAAACGAGTAGACATGATTTCAACTAAGCCTCTAGAAAATGCGATATATAGAAGCTTAAAGAATATTAACGGAGAAAAGGTAAACTGGTTAAAAATAAATGCGACAGGATTTTTGAAAACTGCACCATACAAAGAATTCTATAAGACATCAATGAATGATGGTACTCCATCCAAAACACTAGATTTACTACCACGTCAAGGGAGACTAAGAAAATTTAATAATATTGAGCTAACATGATTGTGAAAAAACAAAGCCAATCGCAACGCTAAAATAAAATGATTAAATGGATTTATTGCATTATACACCACCAATATACCATCATTTTTTTTAAATCCCTCCCGAATACAGAAACTGGAGAAAAATGACTTATTAGTTACAATAATATCTTATTAATTTTGAAGAAACATATCTGTAATACTAATTAAAAATTAAATATTTACTAATTTTATAATATATGTATTATTTTTTTTTATTTTAAGGGAAATTTATTTTTTAAGGACATACTTTTTAGAGAACCAAAAAATCATTTAATTAAATTTGAAAGTGGCTTAATTACATATATAGCCTCCAAAAACAAAATTATTTACAAAGAATGTCTATAAAAAAAAAATTATACTTTCATATTAGTAGTTATCAATATTTTTAAATTTTCTAAAATGCAAACCCTTAAATATTTCGATTTTAACATAAATAGAATTACGCCACTTTCAAAATAAGCAGCTCACATAATAGTATACAACTAATTGTTTCAAATAATAAGTCACCAAACAAAAAAACTTGTTTTAAGACCAATATATTTGTAGCCAAGTTTTTTAAATACTCTTTGGCTCTGATACAAAAAAATTAAACCTCTGATACAAGAAATTGTTCTGGTCATGAAAAAAAAGTTAAACAGTAGTAAAAAGAAGAGATAACTGTTCAACTATATCAAATGTAAGAGATACAAATATGCTGAAGTTTCATAACTGATTCCTTTTCTAATACAAGTGTAATATGTATATGTTTCCTTGAGTAAAATATTAAGTTCTAGAGTTAAAACTTTTAAAATTCGTCCAATTTCAGAAGTTGATGAAACTTTAAAAAAAAACAGTTTTAAAATCTGTTGATTTTTATATTTTTAGGTCTTATATTTAGTTCATGGTGAGTTGTCTGTTCATGTAATTTAAAGATTTGCTGAAGACCGAATAAGTTTGTGATTTTTTATTTTATTTCTTTATTTGTTTTGTCCCGGAGAGATACAGAATTAATCTTGTTTGTTTGGCGTTGGTAGTCATGTATGGACATAATACTGTTGTACTGTTAGTGTTAAAACACTACTTGTATCGGTTTAGTGTCATGTGATTACTGATTGTTTTTGATACCTTTCTTCATTATGGTTTTACTTTCCAAGTTTTTATTTACAGAAAGACAATAACCTATTGTTTAAAGTTGCTTGTTGGAGATTATTGTGAAAAGTAATATATCTTTCTATGATTCAAATTTAAACATATGACCTCTCAAAACCCAAAACCTCAAATGTTGGTAGAGGCTGTTATAGAAATAGGATTATTTCCATTACAGCCAGATGGTGTGATATTAGAAACAAACTATGCCAACTCGTGTTTTCCACAAAACAATATCCAGTTAAACGTCACCTGACTTTTTTTACATAAGGAAGAGCACCTCGGTGACTTGAAGGTAAGGTTGCTTACCTGGGTTACTTGGCTGTTGATTCTTGGTTGTTTATATTGTTAGAGTTCTATTTATGAATATCGCCCACAACATGGTCTACTAAAATATACTGAACTAACCTAAACCTACTAGCTAAACGATATCTAATAAGTAACCGAGTTATAACTGCAGTTTTCATACACTTATTAGTTTTAAAAAGAAAGTATAATAATAGTACAAACCAAGATAAATTTTTTATCAGACTTATATTTTTTAAACAAAGTTCTAATATATCAACACATGATCACTTAAAAGAAAATAAGATATATATATATATATATATATATATATATATATATAAGTTTCAAGATTTAAAATAAAAAAAAACATGAAAAATAATAACTTTCTTGAAGAACTTTTCGTTTCTCAAAACATGTGAACTCTTGTTAAAATTTTGTCTCAATTAAACTCAATTACTGCTATGTTATTTTTATACTTAAAGAGGATTATTTTTAAAAACTCATTACTTTCATGACTTTGAGGACAAAATGAATGTAGCAAATGCCATTTTATGGTTTGATATTGAGCTACACTGTTAGATGGGCTATTTGTCGCAAGGGCAATTTGCCAGTATGGGACAAGCTTTCCTCTTTCATTTGAGATACTGCTTATTCCACGCCGCCCACCTTCTAATGCTTTTTTCGTTGAATTCTTTGTATGTTACTTTATTTAATTTAGATTTCATTTAGTGCTGTTTGCCTAGATAACTATATTGAATTTATTCAAACATCTAATAACAGCATGCACTAACGAATAAATTTTTAATTCTTTTTTAATAACATTAACAGCACAAAAGTTTAACATTTCTCTTTAGAGTATCTTCACTAGTTTATACATTCATTAGCTTTTTTTATAAGTTGATATTTATATTGACTCAAATTTGTTAATTTAAATTTTTGTTAATTCATTGCAAATTAAATTTCTAATTTATACTTTTTGTTAGAGTGTATGTAGAAAAGTAACTTCAGTTTATAGTTTTAGAAGTGATAATTATACAAATTTGATAGGCATTATAATTTTGACTTGTTAATTTACTGATATAAAAAAAAACTGATTTTGGAATTTTTACAAATTTATACGTTTTGCGTCACTCTAAATCTATTTTTAATATTTATTTGAAGTTTGATTCTTTATGTTCTGTATCAAACCTTTTTTGCTTTACTGAACAAGCCACAACTTTGTTTTTGTTTTAAAAACTTTTTAAGTATTTTTTTCAGCTTTTAGAGAAAATTAATTTCTACTTTGATTAAACTGAAGTTTTTGGTAAAATACAATTACCTCTCATCAAATATATGGTGAATTCATTATTCAGGGTCTATGGAGGAAAGTAAACTCTTTAGACCTAAGTAATTCTTATTATCTTTATTTGCAAGAATTTAATATTTATAACATGACATTCGTTCTCACGGTCCTTGGGTATCTTAATGCTAATTGTTCATCCCTGCTTCTCAGTGTTGCTTGATTACATAATCACATTCATTGAAGCATATGAAATATGCAGTAGCCTAAACTTAATATTCTCTCTTTTGTCTGTTTCAATGTAAATATTTATTCGTAATTTTACACATAGAAAACATCAGTATATAAGTTATGTCTGGTATATTTAAAATATAAAATAAAGTATCATCCCAAATAGTAAATTGCGAAACAACTACTGAAGAACAGTTATTATACATGCTATTAATTTCATAATATAACTACTTTAAAAGTTTAAACAACAATGTTGCAATCAAAAAAGTAAATAATAAAATACTAAATTTTTTAAAAATAAAAAAAAAATCACTATTTTTAACTTCTACGCAGGTTTATGACGAAGCACTTTTAGGAAACCACTGTTGTAGTATAAATGACGCATTCTAAAATTCAGTACATTATAAACCTAAATACTGGACTAAAAAAAATAAGTAATTAAAAAAGTCTACTAATATTTAAAGTCTAAAGTACTTTACTATAAGTAAACATAACTTCAATTTCCTTGACAACCTACGGACTTAAGTTTTATTTTATTATAGTGTGGCTATACATACATAATCACCAATAATTAGTTATTTGATAACATATGGCTATAATAATTTTATAAGAAACTTAAAATCTTCATCAATCTGACATATTTTAATAAATAACTGAGGGTCTAAATCTTACTGAAATCGTACCCTCTGCGCTTATGTATGTCTTATTGTACATATCATTCTTGTAACTAAATTCAACTTCAAATTTTAAGTTCTTTAATGACTTCTATAAATGTGCATAGAGTAGTAACCTTCACTTTTATAGTTTTAGTTATGGCTCGACAAAACGTTTTATTGTTCCAGTGCAATTGGTTCGCTTTCAGATATAATGTGATCAAAAATTTTACTCTTGTAGACGGAGAGTCTGCATTCTTCGTATGATGACAAATATAACTTCGATTGATAGTAGTTAAGTAGATAAATTTGCAACTTGACATGTTTTAACTGTTTTCTTCTTAATTTATTTGTCGATTCCTCACCTGTGAATACTGAGGTATATAGTGCAAAAATGCTTGAAACTGCAGATTCCAATTAAAGGTTTCAAGTTAAGACCACATGTTCTACGAAATAATTTCTTACAACAGAACATTGCCTTTGTCCTCTTAGCCAGTAGATTTATTACATTGCTCTTCCAGTTTAATCTTTCATCTAATAAACCTCTAAGAATATGTCCGTAACTTTGATGGTTTTAGTTTAATATTTTTCCTTCTTCAAGAAGATATTAAGAACACTTTAGGTGGACATCTACCCTTACAATTCTCCTTTACACTTCTTTGGACAATTTAGGGAGTATGCTGCACTTCATGCATTACTCTTCTTCTATTAAAAGGTCTTTGCATATCCTTGCGTATCATAACAATCAGAACATTTTATAGTGTTCACAACTGTGGTAGAGCTAATACTTACATTAATTATTCTTTATCAGTATTCCTGAAACTGTAATGATTTTCTTGTACAATCGCGTATTAAGAATAGTGATTCTTTAAGATTTCAAATGTTTCTATTTTGTCAAAAAAGTGTCAGGAAAATATTAGAAACAATCTTAAGTTCATCGAAACACCGATGATGTAGGTTAAAACTAGTATCTGTTCTATAATAAAGAACGAAATATTACATTTCCTATGGTTCAATGTAACCCAAGGCAAAGGGGTTCGTAAACACACCAAGAATTATATCTAACTTCAAATTTTATTCAAGGGTGCAACATGTGATTCTATTGGAACACTTTTTGAGACAACCTTCCATCACACAATGAAAAGCATCACGAAGTGCAGTTAATTTTTTATATTTAGCATTTTTTTTCTTTTTAAATGTCTTATTAACTCATTAGCAAACGTGACCGTCTTTGACGGGTATTTTACAAAATTTCAGAGATGATACGTGATATTTCAAAATATTATTAGTAAAATTATAGAATGGGAAAAAATATATTTATTAGTACAGTGTTAAGTAAATGCCTCTGTTATTAAACATTAGCTGTCTGTTCTTCAGGAGCATGGAAGAACAGAGAGTTGGAACCTGTGACTCTTGAGCAAGCAACATACAGTTTGTTATGTGAGAAAAACTTGGTCTCACTCACTTCAATACCTGCAGTAGACAGAGTTTGGCCTTGCAATTTATTTACCATCATTGCAAAATATACGCTAACGGGAAATTGCAATCATTTGAATTGAAAGGGACAGCTTCTAGATATCAATGGTATGCATGGTATAAACACTGACTCCACAGTACCACACCACAGTCCGCAGTCATAATATCAGACTCTATGACGTATACGCGCAAACCACGAATTCGGAGTCGTGTCCCATTGCACATTTATGGGGCACTCAAGTTTCGTAACAGCATGATTGGTACCTCTACTTTAAGTTTTAATTCCTGAGCAGACAGTCCAGGAGCAGTCACAGAGTCAAGAAATTTAGTTGGATAATGAACTGCTTCCTAATCACTAATTACTCTGTTTACTGATTTGGAAGTTCTTTCCTAAGCTTGACACAGTGCAAGAACTTGTTTATTTTATGTTAAATTTTTTTATTTGAAATCATAAAATATACTATAACGCCCCTTGTAAATGTGATTTTAAAATAAAAATTCTGAACTCTTCCTCATATATGGTGCTATTTTTAGATAAAATTTGATTCCGATTCGTCAAACTGTACAGCTTGTACCCTCCTGACAAGCTTTCAGAATAAATCATATGTCAACATTTTTACGTTTAAAAAAAAAGGTACAGTTATTTTAAAACTATAAAGTTTGTTTTCAGTTATTACTTTTGTTATTACCATGATAATCCAATATTTCAAGACTCTACAGTGAGTAGTTTAGGAGAAAAAAACTGTTGTCAATTATAAAGTTACATTTTGGCCTAAAAAGTAACTTTCCCATCACAAAAGACTGCCCCCCAACCAATAAAGTTCTTTTAATCTGTAAGGCCCATAGTGTCTAAAATATGAATTGGAACTATTAGATTGTAAACTGTAGCATGGTAACTAGATGCACACACTCCCACCCAACCACACACTTTTCATCATCAAAAAAACGTCAAAAAAGGACTTTGGGGACCTTAAAACTTGTAAATAACGTCAAAATTTCGATTACAAATATTTTCATGATCCTATACTTTACTTCGAGTAAGGTAAAAATAGTAGAGCGCCAAGTCAAATTTAATAAAAGTAATTAGTGCAATATACAGCTTTTCAAAACAGTGAAGAGTAAGCATCACACGAAAGGTTTATTTACTTACGAGTATGATCTAAATATTTTTAGACCTATTTTAAGAAGAAGTTTATAGTTGTACTTAACAAAACACTGCTTCATTTTATTTTTATGAAATAAAATGTCCGTTTAGCAATAGACTCTTACTAAATACCCAACTGAATTTGTATACATTAAAATTTTTAAAATATTATTTGCTTTTTTTCAATTTAAAACTTTCAAAATATATAAAATAATAAACAAGTATAACAAAGAATATGTAGGTGTTATCAATTAACAATATATATTATATATGGCTAGATATCAAGGTTTAACATCAAGCAGGTGAAAAACATCAACATCAAAAACACAGTAAGAAATTCAGGAATGAGACTTTGAGCGTTCAACCAAAACAACTGGTCTTGGTCAGTTCGAGTGTGACTCTTAACGAAGACCAGTTGTTTTGGTTGAAAGATCTTAGTCCCATTCCTGAATTTCTTACTGTGGTTTGGATATGAATACAGTTATAAGTGAAAGATAAAAATGCAACAAAAAAACGAAAGAACGTCGGTAGAGTTGTGCGTCCGTAACTAATTATCACCGCTTACTATTCTATTATATGGAAGGGCTTTTTGTAATTTCCAGATTAACATTTATGATTGACTACTTGTACACTAACAGAATATCGCTTAATTTAAGTCATATAGAAGCGTCAATCGGTAGGAATTGTTTGTGAAACATGTAAGTTTACCAGTTAGCTTTAGATGTTAGAAATATTCTAAAGGACTTCTCCGATATATCACTGTGAAATCTGATGGTAGGCTGGAAATGATATCAGAATAATATTACTTACCTCATTAGGTCGCATTTTAAGATATTATATATCTTAAAATATAATATATAATCTATGAATCATGTGTTTGAATTTGAGATTAAACGTGTATTTATTATTTGGAATAATTTGCTTGTCTTTAATTAAATTATACTTTGATTATATTATTTGGAATTAAAAGAATTTTATGATATATTTTTCTATCATTAGATAAAGATTTTATTTTTCTTTAAAGATAAAGATAATGATGTAATTTATAAATCAGTTAATCTTGAGAAATTGAGTCAATAATGGTCTATTTGAGATTAAATTGAAATAGATACAAAACAGTGAGAAATAGTCAGTGTGTGCAGAATGAGTAAGATGGCACTGAAGTATGCAGCCGGCTTGAAGCAAGCAAGGAGTTGAACAGGCTCTCTGAATAGGCACAGGCTCATCCGTCGCTCATCTCATGTTGACAGAAGCTAAGTGATCTCCAGGTTATTGAACTATACCAATGCTAATCTCAGCCCATCACCATGTACCCCTATATCACACCTAACTTCCACTGATCCTTCCATTTTCCTTTAAGATAGGCGTGCTATAATATAATTTATAAACTTTTTGACATTGTTATTTAGGATTTACAATTTTTTTTTCAATAAATGTGTTGATTTCGTGATCATTTCTGGCTATAATATATTTTTTTTCTACAGAAATCATTGTATAACGTCCATACGAAGAAATTATATTACCACTAATACCCTCCAACTTTGAGTTATCTATTCGCACAGTTTTCTATATTCCTTTTTTCAAACATAGAGACTAGTAAAATTATTATGTTTATAGTAAGTATTATTTATAGTAAGTACATAAAATTGGAAGCTAACCATTTTCGAATAAGACTTCTAGAACTACTGGTTTTCTTAAGACAGAGAAAGCGTGTTGGTATTCAATTACATGTTAATATATATGATCAAACAACAATAAGAAATTCGGGTTTTTGACTCTGACGAAGACCGCTTATTACGGTTGAAAGATCTTAGTCTTGTTTAGTTGGAGCGGCTCACATCTATGTTCCTCATGAAGAGGCAATCAAAATATAGTTGTTAGTTTCTATGATTTCTTTTATGTTTTTTTTGTGAATCTAGTCCCCCCCACCCAACACACACAACACAACACACACACACACACACACACACACACACACACACACACACATATATATATATATATATATACATATATATATATTATGAAAACAGACAGAAACACGAATGACACTTCTAACTTTTCGACCCTTTTGACACTTTTAACATTTACACTCAAGAAAGTAAGTGTTATAGCAAGAAATCGAAAGCCAACAAGACAGCTTCACAGAATATGCACAGGTCAGCGATATGGGTAACGGATAAAGTAATAAAAATAGCTGAAAAATTATTTGAAAAATATTAACAAAAAGACTATTATAAACAATAAAATTTAATCCAACCAAAAATTACTCTATTAATAAACTAAAAAAATCAGTGTGGCCTACTCTCAACTTTACTATTAGTAAAAAAAACGTCAAACTGGTTTACAACATAATAATTTTTTTCTCCTCAAGAGCTTTCACATTCAATCATAAGTCAGTTTCATTAATCCTTTTCTGATTAAATCAAGAATGTTTACTTTATATCACTGTCTTGAAGTCCTTACTGTTTATCCAATAAAGTGGTATCCGAAATCATTGTATCAATTAAATCCTATTTTAATTGATTATTATCATTACTAAATGTAAATTGAAAACAAAATATATCAGTAATTAGCTAGTTTTGCACAATCAAATCAACTGATATTTGTGTTTGATATTTGATCAATCTGACAAGCTATTAAAATTAAACGAGGGCCTGAATCTTATCGGACCCGTACGCTCCGAGGTCATACCTGCCATGTTGGATATCTCATTGTTGTAACTAAATTCAACTACAGATTTTAAGTTCATTCATGACCTTCATAAATGTACCTAGAGAAGGGCTCCTCACTTGTATAGTTTTAGGTATGATTTGACACAAATCTTTATCATTTCCAAGGTAGTTGGCTTGCGTTCTGATATGTGATTCAAGGTTTCTGCCTTTTCTAGACAGAAGTCTGCATTCTTCGTATTAGTCAAATAAACTTACATTCATGGCAGTTAAGCTGCAAAATTTCTAATAAATATTCTACACATATTTCTAAATTTTCTCTTTGAAAGTATAGCGTATGTCATTTCAGTCAGAATGAGTTTTTTAAACTAAATTAGACCTGGTTGTTCTTGCCAACTTTTAACAGTTTAATTTTAGTGCCTAGGTAAAAAAAAATTTAGAAGAGTCGAGAAATATTATTATAAGAAAAAGAGAAGTATGGAAAATAATCAATAAGAATAAAAGGTTAGTAATTAAAGGTCCCCAAAGTCCTATTTGATGTTTTTTCGATGATGTTTGCATGTGTGTGTGCCTGTGTGTTTGGGTGTATGTACCTATGTATGTGTGTGGGTATATTGAAAAGTTTGTAGAGACGCTGCAGTCCACACCGTTTGTTGGATCTAATTCATATTTTACATAGAAATGCACCGTATAGTGTAACTACGATCTATTGCTTAAATGAGTTAATATGATATGTAAAAAGAATAACATTCTGAAATGAGACTGTGTATTGATAACCGGATCAAACACTATCTGTACGGACTCAGTGAAGCCCATTCATGCACTTCTACATGAGTCATTTAGAATTTAATTAATAATTTATTTAGTTTAAATTTATAATTTTTAAACGATTTATCATACCATTTTTATTTGTATAATTCATTCGTATAATACTTCTTTTGAAGATATTGGTTTGATAAGTAAACTCTTTATTCTACTAGTTTACTGTCATAATCTTCGCCCCATATAAACTGCTCCTTTACTCAGCGTGGTTCAGAAGTATTTCAGATATAGTAGTCTAAATTGATTGATAAGTAGATCTGAAAACTGTGTAACCAACAATGGACCGCCGTTAAAGTTTGAATTTGAAAATTCATTTCATTATTTCAAATTTAATTGATATAAATTTTTTCAAAATAAATAATAGTATCATTTATTCTATATATAATTTTAGGCTACTCCGTGACATCTTAAACAGCTTCTGAAAATATTGAATCAATTGTAATCAGAATAGCATTTATGTTAATCGTAAAATCTTTTTGAGAAATATAAAACTTGTTCAAAATATTTGATAAGACAAAAGGTTTTTTGCCTAGAGGAGAAAATAATTTTTTTTGTTAATATAATTATAGAATGATGAATTATTTCATTTATAGTGTATAAAAGCCTTTAATAACATAATTTTGAAAAATGATTTTTTTGGAATTTAATTATTTCTAATTTTAATCAAATGAAATTATGTTTTCAACAATTGAGTGATTCCAATTTTTGTCCAACCATCACATTAACGAACCTTGATTTAGACCATCCATAGAGAATTATCTCTGATTTGTACTTGGCATCTATTTAGTTATGGGTGAGCCATATTATTGTACCAAGTTGACTTTTCGTTCAGAGCTTATTATGTATTACATAACAGTGTAATTTTACTAAGCAGGAATTTAATCATAAACTAAAATTAATTTAGTTGAAAATTAGTAGGAGTTTAACAGAAATTTAAGTTGTTAATTATATAAGTTCAAATATAGTGTATGTGGTTACTTATTAAAAGTTTTTAATATAAATTGCAGTTTGTTATTGTACTTTGGTGTTTTTAGTCACAGTGATTGCTGGTTGCTCCACTTTGTGAGAAATGCAGTGATAATATGTATCACAAAAGACAGACGGATATGAATATTTTAATGCGGTCCACTATTCAGAAAAAAATGACAATCCGGCCCCAGATAAAAGAAGGTCATTCTGCCTGTTACATAAACTGATTAATTATTCTTGAACGGGTAAATGTGATAGGGTCCACTGTTGAGTCAATTTCTCAAGGTAAATAATTTAGATAAACTTAAATCATGTAGCAACTTATAATATAGTTGAAAAACTAAACATCACATGAACGGTGTGGATGGAAACAAAAAAAGGAAAAAGAAAAAGAAACTGTGCGAAGACAAATATACCTATCAGGTAAGATTTGTATGTAATAAATACGTCAACCTACGAAAGAAGAGTATCTGTTTTGTACATTTTGAAAGAAAAAAAATCATTTATATATAATTTATCATTTTCGTAAAGAAGAAGTGAATATAGCAAATTATTTATAAGTCGTCTTTATTTAATGTTGTCATATACAAATTGTTTTATACCTAAAAGAGTTACCTTATGTTTAATATATGGAAGTTGTAAATTAAGTATTAATATAATAAAAACGTACTGTTGACTCAAGACGTTATCACATCAAGTTATCACATCAACTATAACAAGAAAATAAATTTTTTTTTTATGATCAGAGTAGAGAAATAGAATACTATTGTTAGTTAAAGGGGGCAATATTGACGAATGCAGTTTATGGATAAGAGCTCTGCGTGACCTGTGCGACGTTGTAGAGATCAGTGATCACGTGACCGTTGTCAACATTCTAGTTCTTGGATAATGCTGTCCACACTGGGCTTGCACTTTCTACATATCCCCATTTTTCCGCATGAGATGATGAATGATTTTCTAAGTAGGCTTGTATGTATTAACCAGGTTAAACACAAAACATTTTGATGTTAGTTAATTGTTAGTAAAATAAGGAGGGTGAGTATAGTAATCTTTACCTTCAAAAAATAGTAAAGTATAGTGATCGTGAATTTGTCTCGAGATTTTGACGAATTTACACGTTTTGAGGTCCCCAAAGTCCTTTTATGACGTTTCTCGATGATGTCTGTATATGGTGTGAATGGATGTGTATCCAAAAGTTTGTGTACATCAATTAGTCCACAACCTTAGATGGATCAAATTAATATATTACACGAAAATTGGCCTAATTGTGTAGATGAACTCTATTGTTTGGGAGTAATTATGCATGATGGAGAAGTCACTTTTTTTCCAGAAGTGTTTTTAGACAATATTTATTTTCTCCTCAACTACAAACTCTAGAGTATTTAAATTTTGGCATTATCATGAAAACAACTAAAGTAATAACTGAAAAAATCCTCAGATTTTTAAACAATTACACCTATAAGTAGATCATTAAACGGAAAATGAGTTGAGGTAATTTTTTTTCAAAATTGTATTAACTAAAGAGGCGTTTTAGTACATTTTCTGTTTTCAGAAAATGTTTTTTGACTCTAAACGGCTCATTAAAAATCATTGAAATTTTACCAAAAAATAGGATTTTTTTCTCTAATAGGATTACAGAAAAATAGTAATTTATAAACAAGAATTTGTTCATCCTAGAAAAAAGAATACTCATCCCGGACTAATACTTGCTATATTTGTCGGAGTATACATTTAATTTACAATTTTTATATTGAGTTAGAAATTTTTTCAGTGAATGGACTAAAATGTTATTGATATTTAGAGGTTTAATGAAAAAATGTCAACTGACTTAATTACTTAATATGGGATGTAAGAAGAATAAAATTCTTAAATGTAAAAAATCAATACCTGTGAAATATATTATTTCTGATGCTTTCCATGCTATGTTATATTGGACAAAACTTAATACCAGATGTAGATTGAATATTTGGTGTTGTACTATATTTGGCTGGAATAGGATTGTGTGATTGGTGGGGATGTGTTGTGTTCTCTGAAGCGGAGAATTTGTTGTCTGATAAATGGTGTAGGGTTTTTGATTTTTACTGATAATTTCAAAGATTTATAAAATTTGTACTTTAGTAATAATACCACGTTCTAAGGTGACCGTAACTACAATATCAAACAAAAACAAATTCTTGTGTAATTATTTAAGTAAGTATAACTTAAAGTTATATATAACTTAAACTTAAGTTATAACTTAACATAAGTTATATTCCTTATTAGAACGAGTCTTAGTAGCAACTAATTGAAATATTTGATTAGATGTCATTTTTTCTAGACTTGTACATACAGCCGGAGTTTATAGAACTTACTTATCTGATCTCAAACTAATACACATTCTATTAGAACAACTGGAAGACAAACAAGTATACGTGATATTGGACTGATTAGAACAGGAAGTTCAATTTTCAACTACTTCCACCAAGATGGTTGTAACTGATGAATGTATCTATGATAACGATAGTTAATTAAAAATAAAAAAAAATTAATTGTTTGTCAAGAGGTTTGATATTATGATTACTTGTAGTAAAGTTGAGTGTAAGCCATTACCGAATTTTTTTAAGTACTGTTATCACCAACATGATAAGCTGGAATATTAATATATTTTCTACAAACAGTTTCGTTTAATGTAAATTATTTGTTAAATAGTCTAAAACAATGATTAAAATTAGGATGAAATTATTTTAACACCAGCTTTTATATTTTCAAAAATTTTAGAAATTTTTTACCCTCTTGTCTTTGAGCAATATTGAACCATTGAAAAGATACTTTATGTTGAAAGGGATATTAATTTTTTCACAGTCTTTTCGTCAATCTAGAAACTTAAAATTTGTGTTTTGTATTGTACAAATATTAGAATTGCATGGTAATAGTTTTAGGAGGTTTTGTTATTGTAAGGGGAAAGATAATTAAGCTAGAGAATTATTAAGTCTACCTGTAGTCACCTCTCCAATTTCTTTACTAATTTCATTAGCATCTACAGAAGTAAAAATGAGTAATTTGTTACTTAGATTATTTGTTAAATTAGAAGTATATTTCTTTTTAAAATTAGAATAATATTAAATAGTCAATCGAAATAACTTGTATTTCAAGATAACAGAAGAAAAAAATTCTTAATTATTCACATCATTAAGGGAATAATTAGAATATTAACAGTACCATCAAGCATTACTCTTCTTATATCAACAAGGTCATCTGCACATCCTTTTGTATCAAAACGTTGTTTATTTAGAGTAACCAGAAATTTATACATACATAACTAGCTTGTTTTGAAGGTCGCCAGCATACTTCACTGAGAGCAGCCTCTAGTGATCACAATGTCAGATGTGGTAGATCCTATACTTAGACTAATTATTCTTCCGTTATGTTTTAATCCATTCTACACATTGTGGATAAAACATATACATATTAGTTATGTTTCACTGAATTAGAATATGTGTTTTCTAAAACTTATTAATTATCCAAGAGGAAGCACAGAATGATTTATTTAAGACCTAAGGCGTTTTCCATTTTATTGACGAACATTTTCGGAGCTGACATTGTTGACTTGTCCTTCAGATAGGTATGTTATCTCTTATGAAAATGATTATTTACCAAAAACTTCTGATGCTGCTACAGATAGAACCTCATTGTTCTTGTTACTAGTGTATTATTACTCTTTCATCTAAAGAGACTCCAAGAGTAATCTCTTTTTTTGACGGTTAAAGATTAATATTTTTCCTTTGAGAAGGTATAACAACCTTTTAGAATTATTCTTCTACGAGATTACAATAATCAATTTTGTACTTTGCTGATTAATTCATCTTTGTATTACTGAAAACCAATGGTTTCGAACGTATGCATCATGAGGTGCTTTCTTATTTAAATTGCAAGTCAAAGTGATTCTTTGAAGTTTCTTCTAATTTGTTTCACCAACATTTTGAAACAAGTTCTGTCGATTTATCTTTTTGATAGGTATACTGTCAAATTGGATATTGGATTGGATATTGTAAGCTCATGAAATATTCCTATTAAGACAATACCTAACCCAATATTTCAGATTTCTTCGATGACCTTGACATAAAAATAGTAACCCTATTGTCATAAAAAAGAGAAAAGTACCTTTCCCATGCTCCAATTTTACCCAAAAGGTAATGGTGTTCAAACACAATATGAACTATATGTCCAATAATTAGTTATGTTAAAAGATACTACACATTAATTTATTGTAACACATTCACTAGACGACCGGCTTTCACCCTGGCGAGGAACATAAATTATATGGTTGTTTGGCGTTTCTTTTTACAATTTTATTGTCTGTACATATCACATTTTAACTGCTTAAAACATCTTAAAATTTCTTCTGTTAAACCTTAAAACAAGAATTATAACTAACTAAATTCTGTTCAACAAATTTTAAGTCAATTTAAACAAATCCGACAAGTACATTAGGCAATCCATTATTACAAGTTGGGTTTTAGTTTTTATAGCTGTATTTTCTTTTGAACTGATTGAAGTTGCTTTTTAGAATACTATTTTATGTTGATTATTTTGATAAAATTTCATTTTTCTATAGTTAAATGTTTAGTGTTATAAAACGAATTTTAAAATCGTAAAATGTACCATAACGCCCATTTTTGTAAATTGTATTCAGCTTATCCTCTTAAAACATGCTGTTTTTGGGTATAATTCATTACGACGCGTCAAATAGTGTAACCTCTGTCATTCTCACAATCTTGCAGAAAGTCAAAACTATTACATTTTATAGCAAAACTAACATTACCGGTTATAAATTCTGAAGTTTTTTCCAGTTAATGTAATTTTCAGTTTCATAATAATCCCAAAGTTTTAACACTCTATACTAAGTGGTTTAGGCCAAATAGAAGTTGTTTAAAAATAGATTTTTGACAAAAAAGTAACTTTTTTTATAAATAATATTGTCTGAAAACAATTTAGTACCTTTACACTATAAGGCCTTTTTTTGTGTAAAATATAAATTTGATTCATCAAATGATGTGGCATGTAATGTGCTCACAATCTTTTGGATATACAGTTTAATTATAGAAAAGTAACAATATTTAGTATGATAACTGGAATTACTGATTTCATTTAAACTTTTATAAGAACTGCTTGGTTTTCAGGTATGGTTATCTTTTGTTAAAACTTTTTTGGCTTTGAAAAATTTACTAGCGTTTACCTACGAATCCGTTTGCAATATCCGTACTGCAAAAGTCTTTAGCTGTTCTCAAAATTGATCTGACATTTAACCTTTCAAAGCGTAAAGCTACAAAGTTTCATGTGTTACGCTCACCACGGATATAAATTCCTTATATTCATACATTGATCATTATTATAAAATTATTGATACTTAACCGAGTTTTTGAATAATACGTTTTTACCTCAATTCACTCTCATTACACTTTGATCAGCTTACAGACACTATTTTGAATTATAACGTTGAGGAATTCGATAGTGCATTCTATTTTCAGACAAGAATCACGGCAATAGGACATCTTATACCAACTTATTTATGTACAAATTTAAACTTCTACTTCTACCTCTATTTCATTGTCTATATATTTTTCATCTGGGACTATTTAAAATATTTTTGAAATTTTTTATATAATTTAAAAATTTCTTTTTTATATAATTTTTTATATTTATTTTAAATAAAATTATATTATATTAATATAATATAATTAATTTAATAAAATTATTATTATTAAATTAAATTATATAATAATAATAATAATTAATTTTATTATAATAATTATTAAAATTATTATTAATAAAATAATATTAATTTTTTATATAATTTTTAAACGATTATAATTATATAATCGTTTTTTCAAAAACGAAACCTCTTATGATTAATTTACGCGTACTTTCCTCACTACAGCAACAAAAAAATACCTTAATTATACAAGTTAAGGCACACCTTATACAAAGAAAGGCTTTTCATTATTTCTATCTATTTATTAATTTTACAATAGACTAATTTGTACTTAATGATTATAATGTTGATAAAGTAAAATAACGATTCATTCAACGTAGTACCGCTTTATCTAGTTAATGACAGATTGGTTTCAGCTATGACAGGGCTCAAAGCGTTAACAAATTCACCAATCAGTGTATATGATTATAATTCTTGTTTTATTGAATTTTATTCTTGTTTGATACAACCGTTTGTTGAGATGGCGAAAATATCATTTATTTGTTGATTGATTCATCTATGTCTATATTTTTTGGAGAGTACGGTTTCTATCTAGAAATATAATTTAAGAATGTTATGTTTTTCTTAAATTACAATGATTTCCTGAACAAGCATTTCGCTTGCAAAATGTACACTGTATTTTTGTTGAGTGAGCTTTTTCAGTATTCCCTCTAGGACCAGATAGTGGTTTATTTGTCTTGAGAGGTTCATTCTTTACATCACGGTGTAAGGATTAGGTAAGGTTGGACAGTCCTCTATGCTTCGGCTTTACTGCTAAATCAAGCATTTTAAAATCTTAAAATGTACCATAACGTCCATTTTTGTAAATTGTATTCAGCTCATCCTCTTAAAACATGCTGTTTTTGGAATATAATTTATTACGACCCGTCAAATAGTGTGACCTATGTCATTCACACAATCTTGCAGAATTAATCATAATTCAAACCTTTTACATTTTATAGCAAAACTGACCTTTCCGATCATAACTATATATATATATATATATATATATATATATATATTGGTATAAATAGGCAGCAGATCCTCTTTTAAACAAGTATCATTAAAATTAACCGCAGTCTCGGCATTCACGATCTTAAGACTGAGAGATTCGATCCTACGAACTAACCTCCTGCTAACAAGGTTCAACTGGAAAAGGAGTTGGCCAAGTGACGTTAAATTAAAATCGATGACTTATGCTTAGTCATTGCTATAAATAGATTAAAAGGATAGTACAGGTTAATATAAAGAGAAGGTCAAAGGTCAATAATGAACAAGAAACAAGCGATTAGAATAAAAGAGTTGAAAGTCCAAGAAATGCAAGAAAGGCCAAGTGACATGTTAAATTAAAATCGATGACTCATGCTTAGTCATTGCTATAAATAGATTAAAAGGATAGTACAGGTTAATATAAAGAGAAGGTCAAAGGTCAATAATGAACAAGAAACAAGCGGTTAGAATAAAAGAGTTGAAAGGTCAACGGTATAACTGGACTAATAGAGAATAAATAGATTAAGAAAATTAATAATAATAATAATAATGTTAATAATAATTAAGATTAATAGTAAACTAGAAAAGATATATTAAATAAAGAGTTGAAAGAGAGTAAGAATTAATAGGGAAGGTATAGTTAGTTAGAAAATAAAGAAAAGAATAATGATAATAAATATAACAAAAGAAAACGTATTGAGTGCGCAAGCTTTCGACATCACAGATGTCATCGACGAAGTTGTTCCTAGGAGATCCAGGATGCAAATGGCGTAGGGAATGGAAAGCAGGTAAGTAGTGGGGGTAACGGGAGTGGGGGAAGAGCAGGCGGAGCCCAACTGAAGAACAGCTGCAGATCACCTGATGCCGGAGGCCGACTCGCGCCGAGCAGCCTCGGGAATACCGACCGCAGGCCGAGCGCCCGCCCTCACCCCACCCTCCGGTCCCCCAGCCCGAGTCACCAGATCAACCGAGCCACTATTATCAGCAGCACTATGCGGCGTTACACTCAGTCCGGTATCCCGCTGCACGTCACCGCTTACTACCATACTCCTCATCATTTCGGCCTTCTTCCCATCTACAGAAGAGATGAAGAAGAAAAAGAGGAAGAAGGACGAGTGTTGAGACTTGAAAAGGTTCACCAACCGATACAAAGTGACACACAGTGGAGCCATCTTACCATCATGGAACAGTTTAAGCAATGAGTAAATGAAAAAATAAGAGCAGTAATTAAGTGAAAGAAGAAAAAAAGAAAAGAGAGAAAAATGGAAAGGATAAAATTTTAAATTAATTATTAATGCTGAAGTGAGAAAGAATGAAAATATAGCAGAAAAGATCAAGTACAAATAAACTTTGGATTGCTGAAGTTTTAATGATAAAAAACAGATTTTTAGGAAGCTAAGAATGAAAATAATTATACTAAAACAGAAAATATAATGGGACAATAAATAGTTAACATAATAAAATAAAGAAATTTGTCTGATTAAATTAAGATCCTCAGAAGCGCTTAAAGTGGTTCGGATGTTGTCGCTGGAGAATTGTCTCAGAATTTGGACCCTAAGCATTCATTGAAGGAAAGGTTATGGATATTAGAGTAGGTGGCAACAAGAAGCTTGCTGCTTTGACCAAAGGATGACTTGTGACCTGGATACGGAGGCAAAGAAACCTGAATGTTAGGCCCACGTAGAATGAGTCACATTTTGTGAATTCCACGTGATAAACGCAGCTACTGGATGTGCAGAAACTGGTAAAGGAGATGGGAGTTCGTTGCTAATAGTTAAAATAAATTGACGATCAGGGTTTATGATAAGACAGTTGAGGCAATTTTGTCGGCCACACGAAATTTATATATATATATATATATATATATATATATTATGAGGTAAGAATAAAAAGTAAGCACACTTTTTGAATTTTGTATAGCTCTGTATACTGTAATTTCAATTTTCTTTTGTCGTATTGGTACACTTGCCACGATTATATATTCGTGCGGGGCACGGGATAACTTAACCACTGCGGGGCCTCCCCCACCCACTGCTGGAATGAAGTTTTAAGGTCAGCATAACCCAGTGACCCAACCATGGGTCTGTCGATTTACGGAAATGAGGGCTGTGGCAGCTGTTACTCTAACCTACCACCGGCATGACAGATTAACCACTGAACAGGAATTTGTCCGAGATCACTACCGTCGTCCCACAAAGTTCCCATAAGCACGGAACCCAGGGCGTGTTGCTCCGGTTCGTCCTAACTAAAGGACAGTCCTGTTTAAATAACATGTGTTGTTTTATGTGAGAGGCATAAATATTGGACTCCTGTTTGCGTGTTCAGCGATTTTTTGCTGTTGAAAAAAAAATTATCTGTGGGTTAACTTATACCACTTATAAACATTTTTTTTGTTCAAGTTGGCTCACCGTACCACACTGTCAACATTTGAAGAGATTTTGTCCACTTAAAATAATTTTTTTCACAAAAATTAATACAAACTTTCTGCTCCGTTATTTTCAACAACAAAAATCGCCGAGGACGCAAACACACGTACAACCTCGTTAACCTCGTCTAGCTTCTCATATAAAAACAATACATGCTATATAGTCAAAACTGTGAGCATATGATCGTGTTGGGTGTACCAAGAAAACAACAAAACATTTTGACATTACAGTTTATAGAGCACGCGAAATTTAAAACGTTACCTTACTTTTTAATAAAACCTTGAATATTATTTTAAGAATAATAAAAGATGGTCAAGGTATTTTGAATAAAAAATATATTCATTACAGTTAACAGAAAACGAATAAGCTTTAAATGTTTTCAAAATATAATATCTTTGCAGAATACAAATGATCAACACTTAACTTAAAAGAGAAAACAATTGCTGTACTAAAGCTTTGAGTGTCTTGGAGGAGTTATACTTTCCTATTCTGAAAGTTTCTTTACCCATTACCTCAATGATGATTATTGATTTCTTTTAATTTTAACTTTACTATAAGTAAAGTATAGTGATCGTGAAAAAATTCGATTTCGAGATTTTGACGGAATTACATCTTTGAGGCCCCAGAAGTCGTTTTATGAAGTTTTTTCGATGATGTCTGTGTGTGTGTGTGTGAGGGTGGGTGGGTGAGTGTGCTAGCATTGCTTGTTACCACGCTACGGTCCAGAATCTTTGATGGATCAAGTTGATATTTTACTGAAAAATGGGCCCCATAAAGACGAAGATCCCTATTGTTTGGGAAGAATTATGCATGATGGGAAAGTCACTTTTTTTGCCAAAAACCGTTTTTTAGAAAACATTTATTTCTCCTAAACTGATAACCCTAGAGTTTTGAAATTTTGACATTATCTTTAAGGTTACAAATAAAAAAAACGAAAAATATATTCAGAAATTTGAAACAACAGGAAATATTTTTTTTTCAATAAAATGTAAAAATTTTGACTTATAATTCAATCTCAAACCTTGTGAGAGCAATGGAAGCCATACTGTTTGACGGATCAAAATGAAACTATACCTATAAATAGAACATTATGTGGACAATAAGTTGAGATATTTTTTTTCAAAATTACATTCGATAAAGGGGCGTTACAGTACGATTTCTGTTTTCAGAAAATGTTTTTTTGACGCTAAACGGCTCATTAAAAAATAATGAAAATTTGGCCAAAAATGGAACGAAAAATTAGCGATTCATAAAAAAATATGAAGTTTCAATTACGGGAAAGAGCAATAACGCTATAAAAACTGTTTGTTTATCCTAGACTAAGAGATCACCTGCTATACTTGTCGAATTTTGTATATTTCTTTACATTGTTTAGATTGACTTAGAAATTTTTTGAGTGAATCCACTGAGATAAAATTGATATTTATAAAGGAACAATTTAAAATGTTTATTGACTTATATGAGATGTAAGAGGAATAATATTGTGCACGAAAATGATAACACTCACTCAGAAAAAAGAAGTATATATGTTATTTGACAAAGGGGAAGGAAAATGATCTTATTAAATACTAAGAAGCCATAAAATTCCCAGTATAATAATTCTGTAAAAAACCAAAAATGTAAAAGATAATTCAAAATTGAAATCTTTCGTTTAGAGATTAATAAATGTAATTATCGTACATCTTTAATTATAAATCACCTTAAAACAACATTTTCTTCCCTGTTTATGATGTTTTTCAGAGAAAAAAAAGGGTATTTTCCTGTTTTAAATTTGAAAATTTTACTTTAGTTATCAATGTAGAAGGATGTCAAGTAAAGGATGTAAGAAATTCACTGGCTATTTGAACAAAAGCCATGTTTTCTTGTGTAGGAGAATATTTCGTTTCAAGAAATGTTCACTTTGGTTTTTCAAAAATGTTATTACTGCTGTTGTTATACTAATGAAATTATTTGCATCAGCTGTGAGATGTACAAAATTAAGCTTATATATTGATATGTCCCTCAATCACAATCTGTACTACCTCAGGAATGAAAGACTAATAATCATATCCCATTTAGATGTTTACGTTATGCTTAAATGAGACGTTTTGTGTTATATACTCAAGAAATTTGATATTAAGTTACTTATAGTAAGTTGAGAGTTGAGTGTAGGCCACTCCAGATTTTTTTTACAATTTTTACATTGACTTGGAAATTTTTTGAGTGAATCCACTGAGATAAAATTGATATTTATAAAGGAACAATTTAAATAGTTTATTGACTTATATCAGATCTAAGAGGAATAATATTGTTACATGTAAAAAAATCACCACTAATAAACATAAATAAATTACCCTTGTCTGCCATGGCATGATGGATTTGTCTCATAAAATGCTTTAATAAATCTATATATTGCACTCTTGAGCAAAACTTAATATTAGTTACAATTACATTATTATTGTGAATGTAGTACCTTTCCATGATATTGAAATGTAATGAATGGACTCTATCCTCAAGAAAGAGGACTTATGTTTGTTGAGAAATGTCGTTTTTTTTTACAATTCTAGTCTAAGAGTTCATATTTATAATTTTGATAAATTAGAAGCTCCCAACTATAAAAGATTTAATAGCTGGCTTTGACTTCGATTTGAGTATGTAAACTGGCTAATTACTAATATATTTTTTCTCAATATACATTCATAGCAAACTTATAACAGAGTACAGAAGGCAGGAAAAGGATAACACTCACTCAGAAAAAATTCGTATATATGATATTTGACAAAGGGGAAGGAAAATGATATTTTTAAATACTAAGAAGCCATATAATTCCCAGTATAATAATTCTATAAAAGACCAAAAATGTAAAAGTTAATTCAAAATTGATATCTTTCGATTAGAGATTAATAAATGTAATTATCGTACATATTTAATTATAAATCATCTTAAAACAACATTTTTTCTTCAATGTTTATGATGTTTTTCAGAGAAAATAAGGGTACTTTCCTGTTTTAAATTTTGAAAATTTTACATTAATATTCAATGTAGAAGGATGTCAAGTAAACGATGTAAGAAATCTGGTATTAAGTTACTTATAGTAAAGTGAGTGTAGGCCACTCCAGATTTTTCAGTAGGTTTTTCTAGTAATCAAGCATATTTACATATATAAATATGCCAATTGATATGTTGATTTATCTGAGTGTTTTTTTTTTGTTGATTACCATTGAACTTGGCCAGTGTCCATTCCATCCTAACTGTAGCTACTTTTGAGCCAGATGCCAACTGTCTGCCAGGGCACATGAGAACATCTGTTTCGGCTTTTCATTTTAAATTAAAAATGGCTGTATACATATTACTATAAATTAAAACAAGAGATCACATTTTTACTTTATATTACTGTATTAAATTAAGCTTAATGAGGATTACACATATTACTAATATAAATCCAGATTAAATACAATTATGGGTAAATATCAGTAACTATATGATTAGAGAAATTTGTGAAGTATTAAGAAGTTTCAATTAAAATAAGGGGATACTGCTGTATTAAAAATAAGTATACTGCACAGTTAAGATCCCAAATGTGTTTGATCCCAAACTAGTAATTTCAAATTTATTATCATTTATAAACATATTTGTTTTGACTGACACATCCAATGTAGAATGAGAGATTTCAGATATCATTTTGAACTCAAAATGGTAATTACATTGGAGGCAAGTAAAATCGAGCTAAAACTCCCTTCCTTAAGATTGCAACACCAACATTTCCAATAGTACAATCTCGGGATAGACAGCTTGAAGTCCGTTCTGGGAGACAACAACATGAACAAAATTTCCCATCTGCTGCATAAAAAATCTAGAACTACGATTCAAACCTTGAATCTTCATTACTGATGGCAACAGGCTAAACCACAACATACAGTAAACAAAACAAACAACGAAATAAACTAAAAGAAGCTTTTAGTCTAAAAAAAAGAAACTTTGTTTGAATAGACAATCGCGCTTAATTTTGAGTGTTTATTGTGTAACTTCTACAAAAATAAATAGTTTTGTCCATTAACGAATATCATTCTGTTGCTCTTTGCTTTATTTAAATAAAGTTTCTTGGAATAACTAATATTAGTAAAATTTAAACACTGATTTTTTTTCGATTATTTGTACCGAAAGATGTTCAAGTGCATTTGTATTGATAGAATTACAACTTGAATAGTAAAACGATCAATTTAAAGAAGTGAAAGCAGTCTTGAGTTATTGGTGATTTTGAAGTCTTCACTGTGTTATTGTTTTTAATGGCAAGTTTTATATGAAACTGACTGATTTACAAAGCATTTATGATTTACTAGCTGATCTACCCGAGGTGGTAGATTATGGCCCGGCGTTTTGGTTATGAACGGTAGATCCCAAATAAAGACCCTGATCAAAATCAAAAAACCGTAGTTAGTTCCTCTGAAAAAGTTATATAAGATCCATATGTTTCTTTGTATCTAAATGTCTCCGATTTTATTACTATAGCGGACAGATAGAGAAACTTTGTATTTTATATATGCAGATTAATAAAGATATAATTTAATCATCTGTTTAAGTTTGAGCGGTTACTATTTCAAATGAACAACTGCATGTCTCATGCTCTTTTTCAAACATTTAGAATAATGGAAAAGATTTGAATCATGTTTAGAGATGAGAAAATTAAACATGAAAATAAAGACGAGAATAACTGACGCCTACCTTGAGCAAACATTGAGGGGTCAAAACTTAAAATAACATCTCAAATTATTAGGCAAAATGTAGAGAGTTTTGAAATTATGATTAAAATATTATTATAACAATATTAATGATGATAATAATACTTAATTTTGACAATGATTACTTGAACTCGTAATATCTTCAACAATATGTTCAACAACTTTCCCTAATTAAGGTTCAGATAGAGTAAAAATAATAAAATTACGAATATACAATTATTTAAAAATAATGAATTATATGCACGTTAGGGGGCCAGAGTAACTCAGTGACAACGAGCTTGCCTCTGGATTGGTAGATCCGAGGTTCAATACGTGGGAGGTGAACAATTCTTAACACATGGTCCCTTTGAGAGAACCTTAAGCCATCGGTCCCGAGCCTATATGATGTCACGTAGTTGTTAATGATCCCTAGTCTAAATATACTTGAGTAAGGCAATAGTTAGGACTCACAATGTAGTATGTTCATTGTATGGTGTCAGAGAGGGCCAATGTTAGCCCTATATGTGTTCTCTCGAGGGACTCCCACTGCAACCTAACCTAACATGCAAGTTATACTGGTAGTTATGGTCTTTTTATTTTATGAGTTATAATATCTTTTGAGAGCTAAACAGCTTTTTTAGAGCTCTGCTAAGACAAAAAGACATATTGAACAATAAGTTGAAATTAAAAGCCAAGCTGTATAACTATTATATAGTTAATTTGGCTCAAAATACGATTATGCAAACATTATAGGTCAAAAAATTTAGCAATTCAAATTGTTAAATTTATTTTCATCTTTAAATTGTGTCCTTGAATAATTCACTCTCTCTTGAAATAATTGGAAGCTATACTTACTCAGCTTTTAAAATTATCAGAGCTATATATATTTAGTCATTAAAAATATTTGTTAAATTCATTTCAGTTTCCCAAGAAATGTTTCAATATCAAACTTTCTGGCATATAATCTTAAGTAGAACTATATTTTTACGTCTAAAACTATGTTTTTGTTATTCCTATTTATTTTTACTACATATTGCTTCATCAAAAGTTCTTATTTTTATTAGATTAGTGAAAAGAAGGCTAATAATTCTAGAAAGTATGGACATTATGAATAATGTTATTGGAATTGTCTGTCTAGAAACGTGTTCGGTTGAAGAAAGACATAAACAGTAAATTTTTTGTTTGTTTCAAATTGGGTATTGTATTATTAATATGTTGGTCAACAAAATTTTTAATTCAATTCTAAGTTAAATGCATTTATATTGTTTGCAACTCTCAGGTAGTATGATTTATATTAATAATTAATATACTGTCGTACCTTGTATACTCCACTTATGCTTTAATACTATTGGTATACTAGTTGGGTTTTTGACTTTGACGAAGGCCCCTTGTTACGGTTGAAAGATCTTAGTCTTGTTTTCCCATTTCTTATTGTGGTTTGATCATTTGTTGGTATACTGTATCAGTCATCTCACACCGGTCAAACGATTCCAACACCAATATTCGAGATTAAACCGTTTATTCGTTTCTTAATGCCAATTCCCAGAACTTTGGCTTTACTTTGAGTTTTTAATATTTTTTAAGCATGTACTAATTGCAACGGTACATAACCATAGAGTTTACTTTGATTCTGATAATATTAATTTTCATGTAGGAATAATAAAATAACTTACATTGGTTTTCACAGGCATATACCTATACAAATAATTTAATATAAATAAAACTTTAAATTATAATATTATTATGATAGCATCTATGAAGTATGAACTATTCCGTGCACATTAGGGTCTAGTTTGCGGCTTTTATTATTAACTAAACCATTATTCTTAATACGATGTAAACATTTTATGCCCGATATCAATTCAAGCTTGTTTTTGTAATAAGTTATAACCGTTCGTTTATATAAATAATCACCATCTCATTGCAGTTTGAAACCCCATTTTCAATGTTTAATGGCCAATCAAAATGGAGCAATTATCTTGCAATATCCAAAACTTTTAACTTTTATTACTACAAAATTATGATTGACATACGTCCTTGTTCAACCTAACGTCCCATATAAACATGAAACTTTCCTCAGTGATTCCACTTAAAAGAACTATCATCAGTCCAAATTGCTAATCATTATCACTAGCCTAATTGCATGATTTCTCAATTAATTTATATGTAACATATAAAAAACTTACCATAAAATTTAAAACTTGTTGAGCAATTTGTGGGTACAGTAACTAAGATAGAAAGGAAAAAATACATTACTGAAGAAAGTCTTGCTTGGGTAAGTGTTTTTAAAGCGTTTTAACAGGTTTTAACTCCTGAAAGATGTAAAAATACAATAGATACCATTGGGTGGCAATACTGTGGCTTAATAGTAATCTTATATTTGGTACTAATAATATTAGTCTACTCTTGGAGTTTGCTGTAATTAAAAAAAAATATTTGAAAATAATAGATAATTAGTTATAACTTTTACTAATTTTAATGGAATGTAATTGGTGTGCTTGTTTAGAACAACTGGCAAAAGCTTAAAAGTTATGATTCCATTGAATGACTATGATTAAATAATGAAATGAAGCAGATAAAATTAGCATTAATTAAAATCCTTGATTTAGCAAAGACCCTTGCTAATACAGAATCAAGCAAGAAGCCACGACTAATAAGTGAAATATGTACCTCATTAAAAGTTACTATTAATCAACTGACTCAATGTAATGAAACAAATGAGGGCCGTCGTGAGATGTATTATTAATGGGTAGTCAAGAGTTTAGGTAGCTAATTATACCATCACTTTGTTTTCGTTATCACTTTGGATAGTTAATGAAACATAATAATTTAAAAGGAAATATTTTAAATAATTAATTCATTTGGTTTTGAATTTTGTATAGTAAAATTTATTTTAAATGTGTGATTGCCTTTTTTTTTAATTAATATTTTAAACTGTGAATCATTTCAATTAATAAGTCATTTTTGATTGTTATTATTCTTTATTTAAGAGTTTATTTATAATAAATTACATATATTCAGCTATGAGATATTAATAAGGTTAAGGTAAACAAAGAGACAATAGTATTATTTGTAGATTAGGTTGAACTTAATAGTTGTCCTAATTAGTGTTTTATTGGCTTTTCAAATGCAAGGGTCATTCAATAATTAAAGGGACTAATTAGTCTGGGAAAAAACAGTTGGTAAGATAATGTTTGGTTCTTTTGGGACTTCAAGTTGGCATAACAGGGATGAGCTCTGATCAGCTAGTGCAGGAGTCACTGCGGGCCGGATAACTTAAAGAATCACAAGTGCGGGCCTCATAATCACTCTGTTTAACACTTCAAAGCCAGAATAAAATTTCTGAGAGAAAAGGCGAAGAACTATTTTAGCATTACATGTTAATAATGGATGAGTGTCAAACAATGCACAAAAAACAAAAATAACCAACATGTTTATTTACTAAAAAAATCATCAAAGAAACTATGTTAGCGAAAAGATAGTTACATGAGACATAGTGCGCACATGTCCGAATATTATAAGCTAGGGAGCAAAAAAGGTTAGTGAGATTTGTGAAATAATTTGTGGCTTCCATGATATCATCAATGTGTGGTTTTGAATTGCTGCATCTAATCAAGAGAATTGCTTCTAAATATTCATCAGTCAATCGCGTTCGATGTGTTGACTTTACTTGCCTCATTTTTTAAAAAAAAAAAACTGCTCCCAGACATAAGTTGTTCCAAACAGTGATGCCATACTAGCCTATGGAAAGAACTTTTCATACTAAAGTTCTTTATTTTTGAAAGTCATCATCAGGTAACCAGTAAAATGCGACAAAGTTTCCTTGTCTCTATTTTTCTTTTAAGAAGCCAATTGCTTACAAATCAAGAAGCACCATCTGTAGTTCAACTGGCAAATCATCAAGGTCATAGGAGTCACTGGTAAAGCTACGGCTCACCAAAGGTAGGGGAGAGCTGTGACAAATGCGACACCAAATTTGACTCTTCCAGAAATGTCTGTTTAATCTTTCATTGATAAGCTGCACTTTTGTTCTATATATTTTATTTTTTTACAAAAATAATGAAATACGCAACTTGAGATAGCGAGTATATAGAACTAGGAAAAGGTATTCTAATAATAGTATTTAAATTTAAATTGTATTACACAGTTTCGTGTTTCATGCGTTTTTTGAAGCAATTTCAAGTACAGTTGGCGGGTTGGATCCGGCCCATGGGCTGTAGTTTGGTGACCCCTGAGCTAATAGATCAGCACTATTATGTTTATAACCTCAACATTAAGTTAAACGATGGTGAATCCACTAGAAAACCCCACATAGGTTCAACACCGTTCTGTGATTGGTTTTTCAATTGCTGAAAAACCAATTACTTCTTAGTGAAAATCAGCTAATTACTTCTAAAAAGACCCAAGTCTATGGTGAAAGTTGTATAAACCAAAGAAATTTTTATAAGTGGTTAGACTAGTTCATAAGTGGTCGAGACAGTGACTGACAAACACCGTTCTGGGCGGCCGGTTGAAGTTTCAATTCTCTCACTTCAAACTCGAATTAATGACATTATTCGTTCCAGCCGCCATGTCACAGTGGGAATCATTGCAGAAAAGGATCAAGTTAGTATTGGTGCTTTTCATAATATAATCAATAACACGCATCAGTACCATAAACTTTTGCAAGATGGGTCCCAAAGGAGTTGACGTGACAGTAGAAGGATACGAGTTGAGAGTGTGCATAAAGCTAAAAAGCATTATAAACAAGAAGGTGAGTACTGCCACAGCAAAATTTTAAGTTATGATAAAATGTGAGTTCACTATTGCCAACCAAAATCTAAAAGGCAATGCATGAAAATACTATCTCACCTATCAGTTCAAATTAAAACACGAAGATCAGCCGCAATGGTGATGGTATTATTGGACTCTGAAGCTACAGTTTAGCTCAAAAAAGAGCGTACAATAAACAGCCAATACTATCCGATATGCTTTTGAACTAGGGGAAATCATTCATGAGAGAGAAACGTTCTGGCTCTAAGAGAAGAGGTGTGATTCCCCAGCAAGACAACGCTTGTCCTCACACTACTCAACAAATCCGTGAAGTCATCTTTAAAATGGGCTCGAGCTACCGGCTTATTTTCCTTACAGCCCCAATTTATCACCATCTGATTTTCATTTATTTGGTCCACCGAAGGAGGCATTAAGTGGAAAAGAGTTTCCGAATAATAACGCGGTTGCCAAAAAATTGGTGGGAAATTAGCTGAAAGACTAAGATAAAGTTCTTTACATCCGGTATAAAAAAAAGCTCTCAAACCATTGGGAAAAGTGTATACATTTTGGTTAGGATTATATTGAAAAGTTGGAAACGTTTTGTTTTATCAAATAAACCGTTTTTTCCAGACTAATCTGTCTCTTTAATCATTAAATGATCCACGTAATTTAAAATTCCTAAAATTTTACCTTAGACTGACTAAATAAAGGAAATACCAAATTTAATATTTGAAGTGTCTAGACTAACCAAAAGAGTGGGAATAAATTATTACCTGTTTTGGTACACAGTACCTTTTCAATGATACAATATTGTCATAGATAAAGTGGTCACATTTCCCCACAAATCACTATTTACATAACAAATTTCATAAAGATTTGTCAAACTGCGGTTTGTAGAGTGATTACAAAATTTTGCATACATACCCACCCAGTAACATACACCCAAATATCATCCTAAGATATCAAAAATGCATTCAGAAGACTTAAAACCTGTAAATCCGTCGACTATACATTTTTTTTATGGATATTATACTTTACTTACAGTGAAGTAAAAAACAGGTTACTAGTCGTATTTCTGTTTTCTACACCTATGTCAGATTCATCCGATTTGTACATTTTATTTACCTTCTTTGTTTAATTGGCCAAATTTGTTTTAATACCTACAATTGAAGTAGTATTTGTCTTGTTAAATGAGACTTTAATATATATTGTAATTGTTCTTGATGACTGGAAAGACGTCGTTTGGATATGAGACACTCTTATGTGTCTCGTTAATATTTATGTATTTTTGTTGTTAAGTTATTAACTTTTTATCAGCAATGACACTTGTTCTTTCAATAAAGTAACTCCATTATATGAGGTTTTTAATAGTGTAACTCCATTATGATTTTTATAACCACCTTTACTATCGAAGATCATCATAATTTGAAAACATTACTTTTTATAATAGTGATTTTAAGACACTTGTTCTGTTTTCTGCTTATTAGTGAAATCTGCACGATTCTAAATTGGTGCCACTCATTACAGTTAAACGAGAAACGAGTTAACATATCAGCTATTGAATTCAATAAGTTCCCATTAAAATCTACTATTTTGTTCCCATATTAATTTAGACAAGAGACTATTTGGTTCATACTATGTAATGAAAAATACAATTACTCTAGGAAAATAAGAAAAACTAGTTAAAAATGAAGTATTGAAGAATTTATTGTTAAAGTTCCAATAAAGCATAAGTTTTGAAAATCTTCAACATTTATGTAATAATGAAACTATCATTAGAAAGGTAGGCCAGCAAATAAACTATCTGAACCGCGATATATAAAATTATCCACAGAATTCTTTTGGTGAAAAATAGTCATCTATAATTCCTGTAGCTTTTTATCATGTTTTATGCATTTAAAAATAATTCAACAAATTCGGTTCATTGTACAAAAGTAATAAAATAAAGAATGGGATTTTTTGTAAAATATGTAATATTGGGTTGCTAAAAAGGAACATGACCAAATGGTAATGAAAAGAAAACTGCTAAGGGATGTGTGTGATGGACAGCCTGAGAGGAGAGGTTGCAAGAGACTTAGCGTTGAGGTGGGTCAGGGAAAAGCTTTCTCATTCCGCGTCGTGTGCTATCGGCACGGTGGGTGGAAAACAATGTATGACTCTATAGCCATTTTAATAGAGGAATAAAGGCGTGGGGGAGGGTGGGAGGAGGTGAGGCCACCAAGGCCAAAGGGGGCATTCACCCCCCAGACACAACCCAGCTGTTCGACCATCGCCTCCAAATCAAACACTGCAACCGCCTCGTCTCCTCACACTAATTACCTCTCGGACCTTTGTCTCTGCCAAATTGTTCTAATCAAATCCTGTTAACATCTTGTCTTCAGGCTTTTCAATGATCTGACTTACATTATTGAATGATTCCTAATGCCTCTATTAGATACTTTTTAATAAATATTGAATTAAATAGATTAATTCTATTAAGAATATGTTTAAATCATAGCAATTTTTAAGCCTATGTAATTAATAAACAACATGAAACTGAAAAAAAAAGGACTATTATAATACAACCACAGCGAACATACACATTTTAACAACTTGCAATAATGTCATATAAAGTACTTAATTCATTAACCAATGAAACCAAATTAAACTGCTTCGTGTATTTTTCTGTAGAGTGGCTTGTAAACATTCATTTATGAAAAATTGTTAATGGAAACATTCAATATAATGTATAGGAGTGTATCAGACATTCGAAATATAATTGAATGGTTAGGTATTAGCAAATACCTAGTAAGCTCTGTTTACTAGGAAGAAAAAAAAAATAATGAATAACTTTAAACAAATATTTATGTCATGAAAATTGATTCAATAAATTTGTAGTGGTCTACACTCAACTCAACGCTGTGTAAACCTGTTATGACTTTCATTAATCCAATTTAATTAATTGATTTAATTTGATTATTGTATTGTACTTTTCAGTGTAATATTGCCTTTTCCAACATTCAAAATTCATGAAATGTTTAATTGAAATATGTATATTAAAAGAATAACTGAAACAAAACTTAAATGATATACCCTTTTCGTTGACAACAACTCATCCTCAATAAAGTCCTTAATAAGTATCTTTCTTTTTGTGTTTAATTTCTTTCATTATAATTAGTTGAAGGGTGTGACCAGCATCCTGTTTACTAGCTTTCAGACTCAATCATAACTCATAATTTTCACCCAAACTGCTTTTGTTTTATTGATAAATTCTGAAACTTTTTTGAATTAAAGTTAATATTAGTACCGTGAAAACTACAAAATTTCATTTCTCTCAAATTAGCTGTTTAGAAGAAAAAAAAATGCCTCAAATCAGTTAACAGTCCGTTGGACTCACTTAACAGTGAGTTTCCTTATAAACATAGCCGAGAGACGATACATTTATGCTATAAAATCTATTTATGATTATGGTATCAAATTGATCCATCAAAAGATGTGCATACTCGTATATAGTGTTCAAAAGTCTTTTGTATTTTTTAATTTAAATTTATTACAAAATAAGTGTTGAAAAGTATTATAAATAAAATAAACAGAAGGAGAGTAATCAACCTGTATATTCATACTAATAAAATTGAATCTCATTAGACGTTTCTAGAATAAATGTTATCAAATACAATTTAATAAAATCTATACAAAAAATAAAGTAGGTTATATGTGCTATTCTTTATATCAACAAAAATTAATTTATAAGTAATCTAATTATTAACTAATGCTAGTTTCAGAGCTATTAAATTTCAGTGATTAAATAATGGATATTTAAACAATAATCAATTATTAGATAATATTTAAACTAAAGTAGGCCTCAAAAGTTTAAATCATCAAGCAAAGAATTGTAAATATAATTATAACATTATCATAAACTCTTATGTTTAATATAATAATGTAATAAGTTACATTATCATAAAATAATAATGTTATAGTCTTCCCCGACCCGCAGACAGTTGATGACCTCTCCGGAGTCTGCAGAGCGACTCACGTCTTTCTACCTGATGACGAGTCGGTATATAAAGTGACTTTTTGAGATCCCTTTTGTCTGTTTTTTTTTTAAATTTAGTTTTTACTTGGAGACCGAACTGTCTCTGTACCAGTGCTCGTGATTTCCATCTCTTATCTCTCCTGAAGACGCTTCAAACCCAAAATTAGAGAGTGTAAGTGTGCTTATATTTTTTTTACGTTCTTAATATATATATATATATATATAAATGTTTTCTTAACTCAACCACATATATTGAACACTATTTTTCTTCTTATATTGAGGTTTGGTATAGCTTTAAAAAATACAACACCTTTAAACCATCATGTCTATATTTATAGACATCTTCAGGTCTACATCAGTACAGAATTTAATTATAATAACATGAAGAAATGTTTATAAGTTACATTATTTAATTAATATACATAATTATGGTAAATTGGTATTTTCCTTGCACTTTTACCATGGTAATTATGTATATTAATTCTGTATTGATGAAGATGATCGATAAATTTGTAGCTCTGAAGATGTCTACAAATATAGTCGAAACATCAGCTTATAGGTGTTGTATTGATTGAAGCTAGACTAATCCTCGACAAACAAGTAAAATAGTATATATATATACTATATTGTTAAATAACGCCCCATATTTGGTTTGTAACTGTTTCTTACACAATTTCTCCAGTTTCCGGAATTACTTTCTCGTCTCTTCATTAAAACTATAAAGCTTATGACCAATATGATGAATGTGGTACATTTGAAACATGTCGACTAGCAATATTGGTGATAAGCTTTATAGTTTTAATGAAGAGACGAGGTAGGAATTCCGGAAACTGGAGACATTGTGTAAGAAACAGATAAAAGCCAAATATGGGGCGTTATTTAACAATATATGTTTAAATGAAGGACTGCTTCCAACTTTACACACACACACACACACACATATATATATATATATATCAATGATGAAACCACAATAAGAAATGGGAAAACAAGACTAAGATCTTTCAACCGTAACAAGTGGTCTTCGTCAGAGTCAAAAACCCTTCAGTTGGGTTTTTGACTCTGACGAAGACCGCTTGTTACGGTTGAAAGATCTTAGTCTTGTTTTCCCATTTCTTATTGTGGTTTGATCATTGATTATTGTTTCACGTGTTTATGTGAAATCTTTATATATATATATATATATATTGATAAAAGTATCGACCGTAGAATAGAAACAAAACTAAAATTTATCGGGACTCGGTCAGTTCTTCAGATTCAAATTAAGCTCTCATTACCAACGATTCGGTCTTTATTAAAAACCTTTTTCATAGGCCAACAAAAACAGAGGAAATATAAGAAATAATACAATCATTCACAAATCAAACATACATAAAAGTGGAATTAGTTACAATTAAGAAATTACAATAGAAATTTTGACCATAGGTTAGTGAGAAAACCTACAGAAGTATAAATTTTGAAACAGAAAAACTAAGTATTACATTACAAATTATTTTACAAAAAAAAAGATAGTATGTGGATTTTAACAACAACTGTAGTCTGAATGGACACGTGACACTGAACTGAAATAACCAAGCAAGGTAACCAAATTTCACCAGACAATCAAAAAGACACTAACACAATTTTTCATCTATCAACAATGTTTAACTTAACACACCCGAATAAATACTATTTAAATTTGAAATGTTACTTCTATAATTAATGGATGACTGGTCCTTTCTAATATATAACATTTCCAGAGTTTTCCTTCTCTGTTCATCCATTTCTGGGGCTATTATTTTTATTTCATCAAAATCAAAATTATGGCCTTCATTAATACTGTGTGCAGCTAATGCAGGGGCATTAATTTTCTTTTTTCTTATAGAATAACTGTGCTGGTAAGTCCTTTTCTTTAAAAAACGACTGTTTCTCTATAATAAACTTTGTTACAGTCTTTGCACTTTATTGCATATATAATATTACTCTGTAATTCCTTTGGAATCTTCTCTTTTATATTTGAAAATAAGGATTTCACTTTTCTTTTGCTATAAAATGCTAAATTAACTTGAGGTAAGTGTCATTTCAAGACTTTTTTAATTGGTTGTGACAATCCTTCAACATATGGAAATTTAAAAAAATTCTATCTTGAACTTCTAAGTTAGTATTTGGTTCTAAGTCAGATGGAAACGTTGGCAATGAGAGTTTAATTTGAACCTGAAGAACTGGCCGAGTCCCGATAAACTTTAGTTTTGTATATATATATTGTGTATTTTGGGAGCAGACCTTTATTCATACATGTTTCATTAAATGCTTTGCTTATTTTTAATCTAGTTCGTTTTCTGCATAGCTTTTTTAATTTTGTAATATTATCCTTCAATATTTTAGGTAAAATGTACACCAATTCACCGAATGTTTTATTCTTTAGGTTAATTACACTCATTCCGACGTTTCGATCAACTCTGGTCATTTTCAAGGATAATTATTACTATAACATTTTTTTAACATTATCTATAGATCAAAAACAATTATTAAACACTAATCAAACTGATAATATACATTAAGCTCATATTGAATTCTTTCACTATGTACAATGTCAACAATGTTGTTGACTTGCAGTTCCAGACGAGAGGCCTACTGCTTGATTACTGTGCTACTATAACATTGACTGTCAGTAATTTATGTTGGACATTAAGTTCGTCTGTATATTAATGATATCATATTCGCGGTCATGTGGTCCTGTTGGTTATAGTTTTCCATAGTGCAAACTGTTTTCAGTCATGGATTGAAAAAAAGGTCATTGGATGAAGTAATTGTTCAGTGAGATTGAGAAAGGTTGGTGGGCAGGATTGAGAGCTTGTACAAGGAGGTTTGGATGAGTAGGTAGTTTATTTCTTCATTGGTAGTAAGTCGGGTGATTGATGTAACTATCTATGGATTCCATTTTCAAATAATGGTGAATATCCACATTTCGGGTGAACAAGGAGGCCTGGCTGTAAGGGGGACACACTTATTCTGAGCGATCTGGATACAAGCCTTGTTTGTTGGTGCAGCTCTAAACCAGACAGAGCATCCATAAGTCCTAGCCGAACGAATAACCTCCTTATAGACAATGACCTTGACTGAATCGGCCTTCAGAAATGTTAGACTAATAAACAACTCCTATTTTGGCATTTATATTATGTATAATAAGGACATTAAATAACCAAGATGTTTGATATTATATTTACTTATAGTAAAGTAAACGTTGAACAGGCAAGGCCAGATATTTTGTATTAAACTAAACATTTTGTATTATACCATCAATGTCCTACCAAGGACACTGGCAGTATCCGGAGGGAAAAAATTCTGCTTGGACTAATTAATCATGTTTTATCATTTTATCTCATTTTCATATACACAAGTAATAAATAGATGAGGAGTCGGAGTTGGAGTCAGTTGATTTCTTCCGACTCCTCAAGGCAGAAAATATGCCCGACTCCGACTACGACTCCACAACTCTGGTAAACAAAAGAATCAATAATAGTCATTGTAGAATGATAAGAGCGGGAAACCAAAACTAAATACGTACTTAAGATCGTTGTTTTTAGTTTCAACTACGAAATATGTTATCTGTAGTCATAGTGTTTCTTTTAATAGTGTCAGTTCTACTGTTCTTTAAATGATATAAATAGAGATGTAGTTCAGTTTAGAGTATCACCGCATCATCTACTTTTTTATATCTCCACCTCTACTATACTCCACCTGGAAATATCTACAACTTACCATAAACTTGTTAGAAAACTAGAAATCCTCAGTAGAAAAGGTCTTTGTCAGAATCAGTCGTTTTTCTCATTTCATATTGTGATTTGATCATTGATTGTTATTTCACGTGTTTATGTGAAATCTTGTATATATATATATATGATTTTACGACGAAAAATAATCCGAAAAGGACAAATAAAGTTCAATATAGATAAAAGAAAAAACAAATAAAAAACACACAGTTACAGTCTCTAATTTTTAGTTTCAAAAGTAATCAGGAGATATAAGACAGGAAACCAAGCAGACTGGTGCAGAAATGGTTGGAGACCAACAATTTTGTCGCATGCGCGCTTATTCAAAAAGAATAAGCTAAACAAGAATCAATTTAAAATTTAATATAGGATAGCGAATAAGAAAAAAAGTTATAAGTGGAAGGAAAAAAGTGGGCTGAACAAAGGATGTAATACATAAATAAAAGTAAAAATATTAAGCTTTAATAAAAATTAAAAAAAAAGAATGAAATAAAATAAAACTTAATATGATATTAATAATAATAAAAAAATAAATGATTAAATAATAAAAAAATATTTATTGTGTAATAAATAATTAAATAATAAAAGTAAGATAAAAAATAAATTCAAAGACAAGAAACCAATCGATTAACTAAAACATCATCTCTTTAGATTAAGGCCAGATGCACAACGCGCACTGAGCCAAATATGGGCTTCTTCAGAGGCTCATTTGTGTTTTGAATATATATAATAAAAATAAGGAACGGTCCCTACGGACTTATAAAACTTTAAATTACACAAAACACGACTCAGAAAAAAGAGACAATACACACTTACTAAATTCAATATTTTGAACTGTTGTTCGTCATCGGGAGAAGACTAGAAGTGAGGCCGAAGTGAGAGAGATCTCTCCACGTCGAAGGAAGAGTCGACCGATGAGGGAGGCATTAGCATAAAATTAAGGAACTAGGCATCAAAGGTCGGAAAACGGAAAGGGCATGCCAATGTATAATTCAAATAAAATAAATAAATTAAAAAATTAACAAAAGAATATAAAAAATAAATAATAAATTGAAGAAACGAAAAAACAAAATAAATAAGTTTAAAATAAAAGAAATGAAATAAAACACAAAAGTTAATGCTTTTGATTTAAACCGGGAGCTGATCGGGCCTCCAATAACTATATGTGGGCCTCCTCAGAGGCTCTTAATGTCAAACTAAGGTCATCAGTGGTCACTTGTTTAATTATCTAAACCCTATGACCATTCATATACTCATTGAGCTTGGTGGAAGTTATAGCAATGTCAAACGCAACGGCAAGTAACTGACTGACCAGGCAACCACAAGCGCTGCCCCACGCGCCCGGTCTTGAAGTAATGGAATTAAGAGAAGATATAAACAGAAATTCATATAAGCAGTACAAGTTGGGTAAATATAAAGTAATCAAAGAGAATTGGAAAGAAATTAAAAAAAAAATATATATATATATTTATTTATAAAAAGGAGATTAGTGTAGAATAAAGTGTTGTAAAAAATATAAAAAATATATAAATTAAATAAAAAAATTTAAGTAATAAAAGAAATAAATTTTTCATCAATAATAATAAAGAAAGAAAAACAGAAATAAAATACAAAAAATATATCTATAATAGTAAATAAAAGGTAAAAACTAAATAAAAAAAAAGAAATAGGAAACTAGTTAATAATAAGATGTCTTGAAAAATAAAATATAAACAAAATAATAGAAAGGAATAAAAGACAAAACAGATATATTCAAAAGATATGCCAGAAGAAAAAAGAATTAAATAAATATTAGAATTAAAAGCATAAATAAGATATAAAATAAAAAATTTGATAAATGTTAAGAAAATTATCTTTTAAGGTATAGGCCAGGTTTACTGCGTGCACCGAGGAACGAGATGTGTGCCCCCTCAGAGGCCCTAAGGGTCACTATATTGTCATGAGGAGGGGGATCTGACGCAGTGACCCATAGAGCCTCCGAGCTCTATACTCTACTTTTTATTTACAATTACATATATTTTTTTTTATTTTATTTATTTATAGTTTTCTTTCCTTATTATTATTTATAATTTATTAATTTTGTTTTTTATTACTTATAATTTGTTTATTTAATTTATATATTTGTTATATATTTTACACTAATCTCCTGTTTCTATATATATATTAATTCCTTTCCAATTCTCTTTGATTACTTTATATTTACCCAACTTGTATTGCTTATCTGAATATCTGTTTATATCTTCTCTTAATTCTATTACTTCAAGACCGGACGCCAGGGGCAGCGCTGGCGGTTGCCGGGTCGGTTACTTGTCGTTGCGTTTAGAACCTGCTTAGTCACCCTTTCTCTTTGCTCCCGAAGACGGATTGCCCCAAAATTTGAGTTTGTAATTGTGTTTGTTTACTCTTTGTGTTGCTCTTCTTCGATTTTGAACCCATGTATATAATTAAAGTTACAACTGGAAAACTTAAAAAAAATACTAACACTCACGGTTTTCGATCATTTCGGTTGTCTTGCCGTCTTCAGGAGAGAAGAAAATGGAAACAAAGAAAGAACACTGGAGTAGAGACTTGAATGCGTCCACCGATCTGTATAAAGTCATATATATATATATTTAAAGAGATAGATCAGCTTTTACCTTGTAGAGTTGTGTCGCAAATTTCTCACGTCTTCTGAAACACTTCTTGCATTCGGAGATTTTTTAGATTAAAAATTAATTCTCCAAAGTTCTCATTTTATGTACTGTTTGACACGTGTCGGTGAGTTCGTTTCATCGTCTTCAGAAATTAAAAAATTAAATTAGGAATAGTACTTATCATAACCAGAATGGAGTTAAACTAAACTATTTTAATGATACGAATAATTTAAATTGTAGTAATGGATTACAATAAAACAATGGGCATATGATACTATAATTGGACAAATTATAGCACTAATTGGAAGTTACAATGCAAGACTTGGGGTTCGCAGGTTGTTGGCGTCAGGTTCTGTTACGTCTTCTCATCCCTAGGAAAGGCCCCAAGAGTTTCTTTCACTAGAGTGTCTGGAGTCTATTGGCTGCATCTTATTGTAAGTCACTTCCTTGTCTTCTTTTTGATTGCAAAAGGTTTCCGAACAAGCATAGCTGGTTGTTAAAGTTGTCTTTTTGTTCATTGATATTTGGAGATTTCTCTAGGATGTAAACTGCTTCTAATATTCTAAGTCGTTTTTCATTGTTAGCTGAAGCTATTATTTTTGCACTATTAACCAGAGTATTTCCGCTAATTTTTATCTTGTGAATTTTGTGCAAATGTTCTTTTAGGGCTCCTGATACCAGGTTCACGGTAAGGCTTCTTGAAAGTGTGGTTACTGTAAATCCTACATACGAGTATAAGGAAATTTAGTACTCACAATTTCCTAATGTACAACAGAACTGATATATTAGGTTAGTCTGTTTTAGAGGCTGTTTATCGTCTTGCTGTTCTTTATGATTAGTTGAGAAGTGGCATATCTTTTTTAAATATTTGTATTCAAGAAGGACTGCTTCCAACATTTACGAATGTATATATAATTTTTGAAGCAATCATACTTGCATACAAAAATTGTTTAATATAAGACCGTATTTGGTTAAAAATTGATTCTTAATAGCTTTCTCCATGTTTATAAATAATATTCTCGTCATTTAATATAATGATAATGTATTATATATAATAATTAAATATATAATATACTACTGATTGTCAGCAACTTTAACTGTCACCAGTCATTTTTAACCAAACATGATGATTTTTAAAATGGAGAGTTCCTTTGTATGAGAAAATTAAAATCATTAGTAGAATTAAAGGGATTAGTGTTGTTGAGTAATCTAGGATATTGTTGTGATTACCTGGTGAGGTTCAAGTTAACTTTGGGTTGATCTATATCGTTTTAATCCACCTTAATATACCAGCTTAATATCCGTCAAATTGGGAGATATTTCACACCAACATCAGGTAAACAATACAGGCTTTGTAAACAGTGACTATTTCAATGAAAAATATAGCAGTATTGTGAAACAGTATGCATATACGAAGGAAAACAGGCAAACGAATATAAAAGCATCTAAAACTATTTATAAATATTGTTATAGAAACCATTGTTATGTAGATAAAGGCAAAGTAGATGGAAAAATATCAAAAATTCAAACACTCGTACCTGTACATTGGAAAGACTACCACCACACTTTCAGAAGACTTGCAGCTTACTAAAATCCTGGAAAAGACATATGAAGGAAAGAATTACTAGAAGAAAGCATCAAAATAAAAACAGATTGAGATCACGAAATCATACTTATATAGAAAATTAAGCCATTTATTAATATAGAATTAATATAAAATAGTGACATGTACTAAAACTGTTTAGACCGTCCCAAATCCAAGTACAATTGTAACGACCTGCTGGGCTACTAATAATTCTTCTTTTCTTATATAAAGGAACTATTCATATTACAAAACATTAATTTCTTCATTATGATTGGTTATTGAAGTATATCGATAATTTAAAGTATTATATATGTGTGGATGTAATAACGAGAACATTATTTGCAAAAATTGATTAACTTATTAAGAAAGCCAGTTTCAGCAAAATACGATCTTATTAAACCTGTCTAAAACTTTTTATTTTCCTTGTTACCTTCCTCTGTCGTCGATTGGGTGCAATCTTATTGGTCTAACAACCACATCATAGATACATATGTCTACAATATATATATATATATATATATATATTATTAAAAATTATGCCAATTTTAACTTTTGTTCTTTTCCGTTCAAATTGTTTCCATTTCCGTTTTTGTTTCCATTCAAATTGGTTTCTTTTTAATATTGCAATAGAAAGGATAAAACAAGTTTTAATCAATAATGGATACAGCAACAGGTACTTCGACAATCTCTTACACAAATATATTTCCAGATTCAAACACCCGAAGGACCAGCCACCCACCCAAGGTACAATACAAACGGTCTACTATAGAAACCAATTTTCCAATCAATACAAAACTGATGAAAGAATACTGAAGACCATTATTAAAAACAATACGAAGTGCAACAATTCTGAAGACCAACTGAAGATTAGAATTTACTATAGAAGTTTTTGCACAACACACTTAATAGTCAGAACAATTTACTGCAAAAACCACTCTTGCAAAAGACCAATGTGGTATACCAATACAAATGTACCATAGGAAACTGTGAGTTCCTTAAATCATGCTACATTGGTTCTACAGCAACAACATTATCCAGGAGATTAACAATGCACCTGACTGCAGGTGCCCCGAAAGAACACACGCAGAGCACCCATAGCCTTAAGCTAACCAGGGAAGAATTGAATAAAAATATCGTATTACTTTATCAAGAAAATGACCTGAGAAGGCTACACATTCTGGAAGCGCTGTGCATAAGAGAAAAGAAGCCGAACCTGAACAACCAGACCAGGAGCTTCTCAAGAATATTAAAACTGCATACAGGAACGTAGGATATTAAGTTCAATCCCTGATTATTTTCAAATTCGTTAGTACTTTTAATTAATAGCAACCCTGAGGACCGTTATAACCTGTATAACCTCCCACTCAATTCATGTAAATATTTCTTATTCCGTTAGGATGTTAATAATTGTGTTAATAATTTAGATAGTTCTTATTTTTGTATTTGATTTCTGTGATGATTTAGTTATTAGTCCCTGAAGATGGTCAGAGCTGACCGAAACGTCGTATATAATTTGTATGTATTGTTAATTTGTTTGTTATGGTTAAAACATGTTTAGTGAATAAAATGGAAGTCAAGAATAAATCTTTTGGTGAATTACTTTATATTTTACCAGAAAGGTGCAAATCCATAGTGAGAAAACTTGAAAAATTAACCCGGAAAAGAACAAAAGTTAAAATTGGCATAATTTTTAATAAAACATGTTTGATTGAAGGTCTGCTCCCAAAATACATAAATATATATATTGTAGACATATGTATCTAAAAACTGTGGTTGTTAGACCAATAAGATTGGTCTATATATATATATATATATATATATATATATATATATAACTTTAAATTACAAAAAGCACGACACAGAAAAAAGAATAAAAAGAACACTTACAGAATTCAATATTTCGAACTGTTGTTTGTCATCAGGAGTATACTAGAAAAGATCTCTCTCACTTCGTCCTCTCTTCTAGTCTACTCCTGATGACAAAAACAGTTCGAAATATTGAATTCTGTAAGTGTTCTTTATATTCTTTTTTCTGTGTCGTGCTTTGTGTAATTTAAAGTTTTATAGTCCTTGTGAACCGTTTCTTATATTTGTATATATATAAAAACCAATTTAAAAGAAAATAGCACACAAATAGACACAGAAATAACTCACTCCTATATTTCAACCATCGTCGTCATCAGGGGGTGAAGAGTCCCGCAGGAAGGAAGAGTGGCGACTGTCTTCCTGCGGGACTCTTCGCCTCCTGATGACGACGATGGTCGAAATATAGAAGTGAATTATTCCTGTGTCTATCTGTGTGCTATCTTCTTTTTAATTGGTCTTTATTTAAAAGTCCGTTGGACCGTTTCATTTAATTACTATATATAACTGGTTTGGGTTTTTCCTGATACTTTAATATTATCCTAAGATATAATGATTAACAACACACGAAAATTTACATCTGATATTAATTTTTGTTCAAAGGTGCAACGTTTAGATTGATTATAGCATTTTTTTAGACAAATCTATCATACGATGATAAGAATTATAAGTTTGAATGATTTTTATATGTAAGCATTTTATTCTTCTTATATCTCATATTAATCATTAAATCATTCAAGTTTTTTTCCTTAAACCTCTAAACATCAATTTTAATTCAGTGGATCCACTCAACAAATTTCTAAGTCAATGTAAACAATGTAAAAGAATATAAAAAATTCGACAAGTGTAGCAGGTGATCTCTTAGTCTAGGATAAACAAACAGTTTTTATAGCGTTATTGCTCTTTCCCGTAATTGAAACTTCATGAATTTTTTTTTAAGAATTGCTAATTTTTCGTTTCATTTTTGATCAAATTTTAATTATTTTTTAATGAGCCGTTTACCGTCAAAAAAACATTTTCTGAAAACAGAAATCGTACTGTAACGCCCCTTTAGCGAATGTAATTTTGAAAAAAAATATCCCAACTCATTCTCCACATAATGTTCTATTTATAGGCATAGTTTCATTTTGATCCGTCAAACAGTATGGCTTGTATTGCTCTCACAAGGTTTGAGATTGAATTATAAGTCAAAATTTTTACATTTTATTGAAAAAAAAATATTTCGTGTTGTTTCAAATTTCTGAATATATTTTTCGTTTGTTTTATTTGTAACCTCAAAGATAATGTCAAAATTTCAAAACTGTAGGGTTATCAGTTTAGGAGAAATAAATGTTTTCTAAAAAACGGTTTTTGGCAAAAAAAGTGACTTTTCCATCATGCATAATTCTTCCCAAACAATATGGATCTTCGTCTTTATGGGGCCCATTTTTGTGTAAAATATCAATTTGATCCATCAAAGATTCTGGACCGTAGCGTGGTAACAAGCAATGCTAACACACGCACCCACCCACACACACACAGGCATCATCGAAAAAACTTCATAAAATGACTTCTGGGACCTCAAAACATGTAATTCCGTCAATGTTTCGAGATCGAATTTTTTCACGATCATTATACTTTACTTATAGTAAAGTAAAAAAGAAAATCATTTCATTAGTGTACTATCATATGAAGGAACAGTAAAACAGTGCATAATCATACTTAGTACACAGAATGTTATGGTGGTTATACCTAATTATTCAATGTTTCTCATTTCACGTTCAACTTTGTTCTCGGTTGGCTTACTTAGACTTGAGACTCCGGTAGCATCAATTCTCACCTCTATCCTTCATATCTTTATCTTTCACGCAGTCTTTTGTTTTCTTCCATTAGCTGTCACAGTTTTCATTGTGTATATTAACAAATTAATTCAGAATTCACACCACAGAAATTCTTTTATCTATTTAATGAGTAACCACCATCTTATAAATACAACTTTTATGAAAACTTTTCATAACTTTTGACAATCTGCCAAACGTATTTTTTTATTATCTCTGAAACAGAATACTGTATTCAGTAATGTTATTCTATCATACAGATAACTGCATTGCAAAATAATACAGGCAGATTAGACTTGCGAATTATTTAAACAGTTCATGGTAAAGAAGACTAAAAGAGGTTAAATGTTTATTGTAAACATCGTAAAAATGAGGGAATAGGTATTACTTAAAATAAATAGTTGTTATTGAAATAGTAATCTACTGAAATAAATAATTTTTGTAGTTAATTATGAAGTGATTTATTAAGTTAATTCAAAAGATACAATATTATTGTGTAGTAATTATCTCGAATAAGTTTTCTGGGAATTATTTTTGAAATTACGTTTGTATTTTTTAGGCGATAGGTACGTGCTTCATGATGTTTTACACAATGAGAGATATATTTTTTGAGCAAATGATAATGAAAGAAATTCACTAAAAAGGATTTTTGCAAACCTGTGGCGGAATTTAAACTGTTATGTGATAATTCGATCTAACTGTTGTGTTTTAAGTTTATTTTAGAAGTCAAAATATATTTATTACTATTTCAACATCAAATTTGTGGGGAAATGTTGGCTAAATATGAGTTCATATTTTGTGCATGCATATAGAAATTTAACTTTAATTGCATGTTCAAGTAGGGGACTACTCATAGATCGGAATGAGGTCATTAAGTTTTCTAACAGTTTTTTTGACAAACAAACGTTTTAGCGCTCTATTCTTTAGAGATACAGGGTTTCATAGCCCAAGAGTCTCTAAAACTCTTATACAATAATCATGTATAAAGAAATATATTCTGATGGGTGATATCGAAAAAATAAGATTTCATAGCATACTATACTAGCAATTGACAGGTACGTGCCTTTGACAGGTACTTTTTTAAAAATTCGGTGATGGTACATGGTATTCCAGAATATCATTACAAATGATAGAATAGAAGAAAATACCATTATTAGAACAGTGTAAATACCTCTGAGTAAACTGCATTAGCTGTCTCTCCTTCAGGTTCATGGAAGATCAAAGAGTTGGAACCTCTGACTCTTGAGCAAGCAAACTACAGTTGACCATGTGAGAAAACTTGGTCTCACTCACTTCAATTTCTGCCGAAGATAGAGTTTCCCCTTACGACTTAGGTACCGTCATTGCGAAACAGAGGTTTTGGAACATTGCAATCGTTTGATGGAAACGGATAGTGGTTCGGAATCAATGGTATGCGTAGTATACACACAGATTTCCCAGTACCACATCCATTCATGATATCCGCCTCTGTGGCGTATCTGTGAAGAGTACGAACCTAGTCTTGTCCCGTTGCACATTTTGGGGCACTCAACTTTCGTAACATATAATTTGTTACTGCTACTAAATCACAGCATGATTGGTGCTCCTACTTTAAGTTTTTATTCATGAGCAGGCAGTCTAGGAGCAGTCACTGAGTCAAGAAATTCAGTTGGATAATTAACTACTTCTTCATAACTAATCACTCTCTTTACTGACTTGTAAGTTCTTTCCTTGGCTTGATATAGCGTAAGAACTTGATTGTTGATTTTTCCTGCCTGTTCATACTAAGGGTTGAGAATTGCTCGTTCATAAAACTAATTATTCTTAATAGAAGTACATCCTCAACTCTGTATAACACCGTTTCAATGATGTCAAATACGCAATATATTCATAGGCTCAAATGAAATCAAAATCAACTAACAATACCTACTTGCTACACCTATGTATTTTCAAAATAAACATCTTTGTGAAATTAGCAAAATACAGCTTAAAAGCTCATAACTTCGCTTCCACACTGAATTTTCAATCCATTCAGAGGCTATATTTTAAGTTAGGCATCCATAAATCTAGTGTCAATTTTTCAGGTCGCTATGTCTCTTGGGGGCTGAGTTTACTTGTGACAAAATGTTGCAGAAAAACCGACAAACTGACAGACAGAAATTTTTCTAAGTGTTGATTCGGTTTCTCTAATGCATGAAACATAAAGAAAACTTGAAATGAGTCAATTATAAGCAATGTACAGGCAAAACCTTTTTTTTATTTATATAGATTTTATTTAAATAATATAAGTCAGATCCTATAATGAGATCAATTAATATAAAAAAGTTTCATGATACTAATTTATTATTTTTCAAAAGTTTTCAGATGTACGCCGTATTTTAGATTCTGGTTGTAATTTATTTTGTATTTTTTATTTTTTTTACTAGGTTTTAATTTTAGTTATAAAAAATAAGTCTATTTTTCATAAGTAATTTAATTTTTAATTATTCTTGTATTGTTTTTGGAAAATTCAGTAAGTTAACTATAACGAAATAAGTTTAAGGGGAAAGGTCAGTCATTTTTGTTGTTAGAAGAAAATGGTACAATTTCTTTATTGGTTTGTATGGAAAAATTCTAAGCAGAGTATTAATTTATTAAATGGATTGAAGATTGAAGAGGAGGAAGTTGAAGTTTGTAAGTAGAACTGTGGGAGAGAAGGGCGGTGAAGTGTGACGGTGTTGCGGCAGGTCAGGGTGACCTCCTTGCGAGACCAGCCAGAGGCACGCATGGCTCTTCATCTGAGGGCCTCCTTTCAGTTAAATGTTTTTTAATTCAAGGCCGTCAGCAAACAGATCCTCCCTCACTTTAAACACCTTCTATTATTCCATATTATTTAACCAAATAAGTATAATCACTAATTTGCCTCATTTTTTTGTATGCAAGAGTTAATAAACTTGCTTTGAAGATAAGAATAAATACTGCAATAAATTTTGCAAAGCGCTTTATGCACGGCTGAGTTTTTAACTGTTCATAATAGATTATCACTGTGTAAAAATTATTAATGGTTTCTTAGTCTACTTCCCTACAAACTACCAATCGAAAACAACTTCTTCCCACAACATTACGCTAATGAGTATGCAATCTTCTGTATGGACCTCTCAACTACCTCCAAATATTGTTTTTGCAAAAAACAACACTTTTTAAACTACCCTATACCTTATATATCTTTTAATAGAGGAATCTTAAAGAGTTTTAGTTATAATTATTGTTTTATTTTTTATGAAACCTAAACATTTACAGAAAAATCCATAGTTTTTTAAATAAGTGTTAACAGTACAAAAAAATTATCTGTAGTATTTTTTTTAAGATTCCCATCAACTACTTGTGAATGCAAGAAAAAAATTTGTCTAGAAAGAATTAGAAATGCCAGCATTCTTTTCATACTGTATAAACTATTACTGTGCATAAAATTACTAACATTATGTATTTTAATAAAAAGTTTACACTCTATTATAATTACTAATTATAAGTCTGACTGACTTTATGTACTGGTTTTACCGTAATGACCGACAAAACAAGTTTTGCTGCTTTCAAGAAATAAAAACTAAAAACTCCGTGAGAAGCACGCCACTCAGTCGCTTGGCTGCGAGAGTTCATGAACATGCCTCGCTTCAATCTGTTACACCAAACAACTTCTATTAATATTCATAAATAATTTAAATGTTACTTAAGGAAACATAGGCATAATTGATGTATATTACTTACATTACTTTTGAAGTCTAATTAATTTTTTTTTACATAAGAATACTTTATCATACTTCAGTTGGCTTTCTTGCATGAAAAAAATATTCTGCATAAATTCAGTTCTTTTGAAATTTATTTTAGCCCCGTAATTGACTTTTTATGGTATATTATGTTCATTAAGTACTGGCATAAAATTTGATACACAGCATTTCAACTTATTTTGAATATTGATTTAATTATTATTACAGTTATTTTAATACGTATTACAAATATTTTAATGAATATTTCTGCATTAATTAATTATTACTTTCTTAATTTAAATTAAACTTATGTTTATTGCGTTTCTAAACGTGATATTTAAAACGTGAATATGCATTATTAACTTTAATAGCAAATTATAAGAATCAAAATAATGTCTTGTTTTTTCTACAGTAAAAATAGAGGAAGCAGAAAGTTGGGAAATTGTAAGACACAGACTTGTACGTAGGTAAACATATATTATCTTTGTCTTTTTTTGGTAAAACTTATTGCTAACCCTTGGATATTGGCTTACAAACTTTTGCTGCTGTACCAGAGACCAGATGGCCTCAGCATCCTTCCACTGTTAAAAAGTCGGCAACTCTGAACAGAGGGGCAATCCTAATGAAATGCTTAATTTCCACTAATAAATGGATAAAAAAAAACCTTTATTTTTACGTGATAATTATTTTTTAAATAATTAAATAAAAGAATATTTTTCTTTGTTGACATATTCTATTTGCAAAATTACTGACTGACTTGTCATGACTTCAAATACTGTTTTAGCTATTTAAACCAAAAAACAAATAACAAATTAGAGAATATATTACGAGGTTTGTCGGGAAGTATCGTCATTTTGTTCGGAGCAGAGTGCTTGTACAAGACGGATCAAGGTTATATTGTAAAGCAAATCAATTATCTGACATTTATTGTCAAATTAATGACGTTTACAAAAATGGTGTTATCAATAAATCATTTTAAAATAAATCAAACCTCGTTATTTTCCATGATAACAACACCAAACCTGATATTACTGCAAAAATTCTACAATTTATGGAACAGCTATTAAATTGTCTAGTCAAGAAGTTCATAAACATGCTTCTTGACAACCAACCAAACAGTTCAAACATCCTCATTTCATTTTGGTTAAGAAATGAAAAATGTTTAGGTAGAATAACATTTCACATAACAATATCCTTTAAAAAGGGACACTATATCCCTAATTATCTGTCGGTATAAGAATATAAGAGTGAGATACGGAAACCATTGAACTTTATGACAACTGTTCTAAAGTTTTAAATTTAATAATCATAATTAAACTTGTGATTATATAGAAACATGGTGAAACATATTTTTTTTTAAATAAAAACGCTTTAACTGAAATTCTATATCAATTTTTCCTTTATTATAATGTCTGTATTCCATTCATGGGGCTGTCGCAGAACTCAAAGTATTGTATGCAACCATTAAAATATTTCCAATGTAAACTTCATATCTCCATTCAAGTAAGTTTTCTTTTGTCAATCAAATGTAAATGTAGTAGATGATTTCTATGCCTTAAACCACCTTGGACAGGAATTCTCTAAGATACAGCGTTGAGATTGGATTGCAAATAATGACTCGTGAACGCTATGAGAAGCGTGGAACATGCTATTCCTGAGATAACTTTTTATGTTCGACCAGTCTTGCAACTTGTCCATCGTTAAATTAATCTAATTTTTTTTCTGATAATGTACTGTTGGGTTTCTAAAACGTTCTAGAGTGGAACACTTTAAAAATTCTGAAATACTTTCAAAACCCACTACTTTAATAGGGTTGATAATATAAAAGAAATCATCAATCAGGTTATTTATGTAGTTTAATAATTAATTTGATGATACTATTGCTTTATTATATCTTTTCCAACTTATATTTTAAATTCATATGTATAGTAATTTACTTCAACCCCATTAGTTCAAGGTTAAACTCAAATAACGTATGCCATTGGAAAAAATAGAATTCTTTGATAACTTCTGAAGGCAGTAATTATTATATATGTGTAAAGGTTGGCTACACTTCAACTTTTCTTTTCGTTGCCATGATAACATGACATTGTTGATGTTGTCAGTTACCTGTTTTATTTTGGTGTTAATTATCCTTTTACTTGAAAGGACCTGTACGAGTAATTTAATTCTTGTGAATAAAATCACGTTGAATCGATCTTAGATATGATATAAAATTTATCGTTAGAATTCTATCATGTATCTTAGAATAATAAAGGGGTAAGTTTATTTCACAAATAAATAATGTTTAAAAAAAAGTTTTTTTACAATATATAGTACAATAGCAAGATTTCACATAAACACGTGAAATAACAATCAATGATCAAACCATAATATGAAATGAGGAAAAAAGACTAAGATCTTTCAATCACAACAAGCGGTCTTCGTCAGTTGGGTTTTTGATTCTGAAGAAGACTGCTTGTTGTGGTTGAAAGATCTTAGTCTTTTTTTCCCATTCTATATTGTGATTTGATCATTGATATAGTACAGTATGTAGAAAACTACTTCATTCTTGTAAAGAAATACATGTATCTTTTATGAAATTTCAATTCGTGGTTCTATAATTCATGAGAATATTTATTTACAGATATATCGAACACCTCTAGATTCATATGTCAATTATCTTTATACTTATTCTGGAGAGACTGAAAGTCGACATTTGCGTGTAACTAGTTCTTATGGTTAGTTATTTTACTTTACTGTAAGTAAAGTATAGTGATCGTGAAAATATTTGATTCGAGATTTTGACGGAATTACATGTTTTGAGGTCCCAGAAGTCGTTTTATGAAGTTTTTTTGATGATGTCTGTGGGTGGGTGGTTGAGTGTGTTAGCATTGCTTGTTAACAAGCTACGGTCCAGAATCTTTGATGGATCAAGTTGATATTTTACAAAAAATTGGACCTCATAGGGAAGAAGATCCCTCTTGTTTAGGAAGAATTATGCATGATGGGAAAGTCACTTTTTTTGCCAAAAACCGTTTTTTCGAAAACATTTATTTCTCCTAAACTGATAACCCTAGAGTTTTGAAATATTGACATTATCTTTGAGGTTACAAGCGCAACAAACGAAAAATATATTCAGAATTTTAAAACAACAGAAAATTTTTTTTTTCAATAAAATGTAAACATTTTGACTTATAATTCAATCTGAAAGCTTATGAGAGCTATACAAGCCATACTGTTTGACAGATCAAAATGAAACTATGCCTAAAAATAGAACATTATGTGGTGAATGAGTTGAGATATTTTTTTTTTAAAATTACATTCGCTAATGGGGCGTTACAGCACGATTTCTGTTTTCAGAAAATGTTTTTTTGACGGTAAACGGCTCATTAAAAAATAATTAAAATTTGACCAAAAATGGAACAAAAAATTAGCAATTCATAAAAAAAAGTCATGAAGTTTCAATTACGGGAAAGAGCGATAACGCTATAAAAACTGTTTGTTTATCCTAGACTGAGAGATCATCTGCTATACTTGTCGATTTTTTTATATTTTTTTACATCGTTTACATTGACTTAGAAATTTTTTGAGTGAATCCACTGAGATAAAATTGATATTTATAAAGGAATAATTTAAATTATTTATTGACTTATATGAGATGTAAGAGGAATAATATTGTGCAGGAATATAATAACACTCACTCAGAAAAAAATCGTATATATGTTATTTGACAAAGGGGAAGGAAAATGATCTTATTAAATACTAAGAAGCCATAAAATTCCCAGTATAATAATTCTGTTAAAAACCAAAAATGTAAAAGATAATTCAAAATTGAAATCTTTCGTTTAGAGATTAATAAATGTAATTATCGTACATCTTTAATTTACAAATCACCTTAAAACAACATTTTCTTCGCTGTTTATGATGTTTTTCAGAGAAAAAAAAGGGTATTTTCCGGTTTTAAATTTGAAAATTTTACTTTAATATTCATTGTAGAAGGATTTCAATAAACGATGTAAGAAATCCACTGGCTATTTGAGCAATAGCCATGTTCTATTGTAGGAGAATATTTCGTTTCAAGAAATGTTCACTTTGGTTTTTCAAAAATGTTATTTCTGCTGTAGTTATACTAATGAAATGATTTGCAAATAATAAATTATTTGTGATGTACAAAAATAAGCTTATAAATTGATATGTCCTTCAATCACTATCTGTACTACTTCAGAAATGAAAGACTAATAATTATATCCCATTTAGATATTTACGTTATGCTTAAATGAGACGTTATGTTTTATATACACAAGAAATTTGACATTAAGTTACTTATAGTAAAGTAGGGTGTAGGCCACTCCAGATTTTTTTAAATAGGCATCTGTAGTAAAACAATTGTAGGGAATCTGTGTACTGGGATGAATAGTTTATATAATCCTGATTAGACTGTCTCACACCCTGTACTGTAATGACGGCTTGACCTCGATCTGTCGTCCTGAACACAATGCTATTAGGTTTACTACAAATACTGTCAAGGAATGATCAATCTTCTTAAAAAAATTATTTTATTTTAATAATTTTTAATAGAAATATTATTTTTGGATAATACGCCTTTGACATATTATTTTTAATTTTTTTATATTTTTAAACCGGACTTTAATACAGTTTTTTTGGCCCAGCTCTTCGATTAGCCATGATATAAATTGACAGATGTTTCCAGGTATTGCTTTCTAGTTAGCTATTTAATTCAAATAAATAAAAAATAAACTTATCAGTTTTTTGTAATTCTTATTGCCGTTATGATTAAAATAATTATGCCGAATAATAAAGACAAATTAGAAACTGCAAGGATAAACGGTTCTTGAAGCTGGATGGGATTTGAAACTGGTCGAGCACAAACAACTTATGAGAGAAGTGGGATTTATTTAATTGCAATGCACAATACACTAACCTCTCTGAAACCAACAACCTTTATTTATTTATTTTTAGAGAAGGCTGCGGACAGAATTTTTAATAATTTCTGGCAAATTATCAAGTGATAATGATATAAACTAACAGAAGTTTCTTAGTGTTATTTTTAGTTGACTTACTTGATTCAAAATAATACGACAAACATTCCTGCTTTTTTTTTTACTATTACAATCTATTAAAATAATTAAATTATTTTCTGATTATATAAGCACTTACTAGTCAAATGTATGACAATTGTGTTTAAATGTGAAGGAGACCATAATACATGAAATCAAAACGATACACATTTAATGTGCATTTATAGGAATATATTAGAGTATTTAATGTTAAACAATTATATTATATTTTATAATATTCGTTTATGATGAGCCATAATAGATCATTGTATTACTATAACTCTTTGGCATCAAGAATGAGATAAAGTGCAGAAAATTTGATCAAAAATGGTACTCTATGTACGTGTTCAATTCTGATAGGTGATATGATGATGGTTCAGGATACGCTCTTGCTCAAAGCTCGTCGACTTTGAATGCAGTGGGAATATTAAGTGAGCGGATGTTGAAATTATCCAGATATTATGTGAGTTACTAATTTAAGATCGTTGAGGTGTTAAATCTCACACAAAGTCTCCATGAAGATTGTTTCTTTGAGCAGATAGAGCCGTTTGAATTTTTTTGCGATCTGATCTAGCACTCTCTGCCGGCTCAAGGACTTTTCCGAAGGAAACTGTTTTCCATATTTTGCGCTCTCCTTCTATTCCCATTTATTTCACTAATCATAAATATAATAAATTGAAGAATTAAAGAATACTTTTTCCAAACTTCAAGGATGACAATGTGTTACTTTTAATTTCTTTTAACCACTTGTCTGATGTTAGTGTTTTTTTTGTTAATTTTAATGTTATAATCCTTCACATATTTTTTTACAGCTATTTAAAGAGTGTTTTTTTCAAAGCTCTATGTTGTTTTTGATAGAATTTCAAGGTTATGTCTTGTATTTTTCCCCCTCTTGAGTTTCGCTTTAATCTATTAACTCATTAGTTTACATCCTATACAGACCTTTACGTGTAGTCAGTTTGTGCAGTAATACTGGATTATAGAAAATAGTTGTTTCTCCCGTTAAGAAAGAGGACGTGTAGAAAACTATAAAACACAATTATGAGAAGTAGACAATACATTTTAGTGTGGTTTTTACATACATTTAGTAACTTTTGTTACAGCTTAGTTATAAAATTTACCTTCAAGAAGCGAATCTTGATGAGAAATCTAGAATGATTTATACAAAACTAATCAAATAATTGCTAATGTGTGCAAGAATGTCAGATTTCTGTCTTAATAAGAAGTTTATCAGGTTCAAATTTACCTTCAGGAAGCGAGTCTTGATGAGAAATCTAGAATGATTTATACAAAACTAATCAAATAATTGCTAATGTGTGCAAGAATGTCAGATTTCTGTCTTAATAAGAAGTTTATCAGGTTCAAATTTACCTTCAGGAAGCGAGTCTTGATGAGAAATCTAGAATAATTTATACAAAACTAATCAAATAATTGCTAATGTGTGCAAGAATGTCAGATTTCTGTCTTAATAAGAAGTTTATCAGCTTTAAATGTACCACCTTTCCAGAGACACTTGCAGAAGATTTTGCATAATCTTATAAAGATACTTTTTTGTCAAAAGTTTCAGTCTTGCAGATTGTGAAATTCATTTTTTCAATATATATATGTATATTCTTATAATTATATTGAAGGAAATTATTAGATTCAAAATAATTTACCTATTTTTTTTAATATTTGTTAATCGCGTTCTAACAGAACTATATTAGTACAATACAGCAAAAGTGATGCAAATAAACGCGTTTTTTGGGAACACCTTAATTAATTTTTCATATCATTATTTTTATGTCTGAGTGAAGGTAGGTTGATGAGTAACTAAATTTAAACTGGATTGTATTAGGGTTCGTAAGGAAATGACTACATATAAATTACCATTTGTCTAGGATAAAATAGTATAGTTTTTGGCAATATAGAAAGCATGCCAAAGGAACGTTATTTCAAACAAAAATTACTTCACCCACTTTTCTAGTAAACATAGAGTGCTGAGATTTCGTATTTAATATTTTTGCATCATTAATATATCGTGACAAAAATTTGATGAATTTTGGCATTTTTGAAAGGGAGGCATAGTGCTAGAAAGAAAAAAGTCATTGTCTTTCTCTAGTTCTTACTAGTTGGATTTTCTTTGTGGGAAAAAAAGAAAAAGAAAGAAATCTGAACTTGTTTGGAAACTATATATTATGACAAAATAATAATGCTGATTACGTAAGTGTGACTTGCAAAACATATATATATATATATATATATATATATATATATATATATATATATAGTAGAGGTGTGTTATCTAATCGGGGTTCGGTCAATTTTCCAGGATAAAAAATTAATAAACTCTCGTTGCCAACGTTTCGGTTTTATTTAAAACCTTCTTCATAGGCATCTTCTCCATACACTCTCCTCCATACACCCAGAAATATGGTCTTTTATGAGGATATAAGAAGATTGTATGGAGAAGATGCCTATGAAGAAGGTTTTAAATAAAACCGAAACGTTGGCAACGAGAGTTTAATAAATTTTTTATCCTGGAAAATTAACCGAACCCGATTAGAGAACACACCTATTCTATCAAACGGTCGATATATTATTGAATCTGTTATATATATATTTGGGTTTATATAAGAAGAAATATGGGTTTCTATGAGGATATAAGAAGAGTGTATTGAGCAGATGCCTATGAAGAAGGTTTTAAATAAAACCGAAACGTTGGCAACGAGAGTTTAATAATTTTTTATCCTCGAAAATTGACCGAACCCCGATTAGAGAACACACCTATTCTATCAAACGGTCGACATATTATTGAATCTGTTTTATATATATATATATTTGTAAAAGTTGGGAGCAGTCCTTCTTCAATACATGCTTTTAAAAACTGGATGTCTGTTTCCACTTGATTTAATTTTGTCTTATATTTTTCCAAAATACGAAATTTTTTCTTCAACTCAGAACTCAACTTAAAAATTAATTCACCATAATTTCTTATTTTATTATTGAACATGTTTCGGTGTACGTTCACCATCTTCAGCAAAACACACAATTAATTACAATTACCTTAACAAATGAATCTAATAGTTAAATTACATTGCAAAAACAATAAGTGAACAAGTTAACTGAAGGTTACACAGACAGGTTAGGGGTTGTCAGTGTTGGCATAACTAGCCCTAGGTTTCCAAACAAGCGCAACTGGTTGGAAACCTAGGGCTAGTTATGCCAACACTGACAACCCCTAACCTGTCTGTGTAACCTTCAGTTAACTTGTTCACTTATTGTTTTTGCAATGTAATTTAACTATTAGATTCATTTGTTAAAGTAATTGTAATTAATTGTGTGTTTTGCTGAAGATGGTGAACGTACACCAAAACATGTTCAATAATAAAATTAGAAATTATGGTGAATTAATTTTTAAGTTGAGTTCTGAGTTGAAGAAAAAATTTCGTAATTTGGAAAAATAAATCAAAAAAAATTTTTTACATAAATAAATAAATTGTAAAATAAATAAAGACAAAATTAAATCAAGTGGAAACAGACATCCAGTTTTTAAAAGCATATATATATAGGTTACAGATTCTGCGACAAATCCCCTCTGACTGCAAAAACCTCACTCTCCGAACCTCCGAAGAAGCCCATATTTGGTTGCTCAATGCGCGCAGTGAACCTGGACTTAATCTTAAGAGATAATGCTTCATTGTATTAGTTTCTTGTCTCTGCATCTAGTTTTTATGTTTTTATCTTATATATTTTTTGATTTATTTAATTTATTTTAAGTTTTATTCTCTATTTGTTATTAAAGCTTAGTCCATAATTTATAATTTTTATTTATGGATCATTTCTTCTGTTCATCCCTCAGTTCTTATTATTTTATTTGTTTTTGTGTTTACTATTATTTTCATATTCCTATTTTAATTTAATCCTAAATTGATTCTTGTCCACCTTATTCTCTGTGACCGGGAGCGTATGTAGCAACATTGTTGGACTCCAACCGTCTCTGTACCAGTGCGCTTGTTTTCCGTCTCTTATCTCTCCTGAAGACGGTTCAATCGAAAATTAGAGACTGTTGGTGTGTGTCTTTAATTTCTCTACGTTTCTTTATGTACATTGAACTATATATATATATTGGTATAAATAGGCAGCAGATCCCCTTTTAAATTAAAATCGATGACTCATGCTCAGTCATTGCTATAAATAGATTAAAAGGATAGTACAGGTTAATATAAAGTGAAGGTCAAAGGTCAATAATGAACAAGAAACAAGCGGTTAGAATAAAAGAGTTGAAAGGTCAATGGTATAACTGGACTAATAGAGAATAAATAGATTAAGAAAACTAATAATAATAATAATATTGTTAATAATATTTAATAATAATAATAATAATTAAGATTAATAGTAAACTAGAAAAGATATATTAAATAAAGAGTTGAAAGAAGTAAGAATTAATAGGGAAGGTATAGTTAGTTAGAAAATAAAGAAAAGAATAATGATAATAAATATAAGAAAAGAAAACGTATTGAGTGCGCAAGCTTTCGACATCACAGATGTCATCGACGGGCGAGAAGGGAAAGCAGGCAAGTAGTGGGGGTAAGGGGAGTGGGGGAAGAGCAGGCGGAGCCCAACTGGAGAACAGCTGCAGATCACCCGATGCCGGAGGCTGACTCGCGCCGAGCAGCCTCGGGAATACCGACCGCAGGCCGAGCGCCCGCCCTCACCCCACCCTCCGGTCCCCCAGCCCGATTCACCAGATCAACCGAGCCACTATTATCAGCAGCACTATGTGGTGTTACACTCAGTCCGGTATCCCGCTGCACGTCACCGCTTACTACCATACTCCTCATGCTGGGAATGACAAACATGTCTACCGTCTGGCAGTTAGGGGAAGGCTTCTTAGACCTAATGTAGAGTGCTTCCAGGATTTTCAGGCGGGTCACTTTGCAGTTGGAGGACTTTGGTTCCTTCGACTAACTTCTCCCTTGTGAGACGCGTACCATGGACTTCTTGTTCATGCTGTTTTGGTCCACCAGTAGACAGATGTAGGGTAAGACGCCTCGAGAGCTTCGTGTTTGTCATGCCGATGTATGTAGAAGGCAGGGCAGCACAGTTCCCTGAATTACAAACATATTCATACACGAGATGACTTTTCTGGAGCTCTGGGGTGACACACTGGGGGCTGTTCTTAAGAACAACATGACTGATCTTATTGTTCTTATAGAATATGGTTAATTTAATATATATATATATATATATATATATATATATATATTCACTGATAAAACGAAATACGATCCAAACTGGACACAATACGAGTTCGAGATTAACAAAGAGCAACACACAAAGTAGGGAAACACACTTACAGACTCAAATTTTCGGGTAATCCGTCTTCAGGAGAAAAGAGAATGGGAGACCAAGCACGTTGTAGGCGCAACGGCAAGTAACCAACCCAGCAACCGCCAGTGCTGTCAACCGTACCCGGTCTTAAAGTATAAAATTAGGAGAAGATATAAACAGAAGCTCAGATAAGCAGTACTGGTTGGGTAAAACTATAAGTAGGTGAAAAATTATAAACAATATAAGATAAAAACAAACTATAAGAAACAAAAATAATGATAGAGAAAAGAAGAAAAAATAAATAAATAAATAAAAATAAATACAATACAAAAAACTTGCATTGGTTGTTTTAGTAAATAAAAGATAGAGACTGAATAAAAGGGTAAGTATGGGAAACTAGTTAAGAATAAGAATTTAGAAAAATAAAATAGGATAAAACAAACTAGTAGTAAGTGAAGAAGACAAAATAGATATACACAAAATATACGAAAGAGGAAAAAAGAAATAAGTACTAGAGAATAAAGAATACTGGAAAAAAAGTACAAAAAAAAAAAAAATGTACAAAAAATTATCTTTTAAGGTTAAGTCCAGGTGCACTGCGCGCCCCGAGCAACCAGATGTGAGCCTCCTCAGAGGCTCTAAGGGTCACGGTATTATCACCAGGGGGAATCTGACGCAGAATCTGCACACTGAAACAGTCGTTAAAAGACAGACCGTGGGATTTGGCGTGTATGGCGACAGGTAAATTGGAGTTGTTGTTAACGGATGCTCTATGACCGTTCATACGGAGGCTGAGCTTGTTAGAGGACAGTCCTACGTAGAACGCATCACAACGAGTACAGTCCAATTTGTAAACACAATTTTTGGATGTACATGAGCAGTCCTTAGCAACAGGGAAGGACTGGTTATGGGAAGATGGAGTGAAGTGTGAAAGGGGGTTGAGAAGCGGACAGGTCAGGCACCCCCGCCTTTCGCAACTCTTAGCACCCACAGACGGGTGGTTGACGCGCCTGGACGTCAAGTCTCTGTGGGAAAAGAGGTTGCCAAGGTTGGGGGAACGTCTATATGAGAGGCGGGGTTGGCTGGGGAAAATAGTCGACGTGGAAGGAGAAGAGGATAGGATGGGGAACAGATCTTTGATAATGCGTTTGAGTTTGTGTACACCGGGGAAGAAGGTAGTAACAAGGAGGGGAGACTCATTCACCGGGGAAGTGGAGACGGAAGGAGGGTTGACGGATAAATTCGCAGAGATCAGTCTTCTTTCCAGTAACGATGGCGGATAACCACGCTCCAGGAACTTGGTTCTGAGGGAGTTGAGGTGCAGGTTCTTCTGCTGGAGTCGGTTGCAAATATGAGTCTCCCTTCCTTGTTACTACCTTCTTCCCCGGTGTACACAAACTCAAACGCATTATCAAAGATCTGTTCCCCATCCTATCCTCTTCTCCTTCCACGTCGACTATTTTCCCCAGCCAACCCCGCCTCTCATATAGACGTTCCCCCAACCTTGGCAACCTCTTTTCCCACAGAGACTTGACGTCCAGGCGCGTCAACCACCCGTCTGTGGGTGCTAAGAGTTGCGAAAGGCGGGGGTGCCTGACCTGTCCGCTTCTCAACCCCCTTTCACACTTCACTCCATCTTCCCATAACCAGTCCTTCCCTGTTGCTAAGGACTGCTCATGTACATCCAAAAATTGTGTTTACAAATTGGACTGTACTCGTTGTGATGCGTTCTACGTAGGACTGTCCTCTAACAAGCTCAGCCTCCGTATGAACGGTCATAGAGCATCCGTTAACAACAACTCCAATTTACCTGTCGCCATACACGCCAAATCCCACGGTCTGTCTTTTAACGACTGTTTCAGTGTGCAGATTCTGCGTCAGATTCCCCCTGGTGATAATACCGTGACCCTTAGAGCCTCTGAGGAGGCTCACATCTGGTTGCTCGGGGCGCGCAGTGCACCTGGACTTAACCTTAAAAGATAATTTTTTGTACATTTTTTTTTTTTTTGTACTTTTTTTCCAGTATTCTTTATTCTCTAGTACTTATTTCTTTTTTCCTCTTTCGTATATTTTGTGTATATCTATTTTGTCTTCTTCACTTACTACTAGTTTGTTTTATCCTATTTTATTTTTCTAAATTCTTATTCTTAACTAGTTTCCCATACTTACCCTTTTATTCAGTCTCTATCTTTTATTTACTAAAACAACCAATGCAAGTTTTTTGTATTGTATTTATTTTTATTTATTTATTTATTTTTTCTTCTTTTCTCTATCATTATTTTTGTTTCTTATAGTTTGTTTTTATCTTATATTGTTTATAATTTTTCACCTACTTATAGTTTTACCCAACCAGTACTGCTTATCTGAGCTTCTGTTTATATCTTCTCCTAATTTTATACTTTAAGACCGGGTACGGTTGACAGCACTGGCGGTTGCCGGGTTGGTTACTTGCCGTTGCGCCTACAACGTGCTTGGTCTCCCATTCTCTTTTCTCCTGAAGACGGATTACCCGAAAATTTGAGTCTGTAAGTGTGTTTCCCTACTTTGTGTGTTGCTCTTTGTTAATCTCGAACTCGTATATATATATATCAGAAATTGTTAAAATTAAAGCTATTACATTTTTAAAATATGATTATTGATTAATGAATAGTATGAATGTAAAAAAAATACATAATACATGTGACTGGCGGAAAAAATGCACTTCTTTTCTTCATCTGCAATCTATAGCGAATAACTTTATAAGAGATATCCCAGGCCATTTATATAAAGTATTTAATGATAGAAATAAACCAGTAAAATGGATAACTAGAATAAAAATAGCAGACAATTATAATTGGTATTATGTATAATTAAAAAAATAAATAAAAGAAAATTTAAAGGATAAATAAATGAAGATATATAGTAAAAAATGTACAATTAAAGAAGTAAAAGTAATATTTTATATATCATGGAACAAAGGATATTTTTGAGAATGTTATTGATAAAAAGTTGCTGTTTAGTTAAACATAATCGGATTTGTAAAATAAATAAAAACAAATATAAAATTAATATTATGTAGATAAATTACAAATATAATAAAATAACTTACTGCCAACAGTAGTAAATTTTTATTATAGAATGAAAAAATTATAATGAAAAAAATGAAAAATTAAATATTCATTACTGGCTTAACATGTATACAGACACATAGACACATCTACGAACAAACGCATATATGTTTATAAATATATAACTAAAAAAAAAAGACACATAAGAACGAGAACACTATCTGGAATCTATATTTTGAACCGAAGACGTCATAAGGAAGCGAGTAGAAGGGAAGTTTGTCTCTTCCTGATGACGAATTTCGGTTCAAAATATAGATCCCAGTAAGTATTGTCGTTCTTTATGTGTTGTTTCTTTTCAGTTATTTATCTGTCCGGTTTGGACTGTTTAGTAATTTCATTTATATATATATATATACATATATAACAAGATTTCACATAAACACGTGAAATAACAATCAATGATCAAACCACTTTTTTTTTCACAAAATGAAAAGGGAATAAACTCTGACAAAGACTGCTTGTTACGGTTGAAAGATTTTTGTCTTTTTCCCCTTTTCATTTTGTGGTTTGAAAATATTTATTGGTGTAAATCGGCAGCAAATTTTCTAGTTTCCACATTAATTGTCCAAGGGACATCAATTCATTCCAGCTTTCGACCATAATTACTTTGGTCATCGTCAGGTAAAATTTACTCAATGAGAGAGTAGGTTCTAGTTCTAAATGTTTTACATTATTTGAAAAGCAAACTTTTTATGACTTCAAAATTGGAATTAGTACTCTAATCATCCATCAATATATTTATACTAAAATTGAGACTAGATAAGTCAAGATTTATATTGTTTTTATAATAGGGTTTTACTGCGAGGTGTTATTTATTTTTAATGATTAATTTGAGTGGAAAACTGTGATTGAATTGCCGGTGCTAACATTGTTCAAAAAAAAAAAAATGTTTCGATTTTCTAAAAAAACGAAAGTTTTAAATTAATATGAATTAGTTTGTAAACTGCTTTGGCTATGAATTGAACGTTCACAGTTATTTTAACTACTCTCTCATCTGAAATTAATTATTCATGTAAAAAAAGTTCCGATTTTATTTCAAAAGTACAATGTAGTAAAGTAAATTACTTTTATGTATATTCTGTAACACTTTAAAAATGAACAAACAACAAATAGAGTTTAATTTTGTTTTAATTGGTATATTGGAAACGAATGCTATTAGCACGATTTCGTTGTGCAAAATCTGGTTAGCATGATTAGCCAAGGTTAAAAGTTTTAACTCATATATCTATGGCTGAGGCATGTATAATATTTTCATAACTATTCTATCGTGATCTATAGTGATAAGAATTTGTATAATTTTAAATAAACTAATGTTAAAATAGATTAATGCAGTTAAGTATTATTCTTTGTTTTTTTTAATAATTTTTTAGTTTATACATCGTTGCCAAGACCTATGGCCTTTTAGTTTGTATTTGCTTCTTTATAATAGTACTGGGAAATAATACTCCATAATCATATTGTTTAGTTTGACTAAAACTTCAAAGAAATACTAGAAACAAATTTGGAATTTAATTTCAGTTTATGTACTGAGCTAAAATCGCAAATTAACAGTCAGGTTAAATCACGGGTTCTCAGCCCTTAATATGTCTTTTTCAAAAGTTTATTCTAAATAATATGCAAATAATACAAAAAAAAAATTAGTTCTTTATTATTATTATATATATATATATATATATATTCTTAAGTTATAAAAAAGATCCGAAAAGAACAAACAAAGTTTAATATAGATAAAGAAAGATAGGTAAATTACAAAAGCACACCTAAAGTCTCAAATTGTTGGTTTGAACCCTGGTCAGGGAGATAAGAGAGGAAAACCAAGCTCACTGGTGAAAAAACGGCTGAAGACTAAAGACTAAATGTTCCCACATGCGCCTCCGGCAACAAAAATAAGTTAGCGAAAATCAATTTAAATATTAGAGGAATAAGAAAAAAGTAATAAATAAAAGAAAAACAAAGGCCTGAACAAAAGAATTGATATATAAATAAAAGTAGAAAGACTATGCTTTAATAAAAGAAATAAAATAATGCTTCAAATAATATTAACAATACAAAAAAAATAAACTAAAATAATAAAACAATATATTAGATAATAAGAAATTAAATAATAAAAACTTGGAGTGGCCGATTTTTACTATAAGTTACAACTCAACTTTACTCTGAATAAAAAAATATCAAACTCGTTAAACAACATAACAATTTTTGTCCAGTCAAAAGGTTTACATTCAATGATAAGGCAACGATTTGATATTTTATTGAAAAAATACCTTCTTTGTTGTTTTCAAAATTTTAAAATTTCTTTCATTTATTACTTCTCTGATTAAATTATGAATGTGTACTTCATACTGCTGTTTAAAAGTCAATCTGTTTATCCAATATACAAGTATCGGAAATCATAGCTTCCTTATCTCTAAATCTCATTTTAATTGATGATTATCACTATTTAAAAATTTTAACCCCTTAGACATTCATTAATTAAGCAAAAAAATGGATTGGAAAAATCAAAATGCTAAATATGTGTTATTTCTATTTAAATTCTGCTTGCGAAAGGTAACAATAAGCTGTAATAATAATTAACATAAACATTTAATGAAATTTTCATTAATGGAATATGTTTATAATTTAATGAAAATGTAATGACACTTTAAAAATCATATAAGTATATATGTCTTGTATTTTCCGGACTCTTTATTATATTATTGCACAAATAATTACAGAGCTACAAGTATGAAGAACGCAAATGAATCAATTTCATATTTTGATATAAAAATTGATATAAATTTCCTTGCTTTCATATGAATTAAACAATTTTTTTGGTTTATTTATGAGTGTTTACAATGTTTTAAACAATTTGCGATGCCTGGTTTATATGTAGAATAATTTTTTTTATTTTTGTTTAAAACAATATTTTCAAATTTAAATGAACATTTGGATCATTTATAAAATTGTTTTACTCGGAATTTTATTACATAATAATTTAATGGTATGGCATAATTTACATTTTTATAGGCTAACATTTTTTCCTTTTGTCCAAAAAAAAAAAAAAAAAATCCAATTTACTCTGAGCGAGTATATGCGTTTTCCTGCGTGCTCTACTCTGTTAGAAGGTTGCCGTAAAAATATATTGAGAAAAAAAAATATCAGTAATTAACCAGTTTACTGGCTACTCAACTCAAATTCCAAGCCGAGTTTTCAGTATATTTTAAAACTTTTATAACTGGAAGCTTGAAATTATTAAAAAGAATAAATATGAACTATTAGACTGGAATAGTGGAAAAACTGGATATTTGTCGACAACATAGCAGTTCTTCAATATTACTTAAAGAAAATATTATTCATAAACGCCAGAAAATGTACATCTGATATTAAGTTTTTTTGAAGTCTGCTACACATACATTGATTGAGGATTTTTTTAGACAAATCCATCATACCATGGAAAGCATCATAAATTATATATTTGATTGGCATTGACTCTTTTATATGTAAGAATTTTGTTCTTCTAACATCTTATATTCAGTCATTAAATAATTTCAATTTTTTTTATTAAACCTTTTAATTTCAATTTTATTTCAGTCGATTCATTTAAAAAAATTCTAAGTCAATCTACGCAATGTAAATAAATGTAATACCTTACAAGTATGGCAGGTGATCCACTAGTCGGTTTTTATGGCTTCGTTGCTCTTGGCGTTAATTGAAATTTTACCCATTTTTTTTATAAATTGTTATTTTTTGTTCTATTTTTTGGCAAAAATTTCATTTTATTTAATAAACCGTTTATAGTAAAAAGAAATTCTGAAAACATTAAATGTACCATAATGTCCTTTTGGTTGATGTAATTTTCATAAAAATTACATCAATTCATCCCCTACATAATGCTCTATTTGTAAGTATAAAATCATTTTGATCTGTCAAACGGTATGGCTTGTGTCCTCCTTACAATCTTTCCGATTGACTCATAAGTAAAAATTTTGATATTTTATTGAAAAAAACATATTTGCAGTTGTTTTGAAAATTTGATGCTTTTTTTCAGTTATTGCTTTTGTCGCTACCATGTTAATGCCAAAATGTCAATACCCTAGGGCTAGTAATTTAGGAGAAAAATAACGTTGTCTAAAAGATGATTTTGCAACAAAAGTGTCGTTCCAATTAGGCATAATTGTTACAAAGAATAGGTTTCATCTACACTAGGAGGGCCTTTTTTGTGTAAAATATTAATTTGATTCTTCAAGGATTGTGGACTGTGGCGTTTACACAAACGTTTGGATACACACTCATTCTCCCACACACAGACATCATCAACAAATCGTCATAAAAGGATTTTGGGGACCTTAAAACATGTAAATCTATCAAAATCTTGAGATCACCTTTTATCACAGTCACTATACTCCACTTATAGTAAAGTATAAAGCAAGACAAAAAAATAAATGCAATGGAAATGAACTATGAATTAAAGCATTATCTTTTTAGACTAAAGGTGCACTATTCGAACTGAGCAGCCAATAAGCTTCCTCAGAAGTTTGTAGAGTAAGATCTTTGCAATAGGAGGGGATTTATCACAGAATCTGCAGCTTGTAGCACTCATTGTAGAGGAGTCTATGGCTATCAGCATGAATGGCGATGGAAAAATGGCTTTATTAAAAAATTTCCAAGTCAATGTAAACAATGTAAATTAATTAAACATCCAAAAAGTATAGCATAGGATCCACAAGTTCAGGATGAATATTCAGTTTCATCCTGGAATTGAATATACATCCTGATATATATATATAATTAAAGTTACAACTAGAGAACACAAGAAAAAGGACGAACACTCACGAATCTCGATAATTTCGGCGTCTTGCCGTCTTCAGGAGAGTAGAAAGAAAGAAAATAAAAGGAGAAAGAATGAAGGAACGGAGACGTAAATGCGTCCACTGGCCGATGTGGACATCTAAATAAAGTAAATGAAGTTACATTTGTAACTTCAAAGATAATGTCAAAATGTCAAAACTCTAGGATTATGAGTTTAGGAGAAATAAATGTTTTCTAAAAAACGGTTTTTGGCAAAAAAAGTGACTTTCCCATCATGCATAATTCTTCCCAAACAATAGGGATCTTCGTCTTTATGGGGCCCATTTTTGTGTAAAATATCAACTTGATCCATCAAAGATTCTGGACCGTAGCGTGGTAACAAGCAATGCTAACACACTCACCCGCCCAACCACCCACACACACACACACACACAGACATCATCGTAAAAACTTCATAAAATACTTCTAGGACATCAAAACATGTAATTCCGTCAAAATCTGGAGATCGAATTTTTTCACGATCAGTATACTTTACTTATAGTAAAGTAAAAATCATGTAAATTTGACCAAAAATTGATCAAAAAATTAGCAATTTATAATAAAAAATGTATGACATTTCAATCACGGCAAAATGCTATAAAGCTATAAAAACGGTATGTTTATCCTGGACTAAGGGATCACCTGCTATACTTGTCGAATTTTTGATATTTTTTTACAATGTTTACACCAGTGGTTTCCAACCTTTTCGAATTCTCGCCCCCCTTCATTAAATAATAAGTTCCCTGCGCCCCCCCCCCTCCTCTCTGGTTTAAATATTGCTATATACTGTCATAGTCGGCACAAGTCAGAGATAAAAAATGATACAATACATAATTATGTACTCATATGTATGATTGAATGTAAAGGCTTACCTTTACTAGTGTGATGGTTGCGCTTGCTTCTCTGAGCAGAGTTTCTCAAATCTTGGAGAATGTGATGAAATTGAGACCCGTAATTCCTTTTCTATTACTAAGCGAGAACGGTATTTTGTTTTGAGAACAGCTACTGAACTAAATCCTGATTCACACAAGTATGATGTCGCAAAACGTAATAAAATAAAAACGTAATAAAGTAGCATTTGAAATAATTTATAATTGTATTTAGAAAAATTACTTAGTAACTAAGTAATTTTTCTATTTATGAAGTGCTTGCGCCCCCCCTGGCAGCCCTTCGCGCCCCCTTAGGGGGGCGCGCCCCACAGGTTGGAAACCACGGGTTTACACTGACTTAGAAATTTTTTGAGCAAATCCACTGAGATAAAATTGATATTTATAATACTATTACACTGTCCTAGCCACCTTCGCTGATGACAAGGCAATCGTTTTCTCAAATAAGTGTCCTAACAGAGCCTCCTACTACATTTAAGAACTCTTAAACGTTTTAGAATCTTGGTTAAAGAGTTGGAGAATACGTATCAATGAACAGAAAAGTGTTCATGTAACATTCACATTGAGGCAGGGTACATTTGCTCCTGTCTTTCTTAACAAAATTCCTATCCCTCAAGCTACTGCCATAAAATACTTTTGACTGCACCTTGACAGACGTCTTACTTGGGATCTCCATACCAAAATGAAAAGAACATAACTAAACAGACGCTATAGACTTTGAATTCACTTATTTGATAATCGTTCAAAATTAACAACTGTCAATAAACTATTACTGTACAAATCTATGGTTAGGCCTATTTTGACTTACGGTATTGAAATATGGGGAGCAACAAAATCTAGCAGTGCCCAGAGGATGCAAGCTCTTCAGTCAAAAATTCTTAGAAAAATTCTTCATTGTCCCTTTTACATACCAAATCAAACAATCTATTCAGACCTCAGTATTTCAACAGTTCATCAAGTAGCAATATCTCGCTACAAAGCCTTCCATAAAAATCTTTGTAGCAATAACAATCCCTTAGTCCAAAACATCTTCTCAACAAATATCCCAGGAAATCCCCAAAGGCGCCTGAAGAGAAAGTGGCCAAGAGACTTATTGGTGTTAATTACTCTAGTGACTTGTAAATTTAATCTAAGTTTTATAACTTATTTTTCACGCCAGGAAGTATAATTACTGGATTATTTCTTCCCTCCTGCCTCCATGTGTAATGTATATATTTCCTTCATCATTGTCACTATTATGTTACATTTACATTGTTGTGACTATGTAAAATAAAATAAAAAAAAATAAAAGGAAAACTTTAAATAATTTATTGACTTATACGAGATATAAGAGGAATAAATGTTAACATCTAAAAAATCACCGTCAATAAATATTAATAAATCACCTTTGTTTTCCATGGCATGATGGATTTGTCTCATAAAATGCTGTAATATATCTGTATATTGCACTCTTGTGCAAAACTTAATAACAGTTATAATTACTTTATCTTTGTGAATTGTAGTATCTTTCCATGTTATTGAAATGTGACGAATGGATTTATATTTGTTGAGAAATATCCAGTTTTTTCACTATTCTAGTCTGATAGTTCATATTTATTATTTTCAAAAATGAGAAGCTCTCAACTATAAAAGATTTAAATTATATTGAATATCTGGCTTTGACTTTGACTTGAGTATGTAAACTGGCTAATTACTGATATATTTTTTCCCAATATACATTCATAGCAAGCTTATTACATAGTACAGCGGGCAGAAAAAAGATAACACTCGCTCAGAAAAAATTGGTATCTATGATTTTTGACAAAGGGGAAGGAAAATTATTTTATTTTATACTAAGAAGCCATGAAATTCCCAGTATAATAATTCTATAAAAGACCAAAAATCTAAAAGATAATTCAAAATTGAAATCTTTCGTTTAGAGATTAATAAATGTAATTATCGTACATCGATAATTATAAATTATTTTTAAACGACATTTTTTCTTCGATGTTTATGATGTTTTTCAGAGAAAATAAGAGTATTTTCCTGTTTTTAACTTGAAAATTAGACTTAAATATTCAATGTTGAAGGAGGTCAAGTAAATGATGTAAGAAATCCACTGGCTATTTGAACAAAAGCCATGTTCTCTGTAGGAGATTTTTCGTATCACGAAATTTTTACTTTGGCTTTTCAAAGTAGTTATTACTGCTATAGTTATACTAATGAGATTATTTGCATCAGCTGTGCGATGTAAAAAAATAAGCTTATATATTGATAAGTCGATCAATCACTATCTGTACTACTTCAGGAAAAAAAGACTAATAAACATCTCCCATTTAGATGTTTACATTAAGCTTAAATGAGACGTTATATATTATACTCCCAAGAAGTTTGATATTAAGTTTACTTATAGTAAACTTGAGTGTAGGCCACTCCAGATTTTTTTTATCTCTCTTTTAGTTATTTTAAAGGCCTTACATTTTTCATTTAGGATCGTCTTTATGTGAGTAGAGTAATTTATAGTAAAAATTTCATGAATTTTAGAAGGGCAATCATGAAAAAGGACAACTATTAAGCTCTACTATTTGCCATTGGTCGGATAGTACATCTTGATAATTTTAGAATCTCTAGAGTTCAATACAGGTAATTTTTTAGGAGTAACCTTTTATTTAAAAATGGAATAATAATTATTAACCAATTATTAATTGTAATAATTTTTATTTTAAGATATCTATATATATATATAAAAGAAAGGTTTTGTCTGTAATTTGCTTAGAACTGACTCATTTTATGTTATATTTACGTTTCATATATTAGAGACTGAATCCACCCTTAGAAAAATTTCTGTCTGACGGTTTGTCCACAAAAATTTTGTCACAAGTAAACTCAACCACCATAAGACAGGGAGATGACACATTGACAGTAGATTTGTGTATGTCTAAATTAAAATCTAAGCTTTGAATGAATTAAAAATTCAACGTCGTAGAAGCAAAATTCTAGACTTTTAAGCTGTCTTTGGCTAACTTCACAGACATGTTTATTTTGAAAATATACAGGTTTTACTAGTAGGTATTGTTAGTTCTTTTCAATTTCATTTGTATTTAAGCTCCCTGCAAGAGATAATTGACAAGGTGTTTCTCGGAGTTCAAAATCTACATGTATTCAGAATAACTGGCTTTGTGAACGAGCAATTCTAACCCCTACGATTGAACAGGCAGGAAAAATCAATAAACAAGTCCTTACACGGTATCAAGCTGATGAAAGAACTTATAAGTCAGTAAAAGAGTGATTAGTGATGAGGAAGCAGTTCATTATCCAATTGAATTTCTTGACTCCGAGACTGCTCTTGGACTGCCTGCTCATGACTTAAAACTTCAAGTAGGGGCACCAATCAAGCTGTTACGAAACTTGAGTGTCCCAAAAAATGAGCAACGAGACACAACTTGAATTTTTGGTTTGCATAGATACGTCATAGAGGCTGATGACTGGGTGTGGTACTGGGGAGTCAGTGTTTATAAAACGAATACCATTGATATCTAACAACTGTCCCTTTCAATTCAGACGATTGCAATTTCCCGTCAGCGTCTGTTTCGCAATCACGGTAAATAAGTTGCAAGGCTAAACTCTGTCTACTGCAGGTATTGAAGTGAGTGAAACCAAGTGTTTCTCACAGGTTCAACTGTATGTTGCTTGCTCAAGAGTCAGAGGTTCCAACTCTCTGTTCTTCCATGCACCTGAAGGAGAGACAGTTAATGTGGTGTATTCAGAGTCACTTGCTTACCTTAATTTTTGTGAAATAACCGTCAAAGACGGGCATGTCTGCTAATTAATCATAAAAATTACATAATCACTAACATGATTTTGAATAAAGTATAATACAAAAAAATTAAAATAAATGATAATAAATGATTTATACTTTTGGTTTTAATTTATCGTTTGCATAACTTTGCCAGTTATACCATAAAGAACTTGACATATAATAACTCTTGACTTTACTTCATGCAATGAAAATCCATCAGATGTCATGGCTAATTTCTTTCATTACATCTAGTACTACGCTTAATATCATTCAATGAGTATTTCAAACCTAGTTAATTAGTTGTGATTTCTTCTCTGAAAATAAAATTAAAAATATCATTTACTAATATCATTTAAAAAATAGTTTCTTATTATTTACTAATTATATTTCTATAACCTATCTGAATGGTCAATCTTCACTATGTCATACGCAATTATAACGGGTTCGATTACATTGTTATTACTACTGATTCCGTTTAATGAGTGCTTATAATCTTAATTATTTCCCATTGTTACTTGCCTGATTTTTCAAGTGCTATACTAATGATTACATTTTTGTTATAATTGAGACAATGGAGACAGCTACATTAAATTTAATCATTGAATTAAATTTTCTGTTGGCTTTGATAATATGTTTACTTATGGTAAAGTTACCCTTAAAAAATTGATATTGTTTTATTCTAGTTTCTTGATTGGATACTCTGTATGAACTTAGACTAAATTGAATTGACATAAGTTTATTTTTTTTTATGTTTTGGGGTTTTCCGAACTTTTTCCTGACCTTTCATCAGCGTGATGAAATGCGCCAAGGATTTTATAAATGCTCAGATTAATATAATTAATATCTCAGTTGAGAAAGTACTGTTTCTCAATGCACGTCGAAACTACAACCATAAATCAGCACACTTGCATCGGTAAATGCAATTACGATAACAAGATGTCTTGTAAAAGCAAGTTTCAAAACCTGGATGGAAGCCAGATAAAAATGATTTCTCCTTTAAGGATATATATTCATTTCCTTTTCCAATGGAACTGAATGTTTTTATAAGCCGGCTTGGTTATCTTACGACGTCGATCTCTGCTTCAAGTATACATTATGTATCAACTTTGTCAAAAGTCAACCCCAGAGAATACACCCCACTTATGAAGTTAAACAATAATAATACACATACACATAAAAATAGAGTACATTATTTCTGATATTATTATATATTTTTAGGATCTTCTTTACTTGAATATTGATTTATAGTGCATACAACAATAATGTGTTCTTTGGTTTGGCTTCTCTTGGAAACTGCAGGGTATATTTTTAGTGCACAGGTCACTGCAAATGCCGGTCTATCTATATCAGGCATCATTTATTGAAGAGAACTTGCTTTATTGGGAGTGGCTCTTTATTGAGATCAATGTATCTAAATGTTTATATTATTCTCAAGGATAAATGTGACTGGAAATAGAAGAAAACATTTTTAACTTTACCTACCATTAACATTTTATCCAGTGCTTAGTTTTGTATTTACTAGTTCTTTTAATCATATATTATTATTACTGAAAATTTACCGTATTCACCTAAAAATTTTAAAGTGTTAAAAATAATTATATTACAAAGTCAAAAGATTTTGAAATGTTAATATCTCTATGAATATAATAATTATGGATAAATAACAGTTGTAGGTATGTTGTCATATATATACTAACTCTTTTTGCTATTATTGGATTTTCTTGACAAATAATTTTAAGTATAAACATCATAGAGTTTTTGGAGTAATTGTACGTTCTATTGTAAACCACCTTATAATCGTATTTTATCTTTTTTTTTTTTATAATATTCGTATCCATTGTCTGAGTATGTTCGTTTATTCTGTTAATTTAACACTAAAATTGATTAAAATTACTACTTATTATGCAAATTAAATTGTTGGAATACAGTTGTAATATGGGAAAAATCTCTTTTATAATTAATTAGTCAAAACGGAAAAAAATATGTTCAATGCTTTCAGTTCAGTATAAATATTGAAATGAATACATTATAGTTTAATGATATAAACAACAGAACTGGTATTTTAATTTAAATATACAATGAAACCTAAAGTATATAAAACACAAAAGTAGAATTTTGCTTGTCGACAGATAGTTTGAAGATAGTTTTTACTTTATTACTTTATCATAGTAAACAATTTAAAATAAATAAACACAATAAGCTGTTTAACTTTGCCAATCATTTTTAGAAATCACTATAATATAGCGATTTCCAAAACATCAACAATAGTTACACCAGAAGTATGAAAAATGTATTTAATAATTATGTGCAACATTTCTTCCTTGTAACTGGAAAAATGTAATTATATGTCACTTTCACTCTATTTAAAACAAATAACCCAGGAGTTTTTGATCTGTAGCTTTTATTCATAATAGATACATACAATATTATGCATTATGGTACATAATATCATATGTACTACATTTTGACTAAATTAAAACATTACATTGTTTGTACTGTGGTGTAATAGTTAAGATCATGGTAGAGGTAAGTTATCGCATTACTAGATGATACCGTCTTACCTGGTAGACTTCTGGGATAAGAGTATTTCGAGCCGTTTCGGATGCTGTCCATCTTTAAGAAGAACTAATCAGAGTTCCTGCGTTAATTGGGTTTATATAACACCAAAGAAGTGGTACCGAGATTTTAGTTATATTAAATATAATACAACCACTATAGGTGCCATATATAGGGGCCACGCAGGGACTCAGGTCAGTCCTACTTGAAGATGGGCAAGTCCCGAAACCAGTCTAGTAAATTATACTCCAGTCTACGAGGTTAGACGGTATTATTTACTAATACTATTAATTTAAATTGTTTCAATTAATGTTATACATAAAAATATGAATTTTATCATGTATATTTATGAAATACTTGTGAAATTTATGAAATACTCCAGTAGGAGTCCAGTAAACCAGGAATCTTTCCACTTACTAGTTTTCAACAGTTTCATATAAGAATTGTATATTTTAGAAAAGTTAAAGATCATTAATTTATTTCCTCAACAAACTGATATAATTAATAATTTGTCTCATCCATTCATATATCTGCTCTGAGGATATAACCTTATTGGATGGTGAGGAAGTTACTATTGTATGCTTAATATATTTATGTTACTTGTGAAGGTTATTGTGTGGTTTGAATATTAATTTACAGAAAAATTTATTTTTTTGTTAAAAAGTTAAATACAAAATACTGTGCTAAAATTTTTTCATATGAATTATCACAGAATAGTAATTGAGTATTATACTTCAAATGGATAATATTAAATACAATTGAAAAATAATTATTAATTCTTCTTCAGTTATGAATATTAGAGAAATCGATACATTAAATAGAGTCATAGATACTTGGAGTATTATAATTAACTTTAAGGTTGTAAGAAAAGAAACTTTACTTTGTGTTGCTAAGTTTGGTATCTATGTTTCCTTATGTTGACGGTCAGGTTTCATCGTGGATCCACTATGGTAACTTTAACATTGGGTAAGTCGCTTGAGTTTTGTGTCAGAGTAGTAGTTTGTTTGATACGACTTCATAGTTTCTTCGAATGCTAAAAAGATTTTAAAGGAAACACTGAATGTCAAGCAACCTCTTACTTCTTCTTCCTATAGTAAAGCATTAACTTTCTTGCAGATGATAACATCAAACACACTCAGCAATCTCTATGATGAAATAGATATAACGGTCTTCCTCTTTCTCACTCTCTCGTTATCTCTCTAGCATCTAGAACCAATCTATCTAACCAACTTTAAGAAAAACTTCCAAGTCATTATTTGATTAACACAGTGGTGAGAAGTAAACATATTTTAAATGTGTTTAATATACAATAGGTTTAATAAGAAAACATATAAACATATTTGATGTATGTAATTATAATTAATATTTAAATTGGTTTTATGTTACAATATCTTATAGTGTTATAAATGAAAAGGAAGAAAAATACGTAAATTGTGACTCGTAGAAGGTGGAACATGTAACTTAAAGAATATTAAACTAGCGATAATACTTACATTATTCAACAAAATAACCGTTCTCTCCCCTCACTCTTTATCACATTTTAATATAGGTGACTTAAAATAAAGGTATCAAAGATATGGTTTGAGGGTCATACAAATATATGAGGCTAACAAACTCTAGAGGCAAAATATGCGCTTAACTGTAACCTAAAAGTGACCAGGTCAACCGGTTCAGGTATTATAAAGAAAACACACCTCAGCTGAGAGGAAAATACAGGAGGAACCTCTTTTTCTTGTCCTGTTTTCATACAAACTCAGTAAGTGTATACTATGTTGCGTTATGTCACAACAACAAGCCAAGCGAATATGAATTACAACAAGTATGAATTACCGAGCGTACCGGATAATCTTCTAACCGCGCTAAGACAGCCTAGGTCAACTGGTCTGAGATATTCTTGTCGTTTCAGATGAATCATATAGAGATCATGATGATGAATCATATTTCCTATCTATTCTTCAACACCATCCTCTGGATTACTTAGTGTCCATTGCCAATGTTCCTGACCTTAAAACTGCTGTGCTTACTTTTAAATCTAGTATACCAAAAACTTCTTCAACTTTCTCTGTTCAATAGTGAACTTCTTTCTACATATATATAAAAAAAAAAACAAAAATTCGGCAGTTTTACTTAACATATAGAATGCAATTGAATTAAATATGAGATGATAATATTAATAAAAAGAATGTGATTTGTGTGTATCTGATCAATAGGTACAAATAAAAATAACTGTTTATAAATATTAATTTCAATTTGTATCAATAGTCGTAGAATGCACAGATCTGAGCAGATTGACGAATCAGCCTACAGAGGTTTAAAAGTCCCTTTTTACAACTTCCTTTATTCAAGTTCTTTTTAAGTCTTTAGGCCATATATAATACGTAACTTAAATTCCATAATATTAATGTCAATTTTGGCTTCATACTTCTTTAAGTAAATTTTTTCAACTACTTTACTTCTTGCACTTTACAATATTTTGGGACCAAATACATTGCAGACAAAAATTTCAATTCTTCATTTAGTATCTTAAAGCGACTTGCTATATTTTAGAAGTTAAAAGTTAAAAAAAAGTTGTATATTTATTGCTTTAAACCTAGATTTTTCCTGAATAATCAAAAAAGGAATTCAAGTTACTGAGATGAATTAAATGAGAAAAGGAAATTAACGGGATAGAAAATTGAGTTTACAGATTATTAGGCAAGCCAGTGTATGTAGAGAATATACTATTATAAAGTACTGTATACCACTAAACAATGCGAAATATTAAGACAGTCAATATGTTTCAGATACAGAAGAGAAAGAGTAGTCCTATAAGAGGTATTTTCGATATTTTATATAGTAATGTGTGACTCTTAGGTAGATTTTAGTAAATGAATGATTCAGAGAAGGTCATAGTTGAATATAATGTTAAATTCTAAATTGAGAAGTTAAAAATTACTTCTAAGATGCCACCTTAAACTAAACGAATTTGTATAATCACACAAAAAAAATCAATGCTCTACACATCTCATAAAGTTAATCATTTTCATGTTCTATGTTAACAAAAGAGTATACACTTAAAATTAAACATTACAATGTTCTAAATGTTTTAATATAAAAGTTACATATGATGACATTAAATGTTGTATTCAGTTCTTATCTCATATATTATATAAGTACTTTAAGATTTCAGAATGAATAAATGAAATCAAAAACATCTTAATCATTTATGAATATTACATAATATATGTATTATGTTATGTACAGTGACACACACACTGACTCCAAAAAAATCAGAAATACAACAGTTGTATTGTAAATTAAGAGGGAAAAAGAGAAATAATAATACAAATGAATATGCAATTGAATTAGAATAAAAATAAAGAATTAAACTGCAAATAATTATACAAAATGAAAAATAAATTGTTGTTGGAGATTGTTTAAAGAAGTTGATTGATCTCTGAAGAAGTTGTACTAATTGTCATGTGAAGTAATGATTAAATCAGGGATCTGTATAATGAATGGAGGAATCAAAGTAATGTTTGGGATTGACGATGAGTAAAGTTTAACAACCACAATGTGAACATTGTTCATTATTTCCTGGTACTATGCTGAATGTGTCAATATTGTAGCTGTCAAAAATATTTCATTATCTTATATATACTCCAATTCAATCCTTATTATCCTAATTGTTGATAAAAATTCCTGATTCAAACAGTAATATTACTTTAAGAACTACAGTGTAGAGTAATATGTCACTTTAGAACACAAACTAACTTTATCATTAATTAATGTCTATGTTTTGTTTATTTATTTTCAACTTAATTCAATTTTTTCTTGGTTTTATTTGTCTCCAATTGTATATATCTGATTTTATTTTTTTTAATATAGTTAATGGGTTAGTTCCACTGAGGTTAGTAATATTAGAATTAGTAATAATACATTCCGTCATACCTCGTAAAGTCTCTGTAAAGCTCGACCGGTTTCGGGTCCGCCTGGATCCCATCTTCAAGAGCACCTAACTGACTGTGAGTGCTGTTTTCCTATAACCTACCTATATATAGTATTTACATTGTGTAATCAGTGTTGTCTGTGTAGGTAATTTTTTTTTTTTTTTCTATTTCTTTAATTGTTATGTTTTTTTCTTTTATTAATAGTCAATAACCCTAGTAACCAAAATATAATAGACATAAAGAATTATCTCAACTCACTAAACAACAAAATCAAGTTCACCCACGAAATAGAAACAAATGACAAATTAAACTTCATAGACTTAACAATAGGAAAAACTAAAGACAAACTCAGCTTTCAAATATACCGCAAACCAACTACCACCGACACAACTATACATAAATCATCACTCCACCCACCACAACAAAAAACATCCGCGTATAGATATATGATTGATAGATTACTAAACATACCCATGAATGCAATTAACTATAATAAGGAATTAAATACCATAAAAACAATAGCAAAAAATAACGGGTATAAGGAAAAAATCATTCAAAGAATAATAAACGAAAGAAGAAATAAACACAATACTAACAGTACAACACCGGGAGTAACGAACAGATACGCATCTTTAACTTACATAGGTAAACCTAGCGAAAAAATTGCGACTCTTCTAAGAAAATATTCATTAAAAATAGGTTATAAAACGAATAACACTATAAACCAAATCACAAACAACACAACAGAGAACAAAGATAACAAATTCGAAAAAAGCGGAATATACAGGATTAAATGCAAAGATTGCGGTAAAAACTACATCGGGCAAACGGGAAGGACACTAAAAGACAGATTCAAAGAACACATTAAAGACTACACCAACAACACAAACAGATCAAACTATGCACACCACTTAAACAAATTTGGACATAACCCAGACAGTATGGAAAACACAATGGACTTACTACAGACGGGACAAAAAGGACAACGAATGAACATACAGGAACAAATAGAAATATATAAACATAAAATGACAGACAATATAATCAATGAACAAACAAACCACCAAACCGACATTTTAACAAAACCACTAATAACATTTAAAAGACGACACAAGGAACTAGAATTAGATAATGAAATAAGCAATAAAAGAAAAAAACATAACAATTAAAGAAATAGAAAAAAAAAAAAAAATTACCTACACAGACAACACTGATTACACAATGTAAATACTATATATAGGTAGGTTATAGGAAAACAACACTCACAGTCAGTTAGGTGCTCTTGAAGATGGGATCCAGGCGGACCCGAAACCGGTCGAGCTTTACAGAGACTTTACGAGGTATGACGGAATGTATTATTACTAATTATTTTTTTTGTATTATTTTTTTAGTATTATTTTTCAGTATTATTTTAGTATTATTTTTAGTATAATTTTTTAGTATTATTTTTTCAGTTTCCCCTTCCTGCCCATAATGGTTAGAGTGTAACCGATACTTTCGTGATTTTGGTCTTCTCAGTTGCAACTTGCTATTTGAACCTATCACTTCATTTTTCTGGGATGGGGATAAATGTTAAAATATGGAGTGAGTTTTTTTAGTGTCTTTTTCAGTTTTATAAATACATATTTTGTTTATTTACAAAATAACATATTCTGATGTATATATAAATTAAAATCAAATTTAAATAGCCCGAATTGGCAACAACTCGGACTATTTAATAGAACATTAAAAGAAAGAAACGGTTATAGTTACACATGAAACTCTAATAATTGGACATCCGTTATCCTCAGACGAGACAAAATGCTGCTCTTGAGTGTCTCTATCCTACACGTGTAGTCACTCAAGCTGAGCACTTTTATTTCCTGATAACGATAGATGGATGACTGTTGAAGATAGTTTTGAGTAGAATTATCTGTATTCTTTCCTTTATTTACTGTATATATGTATGACAACTAAAAATCATCAAATAACTCTAAAACGATATAAGTAGCATAATGAGAAACAGTTTTACCAACCTATGTGACACTATAATAAAAACATAATGATCCTAGTATTATTTACAGGCTGTAAATAACATGTAAGTCTTTGGTTTTTCTAATTGTCGTATATTGTTGTTATATATATATATATATATATATAACTTTTACTACATTGTTATTATATATATACGAGTTCAAAATAGAAGCAGACTAACATACAGAGTAAAAAAACACACATACAAACTCAAATTTTTGGGCAATCCGCCTCTAAGAGAAAAGAGAAAGGGAGACGGTTTGACCAAAAATTTGAGTTTGTAAGTGCGTTTCTTTACTTTGTGTGTTAGACTTCTTCGATTTTGAACTCGTATTGTGTCCAGTTTGGATTGTCTTTCCAATTTTATAGTGCATACATATATATATTATCAACAAGAAAACAATCCACAATCGACAACAAACGTTTCACAGTAAACTATAGAATAAAGAGTAAAGAGACGAACACATTTATAATTTCTAATTTTCTAAGCGCACTTGCTTGGTGTCCCTATGTCTACTCTCCTGATGACAGTTCAAAAATTAGAGACAAAGTGTACTCGTCCCTTTAATCTGTATTTATAATTTACAGATACGATGAAAGTCGATCCGAAAAGGATAAATAAATTATAATGTAGATAAAGAAATATAGAAAGATTAAAAACATACACTTACAGTCTCTAATTCATGGTTTAACCGAATTATTAAAATGCAAACGTAATATACATGACAGTTCGGTAAATACCACTTATATCAGTTACTTATATAAATATCAGCTGCGGATGAATTTTTTGAAATGTCTGTAGAATTCATTTAATTATGTTTAATTTATTTAAGGAATTGACTTAACTCTATAATATTCAGCTGAAGTAACAAGACATTTTTTCTTTTTGCCAGAATGAAACTGATTTGATTATTCTTGAATATGTTTATTTATGATAGGTTATATGAGATGCTAATAAACAGAAAATTGTTTAAAGATATCTAAAACAGCAATCCAAGATTTAAGAACTGAATTACTTAAATGAAAGCATTAACCAGTTTAGTGAATCATGAAACAAGTTGTGAAAGATAATAAAAATTGGCCAAAGTGACAATATTTAATGAAAGTTTATGTATGTTAAGTAGACTTTATATTATAGGCTCTCTGAATAAAATCCTTAATTTTTGCATGGGTTTTACTGCTTTCTCTAGTGCTCAGGGACCCTCCTCTAGAAGGGCTCTCCTTCCTTAGAGGGGGAACCCTGGCCATGTGCTTATCCGTCGACGTCCTGGCAGCTTTGAGCGAGCAAGAGACTACACTGATCCCAGTGCATAGCCTGGCTAATAGACGGAAGGTTAAATGGCCAGTTACCTTACCTCCAGCCAAGGCAGGCTCAATAGAACCTAGGTCTAGAGTTCTACCCGGGAGCTATTAAACATTGTCTGTACAACAGGGATGGGAAAGCCCATGCGGGATCCTTTCAGGCTTCCGCATACCCAGCCGTTGGAGTTGGACTCGTGGTGGCTGTGGTTCCTCACCCAGGAAGGGTAGACTCTCTAGGTTGTCGCTGTGTGAGATGCATTATCTTCAAGGGAGATTTCCTGTAGAGTAAGAATAGGGAGCTAGACCCTCGACCTTTACTATTCAGTAAAGTCCATCAGTTAGCAGGTGGACTTGAACTTACTTAATTGAGGCCTTCTCCTAGTATAATGGGCACTCCTCTTGGGGGGGGGGGGGGGGGGGGACGACCAAATCCCTTTGGCTACTAGGTCAGTCCTTAAACTGATGACCCGTAGTTAATGATGACAACCCAGCTAGTCTATTATGGGTTATATAGTGTGTATTTTATTATCTTTCTATACTAAAGAGCAGTTTCAGAGGTATACTATTTTGAAGGCACTGAGTGAGTTATAAGAAAGTGAACAAAAAATTATAAAAATATGATGCTAATGTAACTTTCAAAGTTTACATTTCTGCCAGACCTCCTCTACAATGAAAGTTAATAAACCAAAACACGGCAGTTTTTATAAACTCAAATTGTATAAACTTAAAACTTATTGAGTTTTTTATAAACTCAAATCTTAAGCCAGAGTTAAGGATTAGCAGGGAAGACTGAACTCTAATTTTGACGAACTATAGACTAGTTTTAACCGTAAATTTCCTTTTGCTGAATTAGACACTTGCAACAACATTTTTATGCATTGACTTAAGCCGACATGGAGCTATCAATTTAATGGGCATAGTTTTAAGAGGAAAAAATTCAAAGTTAAGTTTCTGTTGAAGTAAGTGATATTTAGAAGGAAGTAAGTATTGGGAGTAAGTGACAAAATCGTTTCACATTGCCTTGTTCAGTAGGTCACTCTAATAGCCTTGTCGAAACATTTCTACATTTTTCATTCCTCCTACCGTCATCCTTATCAATTCAAAATTATTAAAAAATTTAATAATTATATTGGTCTTAGCTCTTATATTTAATTATAAGATAATTATATTTAATTATAATCACCTGTGTGGTACGCAATATTGTGATAGTAGTGAACTGAAAATAAGATATTTTTGATTTTTTATCCTATAATCATATTTAAAAATTCGTATTTAGCATTTAAAAGAAGTTTCAAATTTTTATTTTTTTTAACATTTTGTGATTTTTTTCAAAGAATTTTCACATTTAACATTAAATTGACCTTAGAGTTTCATGGTTTTGTGACTTTTCTTAGAGTAATATGTTTTTTCAATTCATGCTGTTTTCCTATTCAAAGTACCCAACATTTTTGTGTCAAACTTCTTTCCTAAAACTAAAATTTATGAAAACTGATTTTTAAATAGTTGGAATGACATAAATAAAATACTCAAATATATTCAAGATCAAAGTATGTATCTATTTAGATTGTTCAACACTTTTGACAATTCAATGTGATATTTATTTAAATTATTATTTTGTTATAACTATTTGTTAGACACCTTTGTAAAGCATCTGTATCAAATTTGTGAGTCAAAAGTGGTTCCGACAAAGACGTGAGAACCACTGAGAGGTTAAAGCCATTTCTTGTCCCGACCTCAGAGTTGCGTGTTAAAATTCCTTTTATCCTGGTGCTTCGTGTTACATCCAGGTATGGTTCGCTTAAATTGTCTTAAATGATTGCAGTTGTTGATAGGCTTATAACAATTTTATTGCAAATATTCAGCTTTATAAAATTTAACTTTTCGTTTGCATAATCAGATTTAAAAAAAAATAACAAATTTGAACATTTTACTTGGCAAAAAATATGTATGAATACAAAAAAAACAACTATTTATTGTTCTGTAGTTGCGTGATTTATAATCTTAATAGTTATAAAAAATGTATTTTACAGCAACTAATCAGTGAGTAATTTTAGCTAAACTACATACTTATAATGCATATAAAATGAAAGCCAGAGCCACTAACGTTTCTTGCTGCGGACAAATCATACCACGACAATAATAATAATGGATTTGTATTCCTGATGACGTTTAGAAATCGTGTGTGTAAAATGATTTGTGGTCCTGCATTTAGATAGCACTATGTGGACTCTAAGTTATGGCGAAAACTAAGGTGAAATAAATGCAGCTAGTTATCAATACCGAAAGTAAAACTACGGTGCATAATTATCCCAGTCTTAAGTAAAATTGACTTGACTAGTTATCTGAGGAGATCTATTTGGGTGGATTAGCATTTAGTTTCTATTTCAATTTTCAAATCGTGTTTTACTCATTGATTTGTCTTTTTTTACTTCTTCAGAGAAGTTATTTTTTTAAACAAGTATGTATCTTATGTATTTATATGTATAATACATTTATTTTGCGCAACTATTCCAGTATCCCGTATTCATTAGTAGAGGAAGTGATGAAAACAGTAATTTATTTAGCGATCGTTGGTAATAATTAGGTTTACAGTAAAAAAAAAAACTTAAAAATAAGTTATAACCTTTTTTTTCATCAGTTTGTTTTAAGTGCTTTGAAAAAGTAGGTGACCTACTTTATTGATTAAAATATTATTTATGTTTTCGAGATGTTGTATGGATTATAACCATCTTTAGTTATAGCTAAGAACTCTTGTAAATTACATTCAAATAAATAAAGTTTACAATTTCACTGATTATGATTAAATACTACAATAGTTCTTATATTATATAGCAATACTAGATTTTAGAAAAACACAATAAGAAGACAATTTTTTCTTAATTGTAGCAGTGGTTCGCAGACTGCTATCTAACATTCACAACAGAAGATAAGATATGGATATTTCCACAAGTTGCTCATTGAACCATCTGTAGTGTAATAATTATACATTGAAGGACATTTTTTCAGCATATCCAATTTTAATCATTTCAGACCAGTTACTTTGAAAGTAATATTACTATACTTTTTTTATTTCATTGTTTTAGAAAACAAAAAAAAACATTTACATGTTATGAATATTTAATTCGTAAAACATTTTGTGATATGATACATAATTTCAAATTTTATAATGAAGGCTAAAATATTTGATTATTCTGAGGTGAGCTTAGATATATGGATTGAACACATTAATAGCTCAAATTTGGCTATTCTATATTGCCAGAAAGAATTAAGACTGGCAAGATTGCCGAATAAATTTAAATGTCGCAGTTTTAATTTTGTTATTTATATATTTTAATACATATTTAAATCTCGTACCTAATCTATTCTTCATCCCCTAACTACTCAGGTCGCGATGCTGTCTTTCTTTTACAAAGATAGATTGGTGAAAGTGTTACATTATTTCTGTCTCAATCTCCCTCTGAAGTAAGTTACTGCTTCATCCAGGTTTTTATGGAGTAGCTAGGCATGGAATAATTAAAACTAAGATTTCTGAGTTAGTCATCTCTACTCCTAGCCTGACTACTGCACTTTACATCATTTCTCACAACTTAATCTAGATGGATGATGATAACTGTCTTGACAAATCTATGACTGAACCGGAATTGACTATTCACCCTCTTTCTTTGACATGTACTATTTACATTCTAGATAAATATTTACCTTGCAAAAATGAGAAGTTAGAACTCCATCAAATATATCAGGCCTACAAGATTAAGAGAACTGTAAGTTCCAACTTTGTAGATATACTAGAATAGAATCCCCTATGCCCAAATCATGAGTGGTTGGACTCCTCTTGAATGGTCCACTGTGGAGTTTCAGTTTTAATCCCAATATTCCTATGCGACCATGTTAAATGTTGTTTAAGAGGATGAAAGCGTAACTCATTTATTACCCTTTTTAGTAATAGGTGTCGCACATTATCTATCTGGTATAGATACTTATTAACGGTTAAAAAATTTTTAATTAACAATTAATTAAATAATGAAAACAGGTTGAACCCGATGAAAAGTGTGGAGATTTGTTTCTAAAAGGTTGCTGTTTCTGTTTCACGTCCTGCATTTATTGTCAATTGGGCCGTTACTTTTCAGACTCACGTTAAATATTTATATTGTTTTATTTACATTTTAGGTTAACAATCAACTTTAGTTAATCTTTAGTTAACAAAAGAATGTAAAAAAATATCAAAAATTCGACAAGTATAGCAGGTGATCTCTTAGTCTAGGATAAACAAACAGTTATTATAGCGTTATTGCTCTTTCCGTAATTGAAACTTCATGATTTTTTTTTTATGAATTGCTAATTTTTCATTCCATTTTTGGTCAAATTTTCATTATTTTTTAATGAGCCGTTTAGCGTCAAAAAACATTTTCTGAAAACAAAAATCGTACGGTAATGTCTCTTTAGCGAATGTAATTTTGAAAAAAAATATCTCATCTCATTCTCCACATAATGTTCTATTTTTAGGTATAGCTTCATTTTGATCCGTCAAACGGTGTGGCTTGTATCGCTCTCACAAGGTTTGAGAATGAATTAAAAGTCAAAATTTTTACATTTTATTGGAAAAAAAATATTTCCCGTTGTTTTAAAATTCTGAATATATTACTCGTTTGTTTGATTTGTAACTTCAAAGATAATGTCAAAATGTCAAAACTCTAGGATTATGAGTTTAGGAGAAATAAATGTTTTCTAAAAAACGGTTTTTGGCAAAAAAAGTGACTTTCCCATCATGCATAATTCTTCCCAAACAATAGGGATCTTCGTCTTTATGGGGCCCATTTTTTAGTTAAATATCAACTTGATCCATCAAAGATTCTGGACCGTAGCGTGGTAACAAGTAATGCTAACACACTCACCCGCCCGCCCACCCACCCACACACACACACAAACATCATAGTAAAAACTTCATAAAATACTTCTGGGACCTCAAAACATGTAATTCCGTCAAAATCTCGAGATCGAATTTTTTCACGATTACTATACTTCACTTATAGTAAGGTAAAAAGTAAAACACGCTCAAAGTCAATTGGATTTTTATGATTTTTGACAAAAGAAAAGAAAAGTGGTTTTATAAAAAACACGAGCATGTAATAATTCCGAGTGTAAAAATTTCATAAAAAAGCAAAATGTAAAACAATTCGAAATTGAAAACATTCTTTGAGAAATATATATATATATATATATATAATTATGCTACATATAATCCAGTGATTGTAAATTTTTGAAAACATTGTAAGAGAAGATTTAGCTTGTAGAATCCCTTTAATTAATTTTTTTTGCTTATTTGATGAAACTTCGGGAGTGAAATTTTTAATTAATGATAATAATCAATTAAAATGAGATTTAGAGAATAAAATAAAATTATTTCGGACACTACTACATTGGATAAATCATAAAGTATACATTCATGGTTTAATCAGAGAAAGAATAAATGAAAGAAATTTCAAAATTTTTAAAGAACAAAAAAGGTATTTGTTTCATTAAATTGTAAAAATGTTAACCTTTGAATTGAATGTCAATTGATTGAATTGAATTGATTGAATGTGAAAGCTTTTGTGAAGACAAGAATGGTGTTAACCAGTTTGATATTTTTGACTTTAAAGTACTGATGAGTTTAGGACACTCCAGATTTTCTTTATTGAGATGATTATTCTCGTTGGAGGCTATATTTATATACGCATATATTTGTTGATTTTATATTTAAGAAAACTTTGAGAGTATACTGGTAAATGTTTATAAAATTACTCTTGTCAGATTGAGTGCGAGATGCATGCTTGTTCTAAGATTGCACTCTGAAATAGCCTCTGTGTAAACTGGCTGCCAGTCGTACATCACAGTGGGAAATCCAGCTACTCTCTGCGATCTTTGCCAGTTATGCCGTATTGCACTGACAATCTGATGCATTTATCTCTTAAGTAGTATCAAGTAAATACATTATTCATTTAATTTTATAGCCCCAGATATACTAAAACGTTTTCTATGTTTTTATGCCATACCATTTAGTATGTAAAAACTTCTATATAAAATATGATAAAAGAAATTGAAAAAAATAGATTGTAATTAATAAACTCATTAAGTGTATTAAAAATTTCTAAAAATAACAATAACATTAACAATATAATAAATTTAATGTACAATATAATCTTGTCAACACACTTTAATCTTTAATCAGGAACTATCCAACTAATATCTCTCATGGCTCTAATAAAAAACTTTCCGCTCAACTTTACTTTATCCAAAAGTATTAACTATTTCACAGTCGATTAATTTAAATAATTTATTTAAATTAATATATATATATATATAATTACACAATTGCTACATTGAATGTAGCCATTGTGTAAACGTATTACCAAACTCTGCGATAAAGGCATTATCAAAATCATTGACAATCAATTTAATAACTTGATTTATTTTAATATGACTATCTTAATTTTGTCAATTATAATGAAAAATAAATCTTCTAATAAAAATAAAGATTTATTTTTATTTCAAAATGGTTCTCGTCTAGGTTATAGCCAAACTCATAAGCAATCAATTTAACGACTTCATTTATTTCAAAGTACCTATATCTGTTCTGTCAGTTCTAATAATTTTTTCGTCAGTTCTGTCTGTTCTTCGTTGTCTAGAATAATCAGACAAGATACTGCATATTGAGCTTAATGGTTTCAGTTTTAGTGTATTATTTTCTTATTATTTATTCTAAATCCATGATTTGTATGTGTCACAATATTGATAAAGGTACTTCATAAAAAAATTTACAAATATTGTAGAATTATCAGAAGAATAGGTTACAATTAGTCACCATTTGGTATGAAGAACAGTAATGTCCTTTTTGTCATGTTTCAAAATTACACAAATACAATTAAGTTCTTTTTCGCATCAATGAATGTGACAGTCCAAAATTATTACGATTTTTTAAATAGTGAGACTTATGGACTTAATAAAATATCCTCAATAGACATCCACCATGGCACATAGAGGAATAATGTGGTTGACAGACCCCAAGGTCTTCAAATCACTCAAAATCCAAAAGTATTTTATCTTTCATGATCACTATTCTTTATAGTAATCATTATAGAAAAATAGTGGATGCATACTGAGAAGGAGAAAATAATCCTTTAAATGGATTAATGAAAAAAATATATGTACTGCGATTATGACCCCATCTCACCTTTTGACTGTGATCTTCTTTAAGCATGATCTGATTTTTATCGTAATCTTTATCCAGTACAAACATAATAATTTTTGACATCGGTCATAATTTGTGATCAAAAACTATATGTCAATTGGAGAAATTTAACTTCATATTTGAAAATTATATTTTATTCCAAGATATTTGTGAGTAACGATGTAAATCAAGGAATTTTACCAGAAATTTCCCGGTAAAATAAAAGCATTGCATTGTTGACAATACATGGTGCAATTGGATGAAGAACTCTTATCACGGTTCTGTTGAAAGAAGAGAGAAGTCAAGATAAAAAACAGAAATTCACACTAGCTGTCCATTACAAGAATACAAAATACCAATCTGTTTGTTCTATTTGCTCCGGAAACACATTTTTTCATTTCACTGATTCAATTGGTAAAGTAAATTGCAAATTTACCCTTTAATTTTGCAAATGTACCCTTTGGTATAAGAAACGGAGGGATCATACGAAACTACTGTGCACATACTGACTGGTTGTGCAATCGAATTTATCTGAGATTGATTTAGTTTATGTCGTAAAATAGTTCAGATCACATGGCAAAGAGCAATTTAAGCTCATGAGATTAAACCGGATACCAAAGTGGCACCTGTGCACCATACCATAATTATGCTACAAACTTATATCTATGTATGACATAAAGTTCAAAGATGGGTTTGAACATTCAGTGGTCGAGAAGATATACCAAAATGTATGTCATAGATAGTTATACTTATTCTACCATATTTAAACAAATCAGTGCATTAACACAATAGAGGATGTAATGTAATCTGTCAAAAGAACTAAAGTAATCACCTTAAAACTATGACATATTCATTATATTCAATGTAACAAAATGTTTTCGAGTTTTAACATATCCAATAAAATTAACATTGCAAAATAAACTTTTTTTTGTACAGAAATAAAAATTGACATTTGCTTTTATTGAATAAGTTCTGCAACTTTTTCCAATTAATGATAAAAAAATCTGGAGTGGCCTACACTCAATTTTAATATAAGTAACTTATTATCAAATTTCTTGAGTATATAACACATAACGACTCATTTAAGCATAACGTAAACATCTAAATGGGATATGATTATTAGTCTTTCCTGAGGTTGTACAGATAGTGATTCAAGGACATATCAATATATAAGCTTATTTTTGTACATCACACAGATGATGCAAATAATTTCATTAGTATAACTACAGCACTAATAACATTTTTGAAAAACCAAAGTGAACATTTCTTGGTACGAAATATTCTCCTACAAGAGAACATGACTTTTGTTCAAATAGCCAGTGGATTTCTTACATCATTTACTTGACATCCTTCTACATTGAATATTAAAGTAAAATTTTCAAATTTAAAACAGGAAAATACCCTTATTTTCTCTGAAAAACATCATTAAAATCGAAGAAAAAATGTTGTTTTAAGATGATTTATAATTAAAGATGTACGACAATTACATTTATTAATCTCTAAAAGAAAGATTTCAATTTTGAATTATCTTTTACATTTTTGGTTTTTATAGAATTATTATACTGGGAATTTTATGGCTTCTTAGTATTTAATAAGATCATTTTCCTTCCCATTTGTCAAATATCATATATACGAATTTTTTCTGAGTGAGTGTTATCCTTTTCCTGCCTTCTGCACTTTGTTATAAGTTTGCTATGAATGTATATTGAGAAAAAATATATCAGTAATTAGCCAGTTTACATACTCAAATCAAAGTCAAAGCCAGCTATTCAATATAATTTAAATCTTTTATAGTTGGGAGCTTCTAATTTTTGAAAATAATAAATATGAACTATTAGACGAGAATTGTAAAAAAAAAACTGGATATTTCTCAATAAACGTAAGTCCTCTTTCTTGAGGAAAGAGTCCATTCATTACATCTCAATATCATGGAAAGGTACTACATTAACAATGATAATGTAATTGTCACTGATATTAAGTTTTGCTCAAGAGTGCAATATATACATTTATTAAAGCATTTTATGAGACAAATCCATCATGCCATAGAAGACAAAGGTAATTTATTTATGTTTATTGGCGGTGATTTTTTTACATGTAACAATATTATTCCTCTTATATCTCATATAAGTCAATAAACTATTTAAATTGTTCCTTTATGAATATCAATTTTATCTCAGCGGATTCGCTAAAAAAATTTCTAAGTCAATGTAAACAATGTAAAAAAATATAAAAATTTCGACAAGTATAGCAGGTGATCTCTCAGTCTAGGATAAACAAACAGTTTTTATAGCGTTATTGCTCTTTCCCGTAATTGAAACTTCATGATTTTTTTTATGAATTGCTAATTTTTCGTTCCATTTTTGGTCAAATTTTCATTATTTTTTAATGAGCAGTTTAGCGTCAAAAAAACATTTTCTGAACACATAAGTCGTACTGTAACGCTTTTTTAGCAAATGTAATTTTGAAAAAAAATATCTCAACTCATTCTCCACACAACGTTCTATTTTTAGGCATAGCTTCATTTTGATCCATCAAACAGTATGGCTTGTATCGCTCTCACAAGGTTTGAGAATGAATTAAAAGTCAAATTTTTTTACATTCTATTGAAAAAAAAATTTCCTTTTGTTTTAAAATTCTGAATATATTACTCGTTTGTTCCATTTGAAATATTGTAACCTCAAAGATAATGTCATAATTTCAAAACTGTAGGGTTATCAGTTTAGGAGAAATAAATGTTTTCTAAAAAACGGTTTTTGGCATAAAAAGTGACTTTCCCATCATGTATAATTCTTCCCAAACAATAGGGATCTTCGTCTTTATGGGGCCCATTTTTGTGTAAAATATCAACTTGATCCATCAAAGATTCTGGACCGTAGCGTGGTAACAAGCAATGCTAACACACTCACCCACCCACCCACCCACCAACACACACACACAGACATCATCGAAAAAACTTCATAAAACGACTTCTGGGACCTCAAAACATGTAATTCCGTCGAAATCTCTAGATCGTATTTTTTCAGATCACTATACTTTACTTGTAGTGAAGTACGCCTCTTTCTCTAAGTTGTATTAGTTTCTATTAGATTGGTTTTTATTTTAGTCTGAATTTGTATTATTAATTTCTTATTTTAAAATCTAGAACATGCTATTCTAAATTATGCTAATTTTACGTTTTTTTTATTAATAATAATCAACATAATTTAATTAAATTTGATTTTTATTATTACTGTTTGATTATTGATTATTTTCCTAATTTTAAAAGAATGTAATTTTAATACACTACTTATTTTAATGACTAAAATTTTATCGAACAAGTGACTGAATTGGAACTTAATAACATTAAGTATGATTAAGTAATTTTATTAGCATTATCATGATACTTTGATAATTTCTTTACTGTAATGTATCTTTGCTGTAAATAGTTGAAGAAAAGGTTGACTTTTTACTTAACGGTTACGGACAGAATATGCCAAGTAAAGCGGCTGACACATTCTTGTCCATATTATCAACCTAACTGGTCAATCTGAATTTCCGCGGAATTTGTACATTATATTTTATGTACAAAAAACTGATGCTACCATTATATGTCATATTTCTGCATACCCATCTTTGTCTACAGTAGTGGAAATTAAAATTATTATTAAATTCAATTAAAATTTAATTATAATTACATTAAAATTTAATTGAAATTGAAAATATTATTTATAATTTTTGTAGTATTTTGTAGTCCAAACAATTTAGAAAAAAATTCAATTAATAAAATAAAATTATAGTAGAAGTTGGAAATGTACAAAAAAATTAAGTAATTAGAATTGTAGTAATAAATAAATTAAGTCTAGGCATGGGCAACCTGCGACCCACGGGACACATGCAGCCAAAGACCTGGGAGATTATGTAAAATTTATCTAAATATTTTAATTCCTTTGCTTTTTTATTGTATTTTTTCATCCTTATTATCTAGAATATTAATACTGGACAACTGTTTTAATCAAATCATTGAATGTTAAAAGAAAATAATGTTTTAAGATAAATAAAAGTTTAAAATACATAAGAAAAGAATTATTTTTAAAACTAAAAATAAATATTGTACAAATAAATTTTTGTTTAGTCTAATAAAAATGTATTAAAGACAAGCTCTCAATTATAAATTGTCATAAAATTACTCTTTTATAACAAATCAGTCATATATTATAGCTTCTGCTTGCCGACCTTTTGATCAAAAGTTCGTTCGTTACATCATCAGGGTTATTCCATGTATAAACAATAAAATGAAAGCATAAAAATCAAATGAAACCAAACTAACTTAAATCTACAATCACATTTTTTTAAAGAAAAAAGAAATCGTTTCAAATTTAACGTTTGAATTCTTCAAAAAAAAATATATATATTCTTATAGATGTTCTAAGTTTGGTTTTCATTCATTTTTACGTTTTCCTCTGATTGTTCCTGACAAAAACCCTGATGACCAATTCTTGTTCTAAAGTTTGGAAAATAACTTGTATCTAAAATAAAGGAAGTGTAATTTGCGATAATTTGGAAGACGGTCGGTCCACATATATATGGATGAGCATATCCTTACAGGTAGATTATAAATAGATATTAATCATAATTATTAATAACAATGAAAAAAAGCAACACAAAAAAGTGTATAAATTTACACTATGTAATCCAAAACACAGACTAAAACATCAAATTTATGGTGCAAGCTTATAAACAATTGTTGTTTATAAATTGTTGTTTATAAATATGCAAGATAAATTAATAATTGTTTTACAAGTAATTCATTTGTCGAGTTTATTTGGAACTTTGGAATAAAATTTCTCCAGATGGAAAAGAAAATAGTTCATTGATACTTATTTTTAAATGATATATTTCTTCTATTTTATACTTTTCTTATAACTCCTTGATTTATTGAAAGTTTACCAAAGGAAGTAGTAGTTTGAATGATTCAGCTAGCCACGCAATTTTGTTTACAGAACAGGATGAATGGTTTTAGAAGTGGCTTATTGCTAGAAGACTAGTACGACCGTGTAGAAAATCTATTTTTGAAAGGTTTCTTTTATGATAAACAGAGATCAAGGACTTTGTCAACTGTACTATCATATGTATTAAAGGTTTTAAACCAACCCGACTTTATCAAGTAGATTCATTGAACATAGAATACAAAAAAAAATATTAACCATAGTATATTTCCATTATTATAATTAATTTCCATAGTATAATTAATATATTGTGGGGAAACAAAATCTTATTATAATTTATTCATTTTCTTGTTAATATATCTAGTGATACATAATTACATCAAACTTCAAAAATCCTGGATTTTTAGTTTCTCTAAACATGTAATGTAATCTTCTACATCACATCACAATGGGAAAATTTTCCTATTCTAACCTTAGTCACTTGAATCCAACAAGTTAACAAAAACGGTTTTTGAAGTATTACCAATTCAATTTTTATGTGTATTTTTAATGAATTCAATTCAATGTATAAGAATATTGAAACCTAAAAGCTGTTATCCTATACATAAGCAAAAGTACAGTCAGAACATAATTGTTTAACATAATTGATAAAAATGGTGAGAGATTACAACTATATGTGATTACAATATAAAGTATTAATAGCGTTAAAGTGTGTCAGGCGATAGAGACAGCATTAGATAGCAGTAGGTATCTGACCTTGGCACGTGCTAAAACCTCTAACAATGATGATTAATTAGAGTGTTTAACATCGTCTCTGTATAATCTCAATCTCCCTCTTACCAACCACTTCACATAAATACTATTCAATATTATAGAGCTTCACATTTATATAAATCTTTAATTAAAGAATTAACAATGTTTTGTTTCACCATAAAGCCCAAAATCAACTTTTACCAAGACATTTGATAATCCATGAATGGAAATAAGAGTCACTAAGTAATGATTAATCTAGTATTAATCATTAATACTAATACTAGTATTAATCTAGTATTAGTATTAAACTTCGTTCATGATACTAACCAAAAGTAATAACAAGCTGTTTAGAAAATCGTTCGAATCTTCATTTATAACTAAATTCCAATATAATAATATATTATTATATTTTGATCAAACTATATTTATAAGTATTTATTAAGAACCAGTCAGTTTTCTTGGTTCGAATCAAACATACAGTGCCAATGTTTAGGTTTTATTTATAACCATTTTCTTGAAGAAATATGCATTTTGAAAATTAAAAACTAGGAATTTAGTCTAAGTATATTCATGAATGGAAATTTTAAACACAACTGTGATTAAATACATTTTAAACCACTAATGTAGCAGTTATTTGTATCATTTTATAATTATTTTATACTCCTAGGAGAGTATAAATATTCTTATATGAGAAATGAATCAAATGAAAGTGAAATATCGGCATTGAAAATTTGATTTGAACCAGAAAAACTGGAGGAATCCTAATAAATGCTGATTTATGATATTTCAAAGTACTTTTAAAAAAAGTTTCATTAAATAATTTATGAATTTTGTATGTCACTTTTTTTCAGTTATCTTTTTGATTCAGGTCAGAGGTAAACAAATAAAGAGTGAATTAAAAATTAGTAAATGAAATAAATTGCTTATAGTAAAACAGATATTTTCTTAACTCTCATAAATTGTTTCTTCCATTTTTTTTAATTGTCGGGTACTTTTTTAAAAATGATTGTTTAGTTGAATTAAATATGTATTAATTGTTCAAATCATTTTAAACCAATAATTTTTCAATGCAAGAAAAAGTATCTTAATCACTTTTTTTTTAATTTCTTTTGGTTTAGAAAATTTGCTGGATGGCATAAAAAAAAAGAAAATTTAAGAAATATATTTAACTAAATCAATTATATACATAATTTTATTGCTATTTTATTGGTCCATAATATAATTTGGATGTGTTACTAATCAGCAACGATTGTGCAGTCATTTGAATATGTTGAAACTTGATCTTGATTAAAAATAAAATGTCTTTCTTGATCAGGTTATGACTTCCAGGTGACAACTAGGTTGAAATTTCAATTCAATTCTCACAATTGAATTATTGAATTCTCATAACTTTTCCGTTTTAATTAAATTAATAAATGTGACTACTGACGGTACCACCACTTTTCCTTTAAATCTTGATGTTTCATGATTAAATTGTATACCCTGAAATGTGCTTTGCATTGGCATCGTTTTGACAGTTCCGTGGGATTTCAAGGCGAAATCTTTTCACCGGCGATGGTTATCTCTTTAAAATCATCAACAGGAAGTTATCAAATAGAAGTTGCCTTGTTTTAATTTACAATAAAAAGATTCCATTCTTTTGGATGCTCTCAATTTTGTTTTAATCATTTGTTGTGAAAAAGTCTTCCCTGTATTTAAGTTATAGCAATTGCTTTTTTGGCTAAATAAGAGACTGATCTGTTTTTTGTGATGTGTTTTTGTTGATATAAGTAAATTTTTAGGAGCTAGAGCAGTTTTAGGTTTACCACTTTTTCGTTTTCAAACAGGATATCGTATTTCAGGAATCTTTTATAAAAGTTTTTCTGTAGTGAGTCTTTTCCTTCCTTGAATAAGGAAGCTCTTAAGATAATCGTCCATTTTCATTTACATTTAATTAATCCTACCAAGCTCTTTATTCTCTAAGCATAAGTTTATTATGTGAATTAACGAATAGAAAAAACAGGCTGTAACTTGCGAAAAAGTCTAATAACTTGTTTACGCATGATGTCTTATAATAAAAATCTGGAGCCTACAACTTTACATCAACTTTACTGTAAAAGTAAAAACATATCAAACTGGTTAACAATATAATGATTTTTGTCTTCTTAAAAGCTTTCACATTCAATCAAAGGTCAAACTTTTTACATTTTAATGAAGAAATACCTTTTTTGTTCTTCTGAAAATTTTAAAAATGCTTTCATTTATTCTTTCTCTGTTTTTTCATGAATGCATACCTTACATGTTGCTGTCTTAAAGTCTTATCTGTTTATTTAATATAGTGGTGTCTGATATAATTTTATCTTCTTCTCTAAATCTCATTTTAATTTATTATTATCACTATTAAAAATTTCAATCCCGAAGAATTTCACTAATTAAGCAAAGAAATTAATTGGAAAAATCAAAATGCTTAATATATTACTATTTATATTCTACATACTAAATATAATAATAAAAATCTAATAATAACCATTTATATAAAATAAAATGAAATATTCATTAAACAAACAAAAGACAAATAAATCAGTTTAATATTACTTTGGTATGAATTGAACAATTTTTTTTAATTTTTTATACATAAACTCTTACAATATTTCAATAATTTATGAACTCTGATTCATATGCCGGGTAATTTAATTTATTATTTTTCTAAGAATAATTTCAATTGTGAATTATGTTTTACATTTTTATATTAAATTATTACACTCTGATGTTATGAAATGATATTTTTTTTTATAAAATCACTTTTATGCTTATTGACATGCTTAGTGAACTATATTTATGTGTCGCGTGAAACATATTTAACTGTTTTTTTTTTTATAATATACACATGGTTTTTTAGTTTGTCTGACAATATACAGATAACATGAGTTAAGTATTATTTTCTATAGTAAATAATGATATTTATTATTTAATTGGAAAGTTGTGACGCAAAGGAATACTGGCGTCTTGGTGTTATCGTAGCGGTAGCAAGGCCATATCGAATTTATATGCATAACGCAGCGCATTATTTCATTTACATATCACTACATTGAAACATTACTAAAAATAAGCTTTCATAAAACAATGTGTATGTGCTCTGTTCTCTAGGTAAGTGTAAGTGGAGAGTAATTGAACATACGGAGCCGAATTGGGCTCATTGTAACATGAAATGAATAACAAGACTTGAAAATAGACAAAACATTACTTTGTTAAAACATTAAACAAACATTAAAACATTTAACAATTACTTTGTTAAAACCATTACTTTGACAAAACATTACACAACTAAGGGGCTTCTCTTTTTTTCTTTGATGAATTTTCCACAAACATTAATTAGTGAATTTAGTTAAATAAAAATAATTTAAAAGGTGTTTAAGAAGCTTTAATGATAAGTGATATTTTTTTTAAATATTCCAAATTTGTCATTCATTATTAAATTCAATATAATTTATAACTAAAGAAAAGTAAAATTGACCCTAGATAAATTTCTAAAGCGTTTTCTTGGAAATTGGGATGAGGTAAATTTTACTTAATTGTACTTGTATTATATTTAAGTGAAATAATTTCATTTTATTTTGTAATTAATATTCGAATTAAAAAAAACCGTCATACCTCGTAAGTTGATATCGGAGATGTTGGAGCGCTTTCGGATCTTGTCCATCTTCGTTCGCAACTCCGAGTTGCAAACGAAGATGGACAAGATCCGAAAGCGCTCCAACATCTCCGATATCAACTTACGAGGTATGACGGTTTTTTCTAATTCTAATATTAATCTTACTAACCTCAGTGGTAATAACAATATGCATGTATTTATTTTGTAATGTTCAATATTACCTGGTACAGGTTTTTATAACCTCCTAGTCATGACACATTAGTGATCGTAAGTTATTTTCAGCTATGCTATAAGATATTGAACGCTTTACTTTAGAAAATAAAACACTAAATATCTTCTACTATATTACCAGTGAATACAGTTATATAAATTTGATAGTATACTGCATGAAATTTCATTTGCCAATTAAAATTGAAAAATACTGCCACATTTGAAACGGGATTCCGTTAAAAGATAATTATTTTAACCAGTGCTTTTCATATTTTTGAAGAGTTGGCAATAAATTCCTATTAATAATGTATTACTCAATATACATTTAATGGGCTTACATAAACCATTTAGTATCAGAAAGAATTTTTAACTTAAAGAATAACGTAACCGTTCTTTTCAAAATTATATAAAAAAAATGTTTGAATTAACATTCCATATTAATTATTATTCCGAAGCATTATTATTCAAACTTAAACTTTTTGAGTTGATTAGTGAGGAAAAATACATTAAGTCTTCACCACAACGATTTAATTATACAACGCGTTTCGAACACGTGTGTTCTTCATCAGGTACACCTGCCTCAGTAAGGAGGTGTTTAGTTTTTGAGTTGATGTGATTTATTTAGCAATCAATCATAATTTTACTGTATGTCTTGTGCAATGTGAAAAAATATATTCTTTCAGTTAAACTATAGTGCAGAGTAAATAACATTAATCTTTTAAATTACCAGTTATAATGTGTTAATAGAATTATTTTATTTTTAGAAAAATAAATTTTTGTGTACTGAATTGACTAAGCTTAATTTACATGTGCATGTAACAAGTACTTTAATCACCTGAAGTATATTAAAAAAAAATAACCGAGATTACCCAGACAATTGATTAATAGTATTCATTTCAGAAGATGATTGATCATTAATGTGTATTAGATATTTGCAAAGGTAAAACCAAAAGTTTATGATCACATTTACACTTGGTGGATCAATGAGGTTGTGTAATCAAAGTAAAATGGGAAGAAGAAGTACATTTAGTTGCGTGAAAACATAAAATAGCCTTTTTATACAGTGCTATAAACCTTACATTCCACGTAAATATCACTTAATGTTCTCATAAACAGACCTTAAATCAAATATTGAAATTCTTTCATTGGTGCAACTATTCTAGACTGCATTAGGTAATATGCTTTCAGAAGTTTTGTTATTAAAAACACAATAAAAAAATCATGAAATGTTGTTGACAAAAAATAGAGATTGAAGTAACTATGGTTTATTAAATTTCTATTTTCCTCTAATATTTCTTTGCATATGCTCAGTAGTAAACATGGAGAACAAGTTATGCTGATCATCATTACCTTTTAAAAAGTATACAATTCTACATTTGTTAAAATCCCAGAAATGTAAAAATATGAATATAATGAAAGAGCTACAAAATATAATAAAGTTACATACAATGACTAACATAATTACAATAGCGTGTCCAAATTGTAGTAATTATCTTGATCTTTTTTTTTTTTGAGGCGTTTTGTTCTCGTTAATGTATTTCCCAGTTAACTTCTAGTCTCCGTATCTCAAACCAAGTTTTACATAAAGCCATGGGTCAGATAGATTCGAAGGTGTTCAATTGTGAATAAAAACATGAGGATGTTACTTTTATTTTTTTTTCTGCTGTTGATTTACATTGGAAGGATATTGGAACCTCCAATCTGTTCATCACTCTTTCATCCTTTCTCACACTAATTTTATCTATCTATTATACGTATACATTGTTGAAAATTAGACAATAATTAGCTGATACTTGCTTTTTCATATGCTTCTCAAGTTTCCTAAATAATGATCTTGTTTCTATATTCTGTGGATACAGTAACAAGATCGTTATTTAAGAAACTGGAGAAACTTATAAAAAAGCAAGTTTTAGGTAAATATGGTCTAATTTTCAACAATGTGTGTATACAGGAACGACTGCTTCCAAAATTTACAAATATCAGAACCTATTATATATATATATATATAGTCGGGTTGATATATCTATCTATATCAATGATCAAACCAAAATATGAAATGAGAAAACGAGACTAAGATTTTTCAACCGTAACAAGTGGTATTGTTACTTGTTACAAGCGGTCAGAGTCAAAAACCCAACTGAGTTGGGTATTCCCAACCCAAATAGCTTTCCAGACGTTGCTGTTGTTTCTGTGAAACTAGTATTATATATATATATATATATATATATATATATATATATATATATATATTATATATATATAGGCATAATAAGAAATTTTTTGTTCATGAATAACATTCAATAAAACTTGTTAAAAAATACTGACTTATTTTTACAGTTTGTCTTGAGATGTGTCAGATTTGCTCTGATACTAGTGTTTTTATTAAAACAATATGCCTTACAAATCCTGAACTAAAGACTCACACTGGGATATTTGTTATGTATTTTTCATTCGTATACACGACAGCTAGAACACTACTAGCTTTAGTGAATAGTTTATTTTGTTAGGATAAAAAATATCATTTCCATTTTTTTCTACACCATGACAGTATGTAATATTTTTTCTTTTTAAATATATATATAGTTATCGATTTGAAAAGTGTACACTGTGTTTTTGTTTATGTTATAAGAGTATACCCGTCCTATATTGCTTGTTTCATTTCGCCTTACTTATATAATAAAGTGAGACCGTTAGCAACTGACTGACGCATCAATGGAGAAACCCAAATGATGCCAGAGACATGACATTTGGACTATTAATTCTTTTCACGATTTAACTAAGAGATAAGAAAGAGATTTTCAATATTACTTTCCCAGGTAATTTATATTATTAATGCATAATAATATAAATTATACATTAATTGTTGCAATACTTATTGTATCTTTTAATAAACTAAGAGAATTACTTATGACTATTCTTTTATTTTACCAAAACTTTGGAAAAGAGATACATGTGAACTGACACCTGAGATAAGCAGGTTTTGGTTCACCAAGACTAATAAGAGATATTCTTTTTATTAATTTAGGATTAGATCAGCAATAGGGTATTTCGAATTCAATTTAATTTTGAATACTTTGCCAAATCTGGCACCTTATCAGCTCCACACTTATGATGTTATCATCAAAAACACTAAAACTTATTATTTATTGATACACCAAGTGCAATGGATAAAAACCTTTTAATGAACCTAAACTTGAAAAAGTCGGATCAATAGGTAAACTAGCAATTATCATATAATTGCAACTACTACTTATAATTTTACAACTAATTATAATTAGAAGTTAGTAGCAAATTAGAACATAAACAAATAACATTATTGAGACCGTCATCTTCACAGAACCAGCATCAGGAAAATGTTACACATTTCTTGCATTCCCATGACACAAGCTGACTTATCTTTCTCGTTAAGTGACTCTAATTTCCTGTCTAAATTTCATTTGGAATCATCAAGAAACAGATCTTGAGATCAAAAATACGAATCGACTGGGATTTGTGGTTAACTTTAGGACAGAGTGCTTCTCCTATGAGATTGTATAGTCCATTGAACTTGTATAGTGTTAAAATATCTATTAGTGTATCTAATATTATTTAATCTCTTTATTGGCAATTTCTTTTAAACTATAAATGAAGAGTAAAAATGTTTCTTCAAAAATTGGTCTTCGCTAGAGTTTTACACAGAAACGATGAAGCAGAAATTCATTGTATGGAAAGAAACCCAGATTTCAGCTAAACCTAGGTATTTGCAGAGTGTCTCGGGTTAATTTTCTGGGGTCAAATTTATTGTATAAACAGTTTGGTAGAATATATTTATGGAGGAAAATATGTGTGATAATTATATTTTATTGCAAAAGATATATATTAATTTTTTATGGAAAACCGAAATAAAAGCATTAAAAATGAAGGAAAACAACAAACAAAAAAAAGAATTTTTTTAAAACGAAGGCTGCTAAAAGAAGAGATCAAAACAAGAGTAAGAAAAAAATATTTTGATTAGCATAGGTTAAATTGTTTAAACGTAGAAATGAGAGTGAGCCATTTTTGTACTTTTTTTCTTACTACTGATATAGAAGGTTAATAGGATAATTTCTAGGTAATTATGCACATAAAAAAATGAATAAGCCAAACCTTGGTCCACAAACAAAAGATTACAGTAATTACTTCAATAATTCTCACGTCGAGCTGCTGGAGTGTCAGATTGCCTTTGACGACATTACCATCATGAATAAATTTCAAAACAAGAAATAATTATAATTTTTGACAATATGTTTTATATAATTTTATTTCAATAATGTTTAATTTTTTTACTTTACTATAAGTAAAGTATAGTAGTCATGAATAATTCGATCTCGATATTTTGACAGATTTCGATGTTTTTGCTGTCACCAAAGTTCTTTTTTGACGTTTATTCTTTGTTCTTTGTGTGAGTGGGTGGGTGTATATCCAAACGTTTGTGGGCACAGTGCAGTCCACATTTTGATGGAGATACTTAATATTTTACATAGAAATGGTTTTTATGGTATAGATGTGCACTATTGTTTGTGTGTGTGTGTGTGTGGTGGGGGAGGGGTACTGCATAATTGGAAAGTTACTTTTTGAAATTTTTGGTATTATTATGGAGATCAGAAAGATAGTAAAAAGAAAAATTCTCAGATTTTTAAAACAACTAAAAAGGTATTTTTTTCAATAAAATATACTGATTTTGACTTATGGTTCAATATGAAAGCTTGTGACGTCACAAACCGTACTTTTCGACGGATCAGAATGAAATTATATCTACAAATAGCACTTTATGTGAAGATGAGTTGACATTTTAAATTTTTTTTAAATTATATTACAAAAGGGGTTTTATTGTGCGTTTTGGGATATCAGAGAATATTTTTTTAATAGTTAAAAGGCTAATCATAGAATAATGGTATTTTGTGAAACACATAATATTATCAATGTGCAAAAAAAAATTGCATCAAATTCCAATTACAGCAAAATTACAATATACATAATAATAATATAACCATAAAAAATTCATTTTGGAATGACAGATCACTGTACTCGTCGGAACAGAAAATAAAAGAAATCGTTTGGTTGTCAACGAGTTTGATGCTATGTTTTACTTTTAGTAAAGTAAGTGTAGACCACTCCAGATTTTAAACTAATGAATAATCAATAAATTATTCTTTCATTGAAATAAGTTAAAAAGAGACTTTTATTTTGTATGTTGTTCTCTCTTTTCAATGTTAAGATGAAGTATAAAACATTCAAGCATTAGTCTAGGTTTGACTAAAAGTATATACTATAAAACCTGTTGATTGTTTGAGTAATATTTCAAACACTCATTGAGTTATTCAGTACACTGATAGAATACTGATGCCATATTCAAGTTATTAGGAATCTCAAGTATGAAATTATTATGTATCCTCCAATTATTAATTATTAATAATTATTGAATTTTTCGAATTGAATTGCTATACTATAGAAAAGTTATTACTTATTTTTTTTTCAACCTCAGGATCTTTTTGCAATAACGAAGACATGAAGTTTAACCATTTCATGAAGTACTCTCCTCTAAATGATGTTTCTTCTGGATAAGAGGGCAACATGTAAGAAAGGAATGCTGAAGAGCTGTGGTGAGAGGTAGATATACCTCCAAAGGCACTGGATAAACAAATATTTAATGATGACATTTAGTCATAAACATGGTACCAGGAGTCACTTAAAGGTAGCGTGTTTGTCATTAGTGCTGAAGATTTGAGTTTTAAATTTCAATCATATCTCTAGATTGTTGATATTCGAGCGGCGTGGAAATATGAGTATAAAAAGGACTGTGAAGGTTTCAAACCAATAGGATGTTAGGTACTAGCATTCGTTCAAGATCACTACATTAACAAATTAATTAAAGCAATATTTATAACTCCTGATGATGGAAATTAACCAAGTGATGCCGCTCTACTATCTCTAAAATAGATATGATTAGTAAACTTTTTCTCCACCTAGACCAACACTATTAGAGTGAGTGTTGAAAATGTACTACCAAAAAAGTTATAATTAATAAAGTAAATTATACTAATAAATTAGCTTAAAGGAATCAGATCAATACCAAAATAAATTAAAAATTATTTTCAATATGTGTATCAACAAATACGGTCATTGACATCATTCCAAGTCACTCATACAAAATATGGATAACGCAAACAACAATGAAGCAATTCGAACCGTGACCTTGGCAAGTGAGAGGCTTTTTTCATTAAGCAACATAAATGTTGCTTTTTAGCATCATTAAGTTTATAATAATAATAATAAATAATAATAGTATAGAATACACATATTTTCTGTAAAAATCATTGTTGTATGAGGCAATAAAGATAAAATTAAATACAATTAAAACATAAATTGAAATGCAAATGCCATAATGTGCTTAAGAATAACTACTTTTATTAGTTTCTGTTCCTTTTTAGTCCTAAATGATGTAAAACAATTTTGACGTTATTGTTTAATGTCATTGTGACCTCAAAAACTACTTATTATAGTGACAGAGAATTCTTACTAATTAGATAATAATATATATAAGACTAAAGTTTATCAGGACTCGGTCAGTTCTTCAGGTTCAAATTAAACTCTCATTGCCAACGTTTAAGGTTTTAAATAAAAACCAAAACGTTGGATATAAGAGTTTAATTTGAACCTGAAGAACTGATCGAGTCCTGATAAACTTTATGTTTCTATTCCACGGTCGATACTTTTTTAAATATATATATATATATATAAGTATATTTTGGTAGCAGTCCTTCGGATAAGCATGCTTTGTTGAACACGACTGAGTATTTTGTGTCTATAAGCTTCTTCTCATGAACTTCGATTTGCCTAAATATAGCTTAGGAGGTAGTCTGTGATTCTGGTTGCCACGTTTCGATTACTTTCTGTAACCATTTTCAAGGCATCAATCACGTGGGGGGGATTAGAGGGTTGGATATAGGTGTTATATGTGAAAGAGGGTGCAAAAGTATAGTCAATGGGATTGGATGTTAGTATTCTGTGCTGAAGTTTCATTATCCCTGGCTCTGGTCTAAGGTTGGTTAATCTCTGAACAACCTCAACCGTTGTTTTCACAACGAAAAAGCTATATTTAGGCAAATCGAAGTTCATGAGAAGAAGCTTATAGCCAGAAAATACTCAGTCATGTTCAACAAAGCATATATATATATATATATATATATTATATATATATGATTACGAAGAAAAGAGAGAAAAGTATGAAAAGAAACTGACTTTGTCATGGGTGAATTTATTTTCTTTCTGAACCGGAATAAAATATAATAATAGACTTTCTTTACTGAAATTAGAATATTGTAAAAATCATTAACAATTCTTATTATTCTCAATAATAATATTTCTTACCAATTTATAATACAATAAGCACAAAAACATGGTTTATAATTCTTGTAACTTTTATATCTTTTATACCCATAATAATAACATCATTATTATTAGTTTAAGAATGAAATTTGGCTACTCACTTTAATAATGTTTTTTCATAGAAGTTTTCTGATTTAGCTCAACACATTAAAATTGTTCTGGAATTATTTAAATGTTAAATATAGTTATATTGTATTGTCTTATATTGTAAAAGAGATACTTTTGTCTTCTGGTTAAACCATGATTTAGAGTGTGTGGACTTAACTTTTTTTTTACTTGAACTACTGCAGACAATCTTTAGGGTTGTAGTGTATCTGACAGTAAACGGGAGGCAGTAAAACTGAAACAGTTTTAAATTTTATTGCGTGAAGGTTACTTTAGGATAAACCATACCCAGTAGCCTAGAGTAATAATAGTAATTTCAAACTGTATAGTGAGTTATAGCAATGCTTAGAATTGAGAATAGACCAACAAAACTATTAAAAAAAAAATAAAACCACGGATTTGAATTAGTCGAAGTAAAAAAAAAATAAAAACATTAAAAACAAGACAAACAGATGCTTTAAGAACAATGTTTTCAACAGAACTTTATTAATCATTTTGAGTTAAGTATTTAACAGAATTTATAATTTTGTAACTTATGTTGAATCAATATTAAAATATTACATATAAAACATGTACGTAATGTCATATCTCACAGAAATAGTTATTTATATTATTCACTGTAAAAGAAATCTGAAGTGACCTGCACTCAACTTTACTGTAAGAAAACACAATCTCAAATTCATTGACAACCAACTAATTTTTGTTTTATTTCAATATGGCTTTTCATTCATATTAATGAATAATATATCATTTGTAACACGTGAAAAGAATCATTATATCAGTTATACGAAACTCGAAACCACTGATTAGTCTGACAGGTTATTGAAATGAAACTGACGGCTTGAATTGCATGGGCTCGTCCACTCCACGTCATATTATCCATCTAATTGTTATAACTAAATTCAATTTCAGATTTTAAGTACTTTCATGATCTTCATAAATTAACTAGAGAAGGATCCCTCAGAGAAGCATGCATTCTACCTCATCTAGATCATGCATTCTTTGTATGTTGTCAAATACAGCTTCCATTCATAGAAGTTAAGTAGACCAATTTGTAATAGATGTTCTACATACATATTTAAATTCTTCCTTTTAAGATATAGCATTCTATTGAATTAGAATAAGGAAAGTTGGAATAAGTTACTGAACTAAATTAAATTAATTGAATTAAGATTTCGTATTCAGATCCATATTCTAAGAAATAATCTGTTACAACAGAACATGGCTTTTGATCCTTTAGCCAGTGGATTTTCTAATATAATCTTTTATCTAAAGAACCTCAAAGAGTGCGTTACTTTGATGGTTTTAGGTCATTCCTTTTCTCTCCTTCAGAAAGGTTAAAGCACCGTTTTAGGTGAATTTATACCCAGACATTTCTCATGTACCACTCTCTCAACAAATTGAGCAGAAGCTGAAAGGTTTCTTCTAATTAATGGTTTTCTGCATATCCCTGAATAGATAATCATCATTATCTAGAGTACTTAGTAGGTCATCCACAACTAATCACTAGAATAGGAGAGATAACACCCCTCCCTGATAATATCAGTTAGTTAGGGTTAGAATTAGAATGAATTAATTGATTAATTGATTACCCATGAGTTTGATCATTTACCTATTGTCAATTTGAGATTTAATTATTCTACACCAATCAGAGCTTTTATTATCTTTAATGGGTTAGTTACTGTGTCTAGTGGGACACAATTCCAAGGAAATATATACTGAATTTTGATAAAATTACTTGTTTTAAACTACATCAATAATCTTTATTTTTTTCAAGTCTATTAGAGAAAGGATCTTTAATGATTGCCTGAAATCAAACAGGTTCAGGGCCGAGGCTTTATGTCTACTCATATTTTTCAATCCCTCATATATGAAATTTTAGAGTCATTACAGAATTCAAACTCTAACGTGACTCTAAAGGCAAGTATCAAGAAACCAATCATTGATCACATCCGGTCATCATCATTTTATTTATTATCGAAAATTGATATTAATGGGAGTTTTGTATAAGCATCTCTCATTTATATTTGCAATTTGATTTATAAAACTTCATAAACTTATATAAAACTTTATTTACAAGAAATTATCTCCCGATACTTTATCATTTGAAAAAACAAAAAACGTGACAATTGTAGAAATATTTTTGAAAAGTGATAGGAGAGGATAAGGGAATAAAAGACTCCTTTTGGATGAGTGAGAATGGTATCAGATTCCTCGTACACCAACGGCGTGTTAAAAAAACATTAGCTACACTGTGTGAGAAAATATAGCTTTTGAGAAAGTCTTATGTTGATGGTCATATAGAGTTTAATTATTCTAATCAAACTAGCATTCTCACAATACTGCTAAAACAATAATTTAAATCTAAAGTGTTGAGTATAATGGTTTGATAGACAATATGGTTCACTAATCCTCAGAATCGCTTCCTTGACACTCGCTCAGTTTGCTTGGGTCCCATAACCTCTACGTGACCTGGCATCTACATCAAGTCAACTCGGTATCGTTTATGCACTCAGTCAAGTGCTGAAAATTTGCATTATATAAGCAAATATGAGACCAGATAAAAGTGATAACCGTTACAAAAGTAGAGAGTAACAGTGAGTACAAGCTGTTCATTCTTTAACATCAGCAACTTGGGAGTTCAGTGTTATTAGTAGTGGAACTATCTAGGTTATATATAAGCAAATGTTTGAAATATGTGTTTTTGCAAATTCTTTGGGCCTTACAAGTAGCTATAAAATGAAACAAGTTCTTTATAGCGCTAGATTTCATCTTTGAAAATGCCAGCTGTGTGTATAATGTCACTACTTTAAGAAGAGATAATTCTTCAGAAAAAAATAGATATTTTTTTATTCTTTGAAAAGCCATTTTTAAGGAATTTATGACTAATAAGTAGAATATAACTTAATTTACCAAACCACAGACAAATCTTTTATAAGTTTTTGTAACTACCAGCTTCTGTATTCCAAATCCTAAACTACAGTTAAAATAAGATATCTGTCACAAAAACATTCAGATAAGCTCAATTTTGTAGGTTAGGGCTCGGTTTGTTGAAATAATAAAACATTTTACTATACATAATAGGTTTCAGTTTTTGTGAAATACTAACCATCATTTCATAGTATGAAATAGATTTTAGTCTTTTAAGATACAAGTATCATTTAATCATTTATTTAGTATGGACCAGGGCTCGGTTTGTTAAAATACTAAAGATCATTTATCAGAATGAAATAGCGATAGATCAGGAAAGGCTGATGAGTTATTGACTTCAAATTGCTGATACGTGTTCGTCAAGGAGAATTCCCTCATTCAAAAGAGACTTTCATTTATTTGGAAATATCTCATTTCATATTGTCTTAGATTACTAAAAAAGTACATTCACATTCTTCTGGAATATGTAAAAAAAAATCACTAATTTTTGAAATTCGTAAAAGTATATGTATGGTTGATTTAATCATAGTTCTTGACTTAAGATCAACAACAAAACAATTCACTAAGGTGTATAAGGTATTTAGCATCTTCAGACCCGCCGTCCACTACTACTGAATTATTGTACTACTGTAAGTGGGAGGTCGGTAATTCACGTAAAAGCGCAATGCAATCTGTCTGTGAAAACGTGATGGTCGTATGCCCGTTTAGCTTCATATATCAGGTGGTTAGGTGATTAGATAATTTGTTCAGAGTTATGAGAGTTGAAGTCAGATGAAATGGTCAGGAGTACAAGGTCATTTGTTGAGACTTATAGGCTGATATGGGTAGATAGGAAGTCGGATTAAAGCCTGGACAAGCAAGTTTGGATAAGAAGGGGGGTTATTGTTTTCATTGTTTATAAGTCTCAAGATGTAGCATAGTTATCTATGAATTCCTGATCTCAAATCAAAATTTCTTGCATATAAAGACACTTTGCTATAAGGTGGGTACATTTATTCCAAACAATTTGAATAAAGGGCTTCTTTGTCCTTGCAGCTGAGTAAACTAAACAGAGCATCCAGAAGTCATAGTTGAACGGACAAGTGCCTTTTAAACAAGGTTATTCAATGTGTCTCGATTATTCTTGTATCTGAGGTTAGAATGTACATTAAGTAAACACCTAACTTGGATTTACTAATGTACAATTAGTATGTTAGGAGGTGCTGCTTGAAACTCAGTCTGGAGGCTAATAATAAATGACACTCAAATTATTGACTTGCGTTTCATAGGGGTTTGAAGAAAAAGATGGACAAGGACCCCTGCTAAAACAAATACAGGGACCTTTCGACGAGTTTAGCGCTAGTTTCAAACTTGTTAACCACTGTGATGCCCCATCAAGAAAACGTGGTTATAGATCATTCACTGATACAATCAGAGAATTGTTACCTAGAAGCATTATTTCTGGTTAATAAAGTAGAAGAAAATTGGTAATTTTGTTTAATTCTTTTTGAAATAGTATACAATTATATGCATCATTAACCTTTGAAGTAAATTATTTGATTGACATTTTACATTTGAGATGCTGAAATATGTCCATTTATACAATGACTATCATAGAATGAGTTGTTCTATTGAAACTGGAATAAAGGGGTTTGTGTAAAAAGAGGGTTCTATTTAATGAGAGAAAATCTCTCCAAGATGTCAGGTAATTACTTGATAAAAGATTTGTTTAATACCTCCTCCAGGCAATTTGGTGGTTCTTTCACTAAAACTGTTTTGGAATCCCTCGTAGAATTTTGAAATGATATCATACTTCATAATTTACAAGTTGTTATCCTTAATAGCACCCAGAACTTAGTTTTTTAAAAGTTCTTTGAATTTATTTAGTAAAGTAATAACTAATTTATTAATATAAGAAATAATAATTAATTATTAATAAATAGTAACTAATAATTAACATGTAAATAACAAATATTACATAATTGTTAAAAACCATTTATTAACAACTAATTGTTAATTAATTATACTCATGAAATTCATATAATACCTAATTTTAATTAAAATTTAACTCCAGTCTTTAAACTTCAATTTGCGACTATATTTGTAGAGTTTTTAAATCCACTAATTGATTTTCATTATAACTAATATAATAGCTTTAGCCCTATTAAATCAATAAGTTGATTAAATTGATTGATTAATTAATTAATTAATTGATTGTACTGGTTAACATATTTACCGTTAGTAAATCCGGATGTATTGTTGAAATTTGTTTGGTTGTATTGTTTAGTAAATAACCAAACATATATCTAACATGAATGGAATATTACTAAGCATAGTAAAAATTAAGGAATTAGTTTTACTTTTTATTTTAATACAATATACTTACAAATTTTTTATTGAAAAAAAAAAGCCTAATCTACTTAGAGTACTTTATTGGGAGCAGTAGGTAAATACACATAGTCACAAACAGTCGAGAATCGGGACAGACAACTTTGTTCCATTTATCGCATTCCGATATACTAACTGCTAAATAGATTATTCTCTGTACAATAAATGTTTATTTCATGCTGAAGATTTGCATTTTTAACTTATCTTTTATATTGGAAAGATGTTTTACGAAAAGAATAACCATACAGCAAGAATAAGAGATGTTAATGATAATTACAAGTTACAGTTCAAAACACAGTAAACAAATTGAAATGTAACACATTTTGTACTAATTTAGATAAGGGTTAGTAGGCGTATGCTCTTTGTAGTCATTAAAGTGGTAAATGCTCTTCAAATGTGCTAATTACAAAATTGGTCTCACAGGACCGTTCACTCAGATCCAAGCAGCACTTCGGAAATTAACTGCTTATTAATTGTTATTAATCATTTAGACTTCTAAAAGCCTTCCTGTTTGCTCTCCACTAGAATATAATTTACTTCTTCATAAAGCTCTTCACAAAGGTTTATCCTGTCAGAAGTGTATATGTCTCATTGAACTCTACCGTCAACTCTTCTATACATAAGCCAATAGAACCCCATTGATTCAGTAAAAATGATGAATATTTAAGAAATATTAAAATTATTATTAATATATGTGTCATGTATTGGTAATACATAACAATAAAAATAATGTACTTAAAAGAGTACTTTCATTATTAAAATTAGATTTCAAAGTATAGTTTTTATATATTTTAACTGACTGAAGATTTATCATATCTACAAATAAGCATCCTGTTTATAGATATCTCTGGCTTGTCTAGATTCATAGATTTGATTTTACAAAGATGGCTATCCTCTAAGACCTCTTCTATTCTCGAACAGAAGTGACTTCCAGAGTCTTCTTCACTTGTCTGTGATACAACTGACTGGGAATGAACTAAAAACTCATTCCCAGTCAGTTGTACCACAGACACTCACCCTTAGTTAATGCCTGAGGAAGAACACTACGTGTTCGAAACGGGTTGTTTATACCATTAAATTTTTAAATGTGGAGACCATTTCATTAGCTTTTACCCTACAATGAGTCAATACCACATAATAACTGATTGCTCTACGTTAAACTCTCTATGCTGATGATCGAAGAAGGAGAAAGGTCATTAGACACCTTCCAATCCTTCATCAATACGACTGCAGGATCATCACCTACGTCATGTCCAGAACACCTCGTCTATTGACATTAATTAAAGTGGGGAAATGACCCCGATTACAAATCTTAATATTGTTACAGGTAATATATAATCAAAAATCACATTTGTTTCGTTGACATTCTGCTGCCCCATCCTTATGATGAGCATTAGCGGCCGCTCCAATATCACTAAAACTCTGAATCTATTTGCTCTTTCTAACAGCTCTGCGTACGGTGACAGAAGGATAAAATCCATTTTGATCATGAGCCATACAAGCCGCTTCTAGTCATATCATCTAGTTTCGTAGCTTCTGCAACTATAACTGTATCTTGATTGCAAAACTCAAATATTTTAAACAAACGATATATGTTTTTAATAAACTCACAGGATCTGGGCGTATCCATTCCTATTCTATAAACTATTCGAAAGCCTTTAAGTGTAGGTACTTGTAACTTCTTAATGATCCATGGCTCCTTGATTAAGCCAAAGTTCTCTTCCCTCAGATTCTCAGACTAAGTATCATAGCGGATGTAACTGCCTTAGTGTGATGAAGGTTGATCCGCACAGCCTTCTTCCTCCATGAGAGAGTTCCCCATGATACTCCATACAGTATATACTATTTTAGTAGCACAGATGTTTTTTTCAAAAAGTTTAATGCATTTTGGGCCAACCCTGAATGAATAGTACTTAGTGATTGGTTTCCGGTTGCTAGTAGATTAATGTTGTCTACCAGCATAAATAATGTCAAAGATATTTCAGCAGTATAAACTTCTCTGTATAAACTTCTGTTCAAGCCAGAAAGAATCATCTAATATCTTTTTTATATGTTTTTTTTTACTTTACTAGAAGTAAGGTACAGTAATCATGAAAACTTCTATCACGAAATTTTGACAGATTTAACATACATGTTTTAAAGAGCCTGAACATTTTCTACATTTAAAGTGTTTTTGATAGTGTCTGTGCGAATTTAAATTGGTGGGTACCCAACATTTTCTGTGTACGCTACAGGCCACATAGTTTGATAGATCAAATTCATATTTTTTTCCAAAAAAACGCTATATCAGAGCTGTGCCCTACTATTTCTGGACAATATTGCATCATAGAAAGTAATTTTTTATGCCAAATTTTGATTTTAGACAACATTTTTTCTACCTAAACTACTAACTCTAGAGTGTTGAAATTTTGTTTTATTTTAAAACTGACAGAATTACTTGGAAAAAACGTTCAACTTTTTCTACAACCAAAAAAGTCATTTTTACAATAAATATAAAAAATTTGACTTATGATGGATTTTAAAAGTTTTAGGACATGATATAGGTCACACTGTTTGATGAATTATAATGGAATCATACCCGATCCATAGAATCTTATAAGAAAAGAGCTGAAAACTTTTGTTGAAATTACATGGAAGGAAAAGTACGTTTTATGATTTAAAAAAAAATGTTAAAGCTAAACGTCTTATTGTGCAAAAAAAGTGTTTGAGAACACTCCACATTAATGTGGTATGCTAGGAAAAAAATTTGAGAAATTTTAGATACTGCAAAAGATGATATTGCTACAAAAACTGAAAATTAAGTTGTACTAATGAAGAACTTAATTAACTTGTCAAATTTGTTAATATTTACTTAGAAATATGTTCTCAGGGCATAATTCTTGTTTTAAGGTTTTATACAAGAAATTCGAAGACAAGATGTTTTAAATATTTTGTTGTGATATACAAGAACACAAAATTACTTATTCCCACATAAGCAAACGCAAAACAGCCATATACTTTTTGATTCATTCAGGATAAAGGATGGTTGCCTGGCAAAATTATTGCAATCAATGTGCGTGTTGTACCCTTCAACATTTCTATCAGAGATATTGTTTTTAGAGTGTTTAGGAAATCCATTATTTTTGGGTAACATTGAACATTGGAAAGCCATTTTTTAATACAACTACTATTTTTAAGCCACCTCCGGTGAGTAAATATATTTAAATTTTTGTATTTTATAGTGCCATATTGCAAATATTCATGAGCTCACATTAAGGGTAATGCTGCATTAAAAATAATAAAGTAATATGGAAAGATTTAAATAAATAAGCATCTTTATAAGGGACAACATACCTATGATAGTCATACTGCTTCCAGTGAACATTTAATGACTGCACAGAGCAAATCACAATACTTAACGTTAACTTAACAATACTTAACGATCGAAACTGTTAGATAAATTGTTTTTTTTAAGGACTTTTAAAGATAGATATTAGAGTGGTTAAATAGATAGGTGGTGACAGTGAGTGAGGGAGAGAGTGAACGAGAGAAGGAAAACATCGGCTTAGCTGGTGCCCGAAGTCATCATTAAACTACAATACTGGCTGAATGAACGTTAAATTCTATTTTGTCTCTTTTTTTTTGCAGTAATATAAATTAACTGTAAGATTAACTGTAATTAATTTTGCAGTAAGATTAACTGTATACCAGGATCCTATAGTAACTTTTAACTTAATGTTTCACTTAATTTTTTTCATTTGTTTTTTAATTTTCTGTTATTGATTTTCAGAAGTTTAATAAAAAATTTGACTCTTTATTAAAAATCAAATCCAGGAGTTAAAATTTATCAAACATTATATTTTTCAAAGAAAAAGAACAAAACAATATTGTAAAAATTGATAAATACTATAGAATTGAAAAGCTCCATGAAGTAGAAAAACATTTTAAAAGATATTATACCATGTTTTTAAAGCCATAGTGATAATATATTTTATAATCCTAATATAACATAATATTTTAAATATGAATTATAGGAAGAAATTTTAAATTAGTAGTTATTATTTAGGTACCATATTGATTGTCCTAGAATACCTAGATCGTTGATATTATAATCACTGGAGTTTTTTAAATCACTTGAGTGCAGATTTCCAGTGAGTTTAACATTTATTTTCTTGAGAGCTTCATTTTAATTATATTAATATACAATCGCTTTGTTTATTTTTAGAAAAGGTTTATTATTTCAATATAACATGTTTTTGTATGAAGAAGATGTTTTTGTCAATGCTAAGTACCACTCTTTTCTATTTGTATAACTTATAGGTTGTTTATATTGTGCTAGAAAATTGTTGTACACTTTATTTAAAGTTTTTTTTTCTGTAAGTGTTAAAAGATGACAATTTTCGTAGTCTCTTTGTTTTGTAATGACATTTAGATACAATTGTACTTGAAGAACTTAATATTGTGGTCAGACTGTAGAATTGGGTTTACAGTTTTATCAACTCAAATTGTTGTATTTTGTCTTTGAACTGCACTGGGGGAAAGTAATGAACCTTCAAGAAGTTTTCCTAGTTGTTAGTTAAATGCTTGCACTGTAGTTGATAAAGACTAACAAGTGCAGTAGTTCGTTAGTGCTATAGATAACGCAAAAATATCTAGTTAAGTCGGCACTTTGTTTGCTTTGTGTATTAATTACACATTTTATACCATTTCAAGCTTTTGTTATTTGGTTGTATGTTTCCATGACATTTAATACTTAAAATCTTGCAACCAGATAGTTGGATTCGTTGAACATTCTCGACACGGTTCCCTGTACATACAACTATCGATTTTATTATATTTGATTTTTACTATTAAAGATGTTAGTCAACTGAAAAACTATGTTTTCTTTTCCAATATTTAGAAAAACTTTAGTTATTTCATTCTGGCTTCTTTCATTTGGAATACATGTCTTCCAAACAAAAGAACATCATAGGAATTATAATAGAAGAATAAAAGTCTTCTATTACAGCAAAAACAATTTCCTAAAAATTAAGCACACCAACTATATAGGTTTTAAAAAGAAAATATTAGTAAAAGAATGTATGTTTTGCGAGGATTTACGAATTTGTATACAGGATTTTATTTATATTTGTTTTTACCATATACTATAATCATTAACTAAATATGCTATATAATTATCCCGTATCATTAGCTTGGTTTAAAATTGAGAGCTATGGGAGTTAATGAAAAATTGAAGATTCACATTTTACATTGGTTTTAGGGATATAGGTTGTTCCAGGAAAAATGACCTGTGCAGTATTTCTAAATAGTTATTTATTTAATAAAAAAAACATAAATGGGAAGATATTTATAAAGAGTATTCAATGTAAAAGCAAGTTAACATTTTTTTAAGTGGTTCACAGTAATAATTTCTTAAGTGGATATTAAACCAATCTGACACACCATACTGTTCTAGACGATGCTTCAAGTGGTTTTGAAATATGGGACGCCTAGAGAGGAAATTATTAAAGCATAAATTGGTCTCTTCAAAACCTCTACTCAAATTGAGAGTGAAATAAAACTGGTCTTCTGACAAATAATGACTCAGTCATTCTTTGAAAGTGTAAGGAGCTCTATTTTATAAAACTAATTCAAATTTATATAATTTAGTTAACTTTAATATAGATTTACAAATAATTAAATCAATAGTTGAGTTGAAAGAATGACATATGCTTGTGGTAGTAGGTTGATTTAAATAAATACTAACCGGTTTCATGCAAGAGTAGCCCATAGGACTGTACTTCTTACGTGTTCACCCGGTCATCAGAAGCCTTGCGCCAACGCTCATCAATTTGTATAAGCCGAGCCTTGGCTTGTTTACAATTGGAATTCTATGCCATAAATATGTTGGTTCATGCATTATTCAGATTGTCAACTTGGATATTTGCCACGCTTGCTATAAGAGACAACTTTTTATTCAAGTTTAAACATTTGTTACAAAATATTGACACTGTTAACTGAGAAATCCTAGATTACAATTACTATGAGAATTTTTACACTTTTTTTTATCCTTCTCACCTTCAGAGTTAAATAGAAAGTTACTAAAACTATAATTATTTTTTTTTATTTATAAAGCTTAATTTGTTAGAAATAATAATAGTACCATTAGAAAACAGCAATTAATTACTTCAGATTGTAGAGGCAGAAGTATTGTTAAAACAGAATATATATGTAACTGGTCAATGGTTGCAAAGGTTAATCAAGAAAAGGACAAATAACAAACCCCTAATGTCTATTTCCTCTGTTATAACTATATCAGATGAATATTATGTTTATTAATATTATATCTACATACTATGTTTTTAAGTAATACTTAATATTACTGAATATTAATTAATTAATAATTTAATGGTTTCATATTAAAATAGATCAGATTTTTCAGGTTTTTTTTATCTCATTTTATTATCTATGAATTAGTAACAACTTTGGATTAATATTCTATTTAATATTGAAAAAATAACTTACTAGTTTTGAAGTTTTTGTGAAGTTTTAAGAACTTTAAAAGTTTAAAATTGCTGTTATGGCTATGCGTTTTTCTTCAGATTTTATTATTTTTTGAAGAAACTGAAATATCTGTTATAAAATTATTTCATTATTATTGTTAATAATTTTCCAATTCTTAGATTAAGGATGAAGAAAGTAAGAATATATGTTTTCATTTAGCTATGAATTCTGTAAGAAATGCATAAACTAGTGTTAAAAATATTCATGGAAGGATAATATGTTCAGTATAGTCTTAATGAAACTGACTGTTGTCATTTATGTTCAAGCAAAAACTAGGTTGTTTCTTGGCAGAATAGTAGCTTATAAGAAATTCCTCTTTACTGTCTAAGGGTTGACAAATTTAACTTCCTGTTTCAATGGTCAAATATCAATGATTTGATTCAAACATAGAAATCAAATACTCCGTGTGTGTAAAATTTGTGAAAATCATAACATGATTCTATATTTTAGAATATAATCTTGGTATTCCTTTAGGTCCACTAGTGCGCCTGGATGAACATTTAAAAACACTGAAATAGAGCAAAAATACCTGAATATTGCAAAACAATATGCCAATCAAACTAATACATTTTAAAAATGTCAACTCAGAGTCTTGTCCCACACTATAAAATATTTTTAAAGTAGTGAAAAATTATTTTGAATACTAAATTTTTGTTGTCTGGAGAAATTGATTTCTATTTGATTCTGTAATTTCTCATTGGAGTAACTTTCTTGTTTAAATACGCTAAGAATATTTTTAATTATAGTTATTTGATGGATAAAGTGAAAAAAAAGAGTATTTAGAAAAATATTAGCTGAGTTATGAAATATAAAAAAAAATCCATAAATTATAATCAAAAGTTACCTAGAATTACTGAGGTTCCTAAAACAATGTTCCCCTTAGAACCGATGATCTGTTTAAGGATATTTAACAGTCATTACAACTGAGTTGAGAATTGTGAAATTGGCTTGGGTGACACTAAGCTTGGTGTTTTACTGTACTAACAAACGAAAGTCCTGTGGCGAATTCGTATGCTCACCTTAGTGACCTTACTAGTGACCTTGAAAGTTCAGTCAAGTGACAAACTAACTGTGAGTGAAGGAGGTATTAAAATCAATAGGGTATGTATTATTGTCGTGTGGTAGATTGGGGTTGATAGTAAGACATGTTAGAGTGCTATGATATCTACACTATTCCATTCCCTATATTTCAAGGTAAAGTAGATGTCGTTTCTGTCTAACTTGGCTCGCTATCAATGTCAACCCTTGCTTCCTTACTCAACAAAAAGTCATCAAGCTTGCATTATTATCAGTTCCAATCCTTACTACATTTCCCTCAACAATAATACTTACACTATTAACATTTAAAACTCCTGAACCGATTGGATTTCACTCCGTTGTGATGCTTTTATGTTGGTTTGGTTTCAAATAAGCTGAGCCTCGCTTTGAATTTTATCACGATTTCTGTCGGTCTGCACATCATCATATTTGTTACAATTCAGTCAAATCTCAAGAAAAAAAACTTAAAGACATATTCAATTTTCGTTATTAATGGTATTTCCGTTAGATAGCCAATTCTAACACTAATATTACTTTAAGATCTTCAGATGAGGCATATATTTGTATAAGTATAACACAATCTCTATAGTTGACTAATTTATTTATTTTCGGTTTTATTCTTTTTTCTTGGTTGTATTTATTTATTTCTCTTTTTCATGGTTTCTTTAAAGTTTCATTGGTGAACTTTACGGACATGACCAATACATTTGGTCATTTACATTGTTGTTGCATGGCGCTTCGATAGATAACTTCACCTCTTTTATCAAAATCTAAAAATTATTATTTGTTGGTGTTGTTTGTGTGCTTGTATTGTTATTTCATTTATTGCTTTCGTGGAGCATTTCAATTTTGGATATTTAGTTTAATATATGTATATACTTAATTTTCAAAAAGGAAACATATAAAACAGATCACAAAAACTCACTACTATATTTCGACTACCCCGTCATGAGATAGAAAGGTGTGAGTCACTCTGAAGACAAGTAACAACTGAATGTGTGTTTTTTCTGTGAATATTTTTTATTTAGTTTGTTGGATCGATTTATTTTAATTGCGTTATACTATATACAGTAGTGAATATACTATAATTCATAAGATAAAATTATGAATGAATGTTGCTCGGTGGAAGTAACGACCTTTATTTACATCTAATATGTTGTACTAGTGATATAAGTTGACTAATACTTTAAGAAAAGTTAATTTGAAATATAAATGATTTCTTTATTTTTCTAAATGTATGAATGCAAATGAACTTGAAATTATGTGTTCTAAATATACCAATAGAAGTTCTGAGCGATTAATTTTACTAACAATGAAATTCTTTCCCAGAATGCATCTTATTCATTCTATCTGAATGAAATAAATTTTAATAAAATACAAAGAGCTTTAATAAATATTTAATAAGCTTTACTAAGGCACTATTTAATTACTTTTATTTTATGTAAAATAAAGAATGATTTTAATAATGTAATCAGTCTAAATAATCAGAGAATGGTATAATATTTTAATATCTTTAAACACTTTTATACAATTTTATACACTTTTCGAAGTTGTTTTCACAGTGCTACATATTTTTAAAAATCTGGAGTGGCCTACACTCAACTTTACTATAAGTAACTTAATATCAAATTTCTTGAGTATATAATATATAACGTCTCATTTAAGCATAATGTAAACATCTAAATGGGATATGATTATTAGTCTTTCATTCTTGAGGTAGTACAGATAGTGATTGAAGGACATATCAATATATAAGCTTATATGTTTGGTAAATCACACAGATGATGCAAACAATTTCATTAGTATAACTACAGCAGTAATAACTTTTTTGAAAAACCAATGTGAACATTTCTTGATACGAAATATTCTCCTACAAGAGAACATGGCTTTTGTTCAAATATCCAGTGGATTTCTTTAGCCATCGTTTACTTGACATCCTTCTACATTGAATTTTAAGTAAAATTTTCAAATTTAAAAACAGGAAAATACCCTTTTTTTCTCTGAAAAACATCATAAACATCGAAAAAAAATGTTGTTTTAAGATAATTTATAATTAAAGATGTACGATAATTACATTTCTTAATCTCTAAACGAAAGATTTCAATTTTGAATTATCTTTTACCTTTTTTGTCTTTTATAGAATTATTATACTGGGAATTTTATGGCTTCTTAGTATTTAATAAGATCATTTTCCTTCCCCCTTGTCAAATATCATATTTACGAATTTTTTCTGAGTGAGTGTTATCACTCACTTTTCCTGCCTTCTGTACTCTGTTATAAGTTTGCTATGAATGTATATTGAGAAAAAATATATTAGTAATTAGCCAGTTTACATACTCAAATCGAAGTCAAAGCCAGCTATTCAATATAATTTAAATCTTTTATAGTTGGGAGCTTCTAATTTTTGAAAATAATAAATATGAGCTATTAGACTAGAATTTAAAAAAAAAAAACTGGACATTTCTCAACAAACATAAGTCCTCTTTCTTGAGGAAAGAGTCCATTCTTACATTTCAATATCATGGAAAGGTACTACATTCACAATTATAATGTAATTGTAATTGATATTAAGTTTTGCTCAAGAGTGCAATATATAGATTTATTAAAGCATTTTATGAGACAAAGGTAATTTATTTATGTTTATTGGCGGTGATTTTTTTACATGTAACAATATTATTCCTCTTACATCTCATAAAAGTCAATAAACTATTTAAATTGTTCCTTTATAAATATCAATTTTATCTTAGTGGATTCACTCAAAAAATTTCTATTCAATGTAAACAATGTAAAAAAATCTGGAGTGGCATACACTCAACTTTACTATAAGAAACTTATATAGTTTATTATGAAATAACAATACAAGCACACAAACAACACCAACAAATAATAATTTTTAGATTTTGATAAAAGAGGTGAAGTTATCTATCGAAGCGCCATACAACAACAATGTAAATGACCAAATGTATTGGTCATGTCCGTAAAGTTCACCAATGAAACTTTAAAGACACCATGAAAAAGAGAAATAAATACAACCAAGAAAAAAGAATAAAACCGAAAATAAATAAATTAGTCAACTATAGAGATTGTGTTATACTTATACAAATATATGCCTCATCTGAAGATCTTAAAGTAATATTAGTGTTAGAATTGGCTATCTAACGGAAATACCATTAATAACGAAAATTGAATATGTCTTTAAGTTTTTTTTCTTGAGATTTGACTGAATTGTAACAAATATGATGATGTGCAGACCGACAGAAATCGTGATAAAATTCAAAGCGAGGCTCAGCTTATTTGAAACCAAACCAACATAAAAGCATCACAACGGAGTGAAATCCAATCGGTTCAGGAGTTTTAAATGTTAATAGTGTAAGTATTATTATTGAGGGAAATGTAGTAAGGATTGGAACTGATAATAATGCAAGCTTGATGACTTATATTGTTTTTAAAGAATAATAGAAAGCAGTTGTCACTTACAAAATTAAAAAAGATGTGCACAATAGGTTCTATCACTTTCTCTTTCAGTGAGGTGTATCAATTTTTTAACTCAAATAGACGTTTGAGGTCCCACTTGTAGAATGTCCAATGAAATAGACTTCGATGAGTGTGTGTGTGTGTGTGTGTGTGTGTGTGTATGTATGTAATAAACAAAATGTAGTTAAATATAGGTAATAAATATTAAATTTTATCCGAATTTATCTTTTTACTGTTGCTGCTATGGAAAAATTAAGAAAGCTTTATTGGATGTAACAAAAGCTTTCTTTAGATATATTCTTTGTAGGTCAAAGGTTGTTTTGAATAATCGTTTTTTGATTCGTTTTAGTGAAATTTAAATTTTTTTAACAAAAATGAATAGTACTGATCATTATTATTGCTTTTAATAATTTCTTAATATTGGAAACTATTTTTTTTTGATATGACAGCATTTGTGTTTTGTATAGTCAAACATTCATGGTATTAATATTGTTGTTGAAGGTGTAAAGAAAACTGCATCAAATCTCATTTAAATGGTGCCAGAATATTTTTAAAAAGATTAAGCATATCAATTTTACGTCTCATTTACGAGTATCCCATTTCTACATTATTTTTAACTCATTTGTTCTGATTTTTTTTCCAAAAATCACACTTTTAGGTCTTCAGTGTTGTCTAAGGGAGGAATAGGTCTCATTTGCTAATTAACATTCAATGTTAAAAAAAAATGGATAAAACCTTTCCCTTTCTTCTAGATGGAAAAATAAAGTTATAAACTGAGGCTTTTCGTGGACCGACTTATATTAAGAATTGATATGTTCTGCAGTGTCTTGCAGTATATCGTTTTGTATCAATCATTTTAGTTACAAATCATTTATGTTCAAGGATAGTCGAATATAATAGTTTTAAAATAGATCTATAATTTATAATAAATTAACAAAATATTTATTGTGCGTACCAAAGTGTTTAGTTTTTAGTAACAACTAAAAAGAAGAAGGGGACATTCATAGCTCATACGCTTATTTCTTCATTCTACCGAAATTTTAGAAATCGGTCTTGTCCATCTTTCAGATTCAAAACATAATTTTTCATGAGTTATCCTATATTTAACATTGCATAACGATCTTCCTATATTCTATACGATTAACCATATAGAATAAAATATCGATTCAACAACTTCTGTTATTAACTATTGATGATTATGAGTCATTCGTTTTTAAAAAAAGTTCCTTTTCTTTACTTTATCTCTATTTTTGAAAGCATATTTATTTTATTTTTAAGATATTCCTGTATCTTTATTTATCTTTTTCACAACATCCATGAGTCCGCCAATGGTTAAATAGGCAATAGAATGTGTTTTGTAAGTTTCTTTTTATTATAATGGTGTTTCGAACTGTTTTATGTTTAAATATTTCTAACACTTTCGTTACTGTCAGTTTTACTCCTTTAAGCAATTCATGTAATAAGTTCATAGAGTTAATATTGTCCAGTTTGTATTCATGGTCAATAAATGATAAGCGAAATGCTAAATAGGATTACTATATTGAAACTATGAATGTGTTCAATATATTGCTGCCTGAGTGTGCATCTAGTCTATCCTCTGAAATATTATCCATAATCCTTACATTTTAGTAAATTTCACTTTGATTTTTTTTGTTTTTATTTTCATTAAAAGTTCTGTTTAATTAAATATATTATTCTAAAAAAATCAATTTTGGCATTATACATTAATGTCATAAAGTTAAGAAAAGAGAATTGTATTGAGATATTAAGCATTAAAGTATGATAAACATATTGGGTTAGTGTGGTTTCCTCAGAAAAATGGAATCTACAGGGGATTTGAATCTAGGATTAATTCTTTATATATATTTTTATTTATCATTTAATTAGTTAGTATTATGCGAAAAATATTTGATTTTAATATCCATAGAAATAAGATAGCACTAATGTTCAAGGCTGGCAATGTTCTGTTACACTGAAATGAAGATGAGTTGAAATAACGTACAAACTAGATATCAGCCGGGTGTGATGCCGCTAAGCCCATCAGTTCAGAGAATCTACAATCCAAATAAGAGAAAGAAATGGCAGTGTACTCCTTGCTTATTCTTCTGCATTGCCAGACGACTACTCTATCTAAGCAATGTGTCACTGATTAATGAAATTTCGAAAATTAAATTTTATATTAAATATCGATAATAAGCCCTGTAAATAACAAAAAATATTCTTAATTTTCAAGTAACCTTGTGAATTGAGGGGGGGGGGGGGCAGGTTAGCCCAGTGGTAACATGTTATCCTCTGGACTGGTAGATCCACTCTGGCCCTGGATTCATTCACGATTGAGGTGAATAAATTTGAAATCGTCGTCACTCAGAGAGGACGTTAAGCCTTATTTGGCTGTCTATGTACCTAAGTCTTTCGGCCATAACACAAAATCAAATCAGGCCAACGAGCCTAATCTGTACCACCTGTAGCCACTTCGAATTTTCAAGAGACCGAAGTGCCCCATGTGACCTTTCGGAAAGGGTCCAAACTCCACGACACAATTTACGACAAAAATCACGCATTGACAATAATAAAATAGGTCAGCCTAATACACATCAACTTAAGACTAAGTTCTGAGGTATATTCCCTCTGAAGCACACGATTAATTCTAATATTTATAAGTAAATTCAAATGTAACTACATCCTCAATTATATTCCCCTGAGGAAAAAACTAGTGCTTAATAACCCAGTAGTACAGGTGTTATTTTTCTCCTGGGTTAGATTTATATTTATATCTAGCTAAGTCGAAGTAACCTAAGTTCTCATGTCACCTAAACTTAATCACAAATAAACTTGCCTACAAACTCCTACGAATATTCTATTTTAGCTCTAGGATCTACTTAATTCTAACACAAAACGAAGGACATATAATTATGTTCAAATGAGGTACATACACTTCATTCTTTAAACACATGGGACAAACACATCAAGGGACAACAACAAAAAATATGGGGCTAATGAAAGAGGAGTAATTTCAAAATTTGTATAAATAGTGGTAAATAGTACTGAGAGAAAGGTTTACCCTACTCTATTCGACTGTCCAGACATGTCCCTGCACTCATAAAGGCAAGGACCTTCTTCATCCTACCGATTTCATAAACCTAATCAAGGAATGCACAGATGTACCTGCTCACAAACAAAGTACTGTAAACCTCAGACACAAATAATTACGTCTTCATCAGAAAGCCATATTGAGGGAGGAAAAACTATTATATTCCTCGAAAATGTTTTTCACCCTCTCAGGACTCTCTCTCTCTACACACAAAACAGAACTCTCAATTATCTTAAATCATTAGAAATAATCCCTAAAATCCCCATTGCCAGTCAATATTTGAGTCAGCCAATAGCTGGTAGACATCCGTTTAGCTAAATGCCTTACCTCCACTGCTGGAAGGAAACTACGGGTCTATCTACCAGTCCTTCCACCATCCCAGCGCTAGCACCAACCCCCCACAAACTAATGTCGTAAGGCCTCGCGGCCTGTCACTATGTCTGTTCCTCCTTTTGGAGCCCACAAGAGGGGAAGTATCCTTTTCAATCGATATCTTTCCACCACAAGCATTGTCATCGGCATTTGACCTGCGGTCATCTGCGTCACTATAGCTGACACGGTCTTGTAGCCTTTAATCACATGCGATGGGGGCCACAATATTATAATTAAATATTATATATTTCTGTTCAGATACTCGGACATAGTGGCCCAATCCCCACAGAGCATCAACCCGTAGAATAACCCACTTTTGAACCAAGCAATAGATTGAAACCATAGACGGGTCCCTACTATCCCCTTTGCATAAGAACAAAATTAGCCCCTCTTTCAACTTCACCGGAAAATAACCAATCTCACACCAATCCTTATTGCTGGGATAGCACATTATATGTGATATCACATATCATATTTTCACCTAATTGTCCCCCCCCCCCCCGCCCACTAAGGTCCCTTGGGTCACTTTCCTCGACGGATCTCGACGAATCTCCTTTGGTTCTCCTGATCACAAGTTTAAAAGTAGTTTTATGGTCAGGATACACTCGAAAGAGCTAACGACGGGTTACAATGTCCAGACATCTCTGGAACTTCCTCCTATGCTTGGGTACTGTCCATTTGAGGTCTAACAGACTCGCATACCTCTAATGGACAGGTCCAGAGCGACTTCTTACAAAGCCTGCTGCATCTGTTGCCAGTTTGCGCTTCTAAAATACCAAAGTCCATGATGGCCTCATCTTCATCCTCCGTTATCCTCAGAGATTTATCTGTTTCCATATTCGGTCTCCTCAAAGACTCTATCCTTCTGTGCATGTATCTGAGCGAGATGTAGCCTGCCTCAGCAATCAAGCACTTATCACCCGACACACTTCTATTGGACTTAATCGGTGCTGATGCAAGTTTACTACAAGTATTTTTTATAAAGTGTTCATCTGAGCCTTTAGTTCCTATCTGTTACAGTAGTCTTCTTGGGGTTACCTCTCTCCTCTAATAGAACTTTCAACCTTTCCTGGTGTCTTGCGACCAATATTTGTCACATCAGTCACACCTTTACTCTTTTATCACGTTCGTTGTTTTTAGAATCACTCATTTATATATATAAACCCACGGTCACAAAGAGTTAACCGGCCCGAGCATCCCAAAATCATAGGTAACCCTATTAGACTCTGTGCTCCCCTAGTGTGCTCCCCTGTGAACCGATATATACCTAGGAGAAACTCAACGCCCGTGAGGGTTCTAGGTTCGAACTTACTAAAGCTTTCGGGGCTCACCAGGGACGACTGTGGCACCCTTTCTGGCAGCTACCAGGTGGGGGACTCCAGTGGCTAGACGGCCGCCAGTCCAGTTGGCTCTCTTACGGATTATTTCCGAATGACCCTCACCTACATGGGCCAGCTCATATAAACCAAATCCAAACCGTTATTCTATTAGAATCCCAAACAAACCAAGGATGTCCCTTTTCATTCCTCCCTGGGGAATAATCACACAGAAGGGTTAGGGATCCCTCTCCACGACAAGGTAGGGACATACTGGGGAGAGAGAACGTTAAGCCGTCGGTCCCAAGCCAGTACGATGTGAGGTATCGTTAAAGATCCTTATTCTAAATATACTTGGCTTACGAAAAATTTGAGGACACTGTATGACAAAGAGCCAATGTTCGGATTATGTGTGTTCCTTTGTGGGACTACCACTACAACCTAACCCAACCTTGTGAATTCAACACATGTTTAGTCAATTTTATCGATTTTATATAATACTTATTTCAAACTATATATATATAATCCATTTATTTTGCATGCAAATATATATATATATATATATGCAACAATGATCGATATATTTTTCTTTTCTATTTTCTAAATTATTTGTACAATATCAAAATTGTTTGATCGCTATACTTCCTTATCTCAATTTGAGATAACAAATTGAGAAAATTTGTTATCTTAAATCAGTTTGAGAAAGTTAGATATACTCGTATATTTCTAGTTCTTATTATTTCTCGTATCTATCATTTCGTTGACCTTGTAAGAATATCTACACTGTTCAATTGACATAATTTATCAGTTTAAACAATATTATCCTTATTTAAATTTTTTGAAAGTTAGACTCATATTTATTAATCTTAAATTAATAACAAGTGGTGTTACATTTTAACAAAGACAATTGGTATTTAGGTTTTCATATATTTATTTTTTAATTTCTAAATATATATTTTATTTAGAAATTAATTTTATCTTTTTTTGACAAAGATATTTTTACATTCATGCTGTTAATACTATAGAGGCTAGTTGAAATTACATTAGTTAACATACCGTCATTGCTCTTATTCTGGAGTAGAAGTTGTTCGTCCGTCTTCTAACAATTCCCATCATTAATTAAAACTCTATCTGAAGATTGACTACAATTCCTCAATTAGTTTTACTTGAAGATAGACAACATCTGAAACCAGTCGAACAACTCCTCCTAAGTATGAGGTATGCCGATAAATCTGCTTGTTTAATAGCAATATATTTTTACAACTTTCTTATTTTTATAATTTAAAAATAGTGTAAAATGTCATTAACATCTAATTGTACAAGCGTGTATGTATGCATGTTTAGATTTATGGTTAAAATGCAGTATCGGAGGCCTCCTTTTATCACAAGGTCAAGTATTGTCCATATTTCTGTGACATTATAAATCGATTTCTGGATCGTTGGAGATGTCTGAATGACATATTTCAGTGAAATATGTTGAATTAGTTTCTGATCATTTACATCAGGAATGAATAAATTTTCAGTTGAAATCACTTGTATATCACTCGTTTGTTTGAAAACAAACGTATATTAAACTAAGACATTTATATTTAAACTAGATTTAATAATAGTTCTGTCCAATATTAATTACAAAAAAGTACTTGTCTCTAATGAAATTTTTGAAAAGATTTAGTGCAATAAGCCAGTAGTGAATTAACCTTCAAATATTTCCATTTGTCTTCCATAATACTATTCCTTGTGGAACTTATCTTCAATAGTTCCACGAATAGAAATTAAATTAACTTGCTTATTAAAGAAATCAACACTAAATATTAAATCAGTCATTAAAATGGCTAAATTCTGATCAACTATCTTGTGCAATTGGAGGGAATAAAATTAAATGTTGAAGTTAATGCCAGACTTTTCATTCATAACTTTCACTTCTTGATTTAGAATATTAAAATAATTATGTTAACAGAAAATTATTCTTGTATGAATATGAATATTAGAATTATTTTAAATGAAATGGACAACATCACTTTGTTGAACTTTAAATGTATTTTAAACATTTAGATATTGAGGTTAGTTTTGATTTAAAAATCAAAACACTATTGCAATAAATGGTAAGTTTTGTGATAAATTTATTCCATTAAATGCTGGGTTTGTAGTGCTTTTTTAAAGTATGAAGAAGTAGAAAAGTTTATTTTTTTATACTTATAAGTATATGTACAAATGTATGAAATAAATGTAAAGTATAAAAAATAAAATAAATATATTTTATAATATATAAATAATATTCTAATGAAATCAACATATTAACTTCAAAACGCCATCGAATAATCCAATACTATTGTACAGGAATTATCGAAAGTTGGCAATTGGCAGTTATCAAGGGTCCCCCATACTGCAGTTTAACAAAGTTTATATTGGTTAAAATTTAGTTCAAAACTAAATTTAACAAATATAAATTTGGTTAAAATGCATCTTTAGTCGTATTGAATCAGTTAAATACTTATTTTCATGTATATACTCGTATTTAATAAAGCTTGATTAAATTATTATTACACTTACTTTTACGAAGTGAGTGTAAATAACAATTTTGTTTGATTGATGTACTTACGTATCCTTATTTATATGTTTGACAAAGTAATATAGCTGACCTTTATAAACCTGTACAGAATATCAACGAGTTCTAATTGCTACAGATGCTTATCATGCCTTATTGTTCGATATGTAGATACTGTACCTATTTCTTTTCTTACCTATATGACAGGAATGTATAATGTCAGTATTGTCTAATTGGGCTGCCTGCTTAATTTATTTACATGTTTGACAGCTTAATATATATTTCTTATGTTTAACTGATTTTTGAACTTTCCCCAGTTGTCAACATCATATGAGCCTGATTTTGCAAGTCAGGTCAGTAAGTTTTATGTATGTATTTATTAGATATTAAAAGGTTGATATTTGTCCTTTTTATATTTTATCGTCTTCTTTCATTTAATTTTAATATGCAATAATAGTTATTTGTATTTACTGATCACGTAATAATTTGGGTATAGGACTATTCAGATAATTTCTTCAGATAGCAATTTTTTTTTTGAGATCAGTTCTCATTTTGATGTAATTACAAAGTTATATACTCATATTACGTTATTTGCGGACTGCAAATCTCTTAATTTTAAAATATCAGTTTATTTATAACATATAATGATTTAAACATAGTCATATTAGCGTTTCCCACATGAAATATAAATAATTTATATGTTCTGACTTTTTGAATTTATAATGGTATTCATTAATTCTCAAGTATTAAAACAGTATAAGTCAATAATAAATTTTAAAGAGGTAATTCAGAAGTTTTAATAATTGATATGTGGGAGAATATGCATGAATACCACCGATTTCAATGGAATTGCTGGTTAATTAATTTAGGGAAATCATTGAGTCCAGTATCTGAACACTTCATAGTTTTACTGCAGAAAATGTTCTGTATAAATGTAATTTTGTTTTTAAATCTATGATATCAAAATGTGTAAGTCCCAGAAGAAACCTATTTTAACAGCATTCTAATATTCTTCTTAAAACCTTTATGTTATGTTATCTATATCTTAGGTAAATGACATGTTTTATTAATCTGTATAAATAAAAGAATAATTTTGTCTGTACATTGCTTAGAACTGACTCATTTCAAGTTTTCTTTACGTTTCATACATTAGAGAAATCGAATCCACCCTTAGAAACATTTCTGTGGGTTCCTCCGCAAAATTTTGTCACAAGTAAACTCAGCCACGAGGGAGACTCATACTGGACATTCAACTGTGCTTCAGGAATACAGAAACTTATTTACAGATATTGATTACATCATTACTAAGCCCTCTTTTGGGAGCGGGTTCTCCACAGTCATCCCCCGTAGGGAGGACTGGAGGGAGGATTTGTTCTCGAACAACCGTTCCATATGGATTTTTACTGATGGATCCAAGCTGGGGGGCAGAGTTGGTGGAGGTATCTTTTCAGAAACACTTGAATGGAATATAGCTTTTAGGCTCCCTGACCATTGCAGTGTGTTCCAAGCAGAAGTTACTGCTATTGGAGAGGCGGTTAGGCGTCTGTTAGCCCTGACCTCTTTAGGCAGCGACGGCATCAAAATTTTTTCAGATAGCCAAGCTGCTATTAAATCCCAGAAGGGAATCTATAGTATATCAGAGGCAGTTGAAGACTGCAAGAGGCTCCTAAATGAACTGTCATTGAGGGCTAAGGTTCAACTTATATGGGTACCAGGTCACTGTAACATTGAAGGCAACTGCAAGGCTGATGAGCTCGCCCGCTTTGGCACTACTCTCCCCACTCAGGAATTTAGAGACCCCACTTTCTACATGTAAGCTTTGGATAAGACAAAGAATTGATGAACGCATCAAACAAAGGTGGTCTGAGGAGGACACGTGTCTTATTTCAAAGCAGTTGTGGCCTTCTTGTAATTCTAGAAGAATTAAGGATCTTCTTTCTAGGAATAGAAGAAATGTAGCCAATGTGATCGCTGTTTCCACGGGACACTGGCTCGTAGGTAGATACGCCACCAGATTAGGATTGGAGGCGAGGGATTTTTGCAGGGCATGTCAGAATGAGGAAGAGGAAGAGACAATTTCTCACTTTCTCTGTCAATGCCCTGGTCTGGCTCAAAGAAGGAAAGAAGCACTAGGAGAATATTTCTTTGACAATCTTGAGAACTTAGCATCCACTGGTATCAGGGATCTGTCTAGATTTATTGCTCTCTCGAGACGGTTTGAATGGACCAGTGACGGGGGTGAATAGCCCCAATTCCTCTTTGTGGTATCACAAGGGGCCGGCTTGCGGCCTATGTGTGTTCTCTCTTGGGACGGCCACTCTAACCTAACCTAACCTAAACTCAGCCACAATTAGACATATCAAGCTGAAACTTTGACAGTAGATTTGTGTATGCCAAACTTAAAATATAGGCTTTAAATAAATTGATAATTCAGTGCAGAATGGAAGTTATGGATCTTTAAGCTGTATTTTGCTAACTTCACAGACATGTTTATTTTGAAAATATACAGGTGTGGCAAGTAGGTATTGTTAGTGGGTTTTAATTTCATTTGAGCATATGAATATATTGTGTATTTGAGATAATTGAAAATGTGTTTCCCAGAGTTCAGAATAAATTTATTCTTAATTTTATTAAGAAAATTAATTTATTCTATTCAGAATAAATAGTTTTGTGAACGAGCAATTCTCAACCCTTACTATGAACAGGCAGGAAAAATCAACAAACAAGTTCTTACGCTATATCATACCGAGGAGAGAACTTACAAGTCAGTAAAGAGAGTGTTTAGTGATGAGGAAGCAGTTGATTATCTAACTGAAATTCTTGACTCTGAATTTCTTTCTCCTGGACTGCCTGCTCATGAGTAAAAACTTAAAGTAGGAGCACCAATTATGCTACTATTTAGTATCAGTAAAAATTTAATGTTACGAAATTTGAGTGCCCAAAAGTGTGCAACGGGACACGACTCTGAGTTCGTGCTTAACACAGATAACCACAGACGCGGACATCATGACTGGGTTTGGTATTGGGGAGTCTGTCTGTATACTACGCATAAAGTTGATTCCGAGCCACTATCCGTTTCCGTTGCAAAGTCTCGTCAGCGTCTGTTTCACAATGGCGTTAACTAAGCCGCAAGAGGAACTTTATCTAACGCGGGAGTTATAGTGAGCGATACCATGTTTTTCTCACAAGGTCTACTGTAGTTTGCTTGCTGAAGAGTCAGAGGTTCCAACTCTTTGTTCTTCCACGAACCTAAGCACAGACAGCTAATGTAGTGTATACAGAGATATTTGCTTAACACGGTAATAATTATGGTATTTTTTGAAATTGATTTCTGTTTGTCTGTGTGTGGGGAGCAGGATATTACAAAAAACCAAAGGAGTTATAATTACAAAATTTCATATTTAAGTTACATTGGTGGAAGATCATTTCATTAGTTCATCTGATATTTGCTAAGATTTAATCATTTAAACTATAAAAGACAATGCAAATCAATCATATATTTTATGATGTTTCCAGTGTGTTAAATGGTGGTTATATAAAATAATTGTTGCAATCAATCTACATCTTCCACTCTCCTAATGTCAGATATATAATTCTTAGTGTGTTTAAGAACCCATTGTCTTTGGATAATAGTAATCATGAGAAAGGTACTTTTTTATTTTTTATAACAAAACGAATATTAATTTTAAGCCACATCGTTACTGATTTAATAAACATACAAATTTGTATTAATACAAATAAGTTTTGTGTTTACAACACAAAGAATTACAAATATTAAATTCTATCTACAATCTTATGGGAAGCTTTTGGTATATAAGGATCTTCATAAATGACAACATATCTATCAGAAAGGGAAATCAACAGATTCAGTTCCATACAACAGACTGGTTAATACAATCCATAAATCTTTAACATTTAAAGAAATCTCTCTGGGCTACTTCTTGGAGATACAATGAGCTTTTGATAAAACGGATGAAATCCATTGTATCATCATCCATTGTATCATTTAGTGGTAACTAAATGTTACCACTAAATACTCTCCTCAAAGAGGTGTGTTGATTAGTTGTGGATGACCTACTGAATACTATAAAGAATCAAGGTTACAATATTCAAGGATATGTTGGTGACCTTGTCATTATGAGAAGGGGAATACTCGATAGTACTACCTCTGAACTTACGCAGCATGTTCACAAAATTGTTGAAAAATAGGCAAAGATTATATGTCTGGGGATAAATCCGGTTAAAACGGTCTTTACGCTTTTTTAAAGAAGATGTATACTAGTTACCAAGTCATTAAAAGTACTAAAATAGAAATTTCAGGTATATTCAAAAACGACTGAACTGGAAAATCTATGTAACAGACACATTGGTTAAGCTGACAAAAGGGATGTTCTGTGAGAGACTCTTTAGTAAAACCTCTGCTTTTAACCCCCAATTTGCACTTAAACTATAAAAAATTACGATTACAACTACAATAAAATCAATAGTATCATATGTATCAGTTATGTGGTAACCTAAGCTAAAGGTCTTATTAATGTCAAAGACAGGCGTGTGTAGGGATAACATGAACTGTGGCCACCTGCTCCTTAAATGTTTTTATCAACAAAGACACAATTTTTAATTTATTGAGACTGGTGCGAAACTAAAATGCTTCTATGGGTGATAAACTGTTTAAAAAATTTAACAGAACATAACATTGATTGTTTGGCCTATATATTGCAAGGTAATATGCTCCTCATAAAATATTACACAGTGATTACCCCATTTGGAAGATTTTTTTATTTCAAGAAAGAGCCTCTCGTCTACAGGTGAACAAAAAATAAAACAACTATTGAAAATAAGACAACTCTTTGTACCTGGGAACTAGAGAATATAGGAGAATGAGGCAGTGGGCCGACTAGAAAAAGTTGGAGCAAAAAAAATCTTCTACTGCATAAACCCTTTTAGCACAACATAGCCTAGTTTTCCCATAAACGTAATTGATAAATGAATGAAGAAGGAAGCAGATAAAAAGTTGTTAAAACAACTGGGTTTATAATATTCTAAAAAAAAACTCATATTTTAAGTAAAAGAAATAATAAATCTTCAAAGGAAAGATTTAGAAATATATGTAGAATATCACACTGGACATTGTCCTTTCAACTACCAGTCATGCAATTAATGTCAGAAGAAGAATTGAGGTGTCATTCTGAAAGATGCGAAAACCTCTGAGGACATTCTATGTAAATGTCAGGTAATATCTTGAAGAGGTTAATGATTTTTGCAGATCAAACCAATCGAAGTGAAAAATACTTTACGAAGGACAACTATGAAGTTCACTAATGGACATTGAAAACAACAGACGGAATCACAAATATGGCTGCGCTCAAGTCCGATGACAACCAGATCTTCAGTTTTGATATTAAAGATAATAATGTGTCAGCTTGATCTGTATAAATAATTTCAAGTTTTTAAAACTGATAAAATTTAGACAGAGACATTAAAAGAATTGAAATCATTTAATTAATTATCTATGAGTTAGATCATATTTTACCAGAGAATATACACGATACGTTTATACAATACCTACATTATAATAATATTATAATAATAATAATAAAACATTTTTAAATTAATATTTAATGTGTTTAATATTGCGTTTAATAGCAAAGTTGAGTCCTGACCACTCTAGATTTTTATTTTTAAGGCGCATTTTATCTGAAAAAAGTGATTCTTTGGATTTGGTAGAGATTTCTGTAAACAATTATTAAATTATAAATTCCTATGGTTCTGACTTAGTAGTTGATCTAATGTATATTTAATTTATAAAGAGTTGAAACTGTTCTTCAGGATCAGAAGGTTATAAAAGTGTTCTGAAAGTGGGATAAACTACCTTTCAAAGGTAGTTTACTTTGACTCTGATTTACTTTGAGATACTAAACTGAAGGCAGTAAAATATAAGAATCGTGGTTCTTTGAGTTAGTTTTTGAAGACTTTTTTTAAACAAGCTACAAGTCCACAGTTTGATGAATCAATTCAATATTGAACCACAAATGGTCCCTCTTGTTTATATGTGTTGTACAGTTTTTGGACAATATGGCATCATAAAGAGGTTTTTTTTTTAACCAATATGTGATTTTAGACAATATCATTTTTTCCTAAACGAGTAACTTCAGAGTATTGTAATTTTGGGATTATTATGAAACTAATATCTGAAGAAAAAACAGATTTCATCAATAATGGAGTGGTCTACATTCAACTTAACTATAAGTAAATTATAACAAACTCGTTGAAAACCAATTGAGTTTGTTTTTATGTTAATGTGGTAAGAGTGTAGAAACAATATAAAAAACCTATGGTAAATATTATGAAAATTATACCTCAACAGTTTAATGATTTTATTCATTCTAATGTGGCTATATTTGTTTGATTAGTAGTAACAAACATGGAATCATAGATTTAGGAGCATCTTAAATACTATTATTATTATTATTTTTACTTCTAAGATGTGTCACCAAGTCTCAACTGATTCGTGCGCACCGCTGCTATATTTTCCTATTGTGCTTCACTCTCTCCTTTCTAAAACGAACATTCAATTTTAGGTTCTTTAATGAACTTCATAATTGTCCTCACAGAATTATCTCTCACCTTTATTAGTTTTAAGTATGATTTGAGAAATTCTTTAACCTCATAAAGGCAAAATTGCCTTGCAGTTATATAGAATTTGATCAGACGTTCGAAAGCCTCATTGATACAGACATTCGTAAGACATTACTTGCAGCTTGATTAAGTGATATATAAAAGAATGATGGTTTAAATTCTTAATATCAAGATTTATGAATTTTAATCACAATGTATGTTTATTTGGAATGAGTTTTTTTAAACCAAAGGAAACCCAATTCGTCAAGCCACTGCATTTTTACAAAAAGGCTTCCGGTTGTAGAAGATCTGTTTGACTTAAACAGTTTCTTACCCGTTCACTGTCTCATTACCCTGTACTCCCTTGTGTCCAGGTCCATCTAAAATCTGAACTTATATTATTGAGTATATAATCAATTTTTGATTCATCAATATACTATACAAGAGTCCCTTACTAAAAAAATATAGACTTTTTTTCTTGATAAAAAATATGTAAGAGGAAGACTAATAACTTATCAATACTGAAGTGCAGGAGATCATTTTCTTGTTTCTCTTTGACACGCTTGTATGTGAGTTTATTAAGGTTTTTTTATTTATTTTAAGAAAGCATGCATCTAATGTTGTATAATAAGTTGTAAGATCATAGTTGCTCTTTATAATTTAAATTACTACAAATGACTAGAATGTGAGGTTAAACTATTAAATCATTGATTTAGTATTGGATTTTTAGAATAAATATTGGTTACTTATTATTGTTATTTGTGCCAAGTAAGTGGGATAAATTTTGAGATTTAAATAACTTGTGTAAAGTAGTTGAAGCTACTTTATCTTCGTGTGTTTAGGTGGAAATCAATTTTTACAAAAATATAGGATATTTGGTGGCAATGACGGTGGCAATATGATGAAACAAAGTTTTGTAAAGTACTTTGTACTTTACAATAATTTGTGTTGAACTCGTATAATTGTACAACACTTCACTAAATTTAAAGATGCCATTATTTGGACTTTATGATATCAGTACATTTATTAATGAGGTAAACGTTCATGTAAGCATTTATTATGTGGTATTTACTTATGATTAGAATAGGGGAAAAAACACTTAAGTCTCCACATAAATGTATCCAACATCTACGCGTTTCGAACACTTAGATCTCATCGTCAGGTTACATCTACAATATAATGATGAACATTAAGTGTTCGAAAGCGTCGGCGATGGATAAAATCTGTTGTGCTGGGACTTAGTGTTTCTTCTCTGCGAAAAGTTTCGAACATTTAGTGTACATCATTATATTGTAGATGTAACCTGACGATGAAGACTAAGTATTGAGACGCGTTGACGTTGAATAAAATATTTTATGTAGAAATGTAGTGTTTCTTGCCTTATTCTAATCATGACGTTTCTTATTTTATTTCTGATATTTAAAATATATTTTTTGTTTTGATTAAAAAATGATAAACGATTGACTTACAAAGAGTCTTCACCACAACTACTTTATGACAATACTAATTTAATTCTTATATGCATTAAAATCAACTGCATCAATGACTAGTTTTCTAATGAAAAATAAATTACTTACACTGTTGTTTGTTTCAGGGAGGGATGGCGTTTCCTGGGACTCAATAATAGAACTAATGAACGCTTTCGGTTATAACGTCAATACACCCGAACTCCTGTTGCTTATTCTGAAATACATTAACAGTAACGTTCAAGACGCCCGCAATATTATTCTTGGAGGTATGAGTCACTCCAATATTTATTCTTTATAGTTCTTCTGATGAATGATTTTGAAATTGATGAAATATACTTTTTATAGGCGAACGCTTCGTGAAGTAACTCAATAAATTAACTTAGTTACCATAATTATAAAGATACAGAATAATCTGAAGAAAAATTAAATCTTTAATAATTCTAAATGAAATTTTAAAGTAAGTTAATTATTAATGTGAAATGAATTTGTTTTAATGTTTTAATTTTTAGACATTATTTACTAAGTCTTACTTTTTGTCATATAATAAAGAAAGAAGTACAATAATATATTCAAAGGCTGAACCTACAGAAAATGAAGAAATATAACAAGAAGAAACAGGAAACTTAAAAGAAGAAGAGGCATTGATTCTAAAATAACGTACTTTAAATATTATTTTATTAACGATATATTTGTTATGAACATTACTTTTCCTTTTCTTAGCTTACTAGTTTAATTTAAATTACTAGTTTTATTTAACATTCAAACAATTTCAAAATTTAATATAGTTTTTTTTTATATTTTATTTTTTATGTGAAAATTTACAATGTTAAGTTGTCTCTTGAATGGATTTTGAAACAATAATGAAGCCAGAATGGAACTTAAAGGAACATGAAGACCTCGATTCGAATTATTCCACAGATTCAAAGTGTGAATTGTACCAGTCAAGTATTTAATGTCAAGTAAATGATATAAGAATCTCGTAATTCATCAAAACTATATATTTGTCTTGAATAGTATTGCTAGTATATATTTAATTTGGTTAAATCTTCTTAACCATTTATTTTTTTGACATTAATTATTCATAAAATAGTTCATATTTATTTTCTTACACTTTTGTGGAATATATTCTAGAAGATTAAGAACTATGTTGTCCACAATAACAATTTGATAAAAATCAACATATTCAAGGTGGAGAATAAGGAAGTACAAATGTCTGTGAAGATGATGTTATGGAAAAGAGAAAAAAAAACTTGTGTCTTTTATGACTTATGTCACCATAATAAAATATTAAGGTGCAGATGAAAGCAATTCTATTAATTTTACTAAATGTAAACTCTTTTAGTTAGAGAAAACTATACTTAGGATTTTTGATTATTCTGAGGTAAAATGGATAAACCAACATAAGTCTCCACACAAATAAAGTTTTATTCAACGCGTTTCGAACACTTTGTTCATCATCAGGAAGACACTATAATACAAATTATATATAATTAGTTACAAAAATTAGAGTGAAATAATAAAATTCAAGACATAGCCAAGGATGTGGTACTGACGGGTTGGTCAAGTGAAGACAACTAGTAGGAAACAGATCCGTTGCGAAAGAGTGGGGATAGGCATTTAGGTGATAAGGTGACAAAGGCTTCGGGTATGCTTGAAAACCGTTAACTGAAATAGAGAAGGCTAGAACCAATAATTTAGAGGAAAGAAACTTTTTTTTGTTAATTTATTTTTTAATTTATTCTTTGTGATTCTAGGAACAGCTTAAGAAATGTTGGACACCCTGGAATTTGATCATTAAGGCATAGAGAGGCAGAAGGATTATTAATGACGGCCTTGTTTATTTGAAAAGCTTCCAAATTACAAATTTCTTTAAACTTTCTATTCACATGTAGGATGGTAAGGTTCAAGTTTGGATCAAAGCTGTGATTTTGTGTCACAGCTTTGATCCAAACTTGAACCTTACCATCCTACATGTGAATAGAAAGTTTAAAGAAATTTGTAATTTGGAAGCTTTTCAAATAAACAAGGCCGTCATTAATAATCCTTCTGCCTCTCTATGCCTTAATGATCAAATTCCAGGGTGTCCAACATTTCTTAAGCTGTTCCTAGAATCACAAAGAATAAATTAAAAAATAAATTAACAAAAAAAAGTTTCTTTCCTCTAAATTATTGGTTCTAGCCTTCTCTATTTCAGTTAACGGTTTTCAAGCATACCCGAAGCCTTTGTCAACTTATCACCTAAATGCCTATCCCCACTCTTTCGCAACGGATCTGTTTCCTACTAGTTGTCTTCACTTGACCAACCTGTCAGTACCACATCCTTGGCTATGTCTTGAATTTTATTATTTCACTCTAATTTTTGTAACTAATTAGATATAATTTGTATTATAGTGTCTTCCTGATTATGAACACAAAGTGTTCGAAACGCGTTGAATAAAACTTCATTTGTGTAGAGACTTTTGTTGGTTTATCCATTTTACCTCAGAATGAGTAAATACCACACAATTACGGATTGCACAACTAATGATTTAGGATTTTTGGTAAAAAAAAGAGATTGCTACATCTGGCATTGTGTTTTCTATCATTGATGTTTTATGTTTATCTGAAATTTTAGTCAACAAGTTTCAGAAAAAGTAAAACCATTTCTATTGCTATTTGAACTTAAGATTAATCTATGATGCAAAAGTGCAGAACTATTTTATGATAACCCATTTTCTTGACTTTATACCAGTCTCATTTTACAAGAAAGACCCTCTTTTTGATGAACATGAAAATATCATTTAAACAATACTTGAGTGTACATTTTGACTTGGGGTAACAACACCAAATGATTTTTGTTCATACTTAAGCTACAATTCTTAAAAAAAATAATTCCATAATAATTACTTACATATTTATTTAAAATTCTAAATATATTAAAATTCCTATTAAAATATTTGTAATAAGAAACTTTAAATACCTTGAGTAAACATTTTGGCATATTTTTTACTAATTCACTCAGATTTACTTTTTAAATTTAAATATTTTTTAAAATGAAATGAAGTTAGATGTTATATAATTAATACACTAATTAAATGTCTGGAAATGATTTTAATGTGTACTTATTTTTAATACATTGGTTGCCAAAGTACTCTATAAAAGAAGATACTTGGTCTCACTATTATATAGATTACCCCACGAGAATGTTAGTCGTAAATATAAGTGACAGTTCGCGAAACGTATCCCACCCTTTTAGACTGCTTATGTGCCAAGGACGAATTACTATTCCCACAGCTACATTTATATGAAATGTATTCTAAACGATAGAAATAAAGTGATTTCTATCGTTTCTATTTTTTTGTGATCTTTTCACAAATTTTACTTTTCAGTTCGTAGATATAATTCATAAAAAAAAATAGAACAATAATTTTTTTTAAATAAATTTTTAAGCGATAAAATCTAAACTATATAGATAATGTAGTATCTCTTTCAGCATTAAGAAGAAATGCAATAGAAGTTTATATTTACTTGTATAATATTATTTTTTCAATTAATAAATAAATGCATTCTGTTGGAACGTTTTTTCAAATTTATAAATACTGAGAAAAAATGAAATTCTTCTTTTATTTATGTAAATAAATCACAGACTATTTGAAGGTATACTTTTTGAAAAATAAATATTTTTTATCTTTTACAAATGATTATATTCTCATTAAATGATTGCAGTCATACTAATAATTATATTAAAAAAAAATACATCTTTGTTAACAGTTCTAGAATTTGGCTGTTCAACAACAAAATTTTATCGCACCGAATTTGACTGTAGCAAATTTTAGATCTAGAGAGATAATAATTAATTTACTCTTTTTAAAAAATATACCTATAAATCGTACATATAGTATGTATAACTCGTATATAATTCTTGTTAATAAGTTATAATAAACATTTACTAATAAAAAATGTTTGAAAACAAATTACAATATCAAACTTTAGTAAATTTATTAGTATGAAGAACTGATGGAAGTTTTTTTTTAATTTTCGAATTATTAATCATAAAGGTTAATATATTGTGTGGCACTGAATTATGTTCAAATGGATGCTTCTTGTCTATTAATTGTTTCTTTTCTAGTGGATTCAAATTACAAGGGTTGCAGTTCTTTAACGGTAAATTATCTTGAATGCTAATTCATTCAATAATGAATTTTTAAAGTAAGAATGAATATATGAGAATTATCAATAGTAAATGTAACTGAGGCAATGTTTATAACTTACACATATATTTTACATTTGTTGATGAAGTCAATTTATTAGGGTTATTAAGCTTTTCTCTTTTTGATATGACTAAACAATTCATTAAAAATTTAACAATGGATGTAAATTACAATATTTTATTAAATTTAAAGGTATACACTATAAAATAAGTTACAGTGAATTAAGATATAAGAAATATATATACTAAGAAAATTATAGAAAAAGTTATTTCTGAGGTAAAAAGAACCGTTTTAAGAGTTTGTATGACAACTTAAGACACTTGAAGACAACTGAAGGAGCAAGACAAGATGTTTTCTTTAAAAAAACGGACATCAGAGCAGCTGTTGTGCCCACGGTCAAAATTTCACCGTGAAATAACCATCTTTTTCCATAAACTCCACGCACTCAGTCACATACATTTGTGTCATTTCATTTCAGTATTTTTATAGACAAACTTTGTTCTAGTACCGAAATGAAAATGAATTAAAAACAGTCTTAATTATTTTCATTTTACTAAAGATTTGTCGAAGAACTAAATCTTTAAATGTCCGAAACTTTAATGCATGAAATTAATGATCTGAGAGCCCTTTCATTTATCATCGTGCTTCGTCTTACCTGCTTAGCCATTTGCAGAAAAGCCGTTCCAGACTGTTCTATAGCTGTTACTCTCGGGCTGCAGAGCCGAACAGGATCGTACTTGAGCTACATCAATCATTCGTAGTCGCACTTGAGAACTGATTGTCCCGGTAGTTTTTCTAAAGTAATCAACCGAGAATGAACGTTTGAAGTATCGGGGAATAGTGCACAGTCTGAGGATATGAGGGTAGCGCAGTTTCTTCCGGTTAATTTTGCATGTAGATATGTCTTCCCCATCACTCTATTGCCACGCTGATATTGTTTTTACCATCTGGAAGGACATGGGGGAGGACGGTTATGTCAGTGACGTTCCCATTTTATCTAATTCATTTGTTCTCACATTCTCTTGACACCTTCATGACTGAGTATGTATTGCAGGTGTACTGTTCACTCATCGGCAGCTAGCTTGTCCAGAATGACACCTGGAGTCGGTGTTTGGGTTTACAGGTTACATTGGAAGATAGGTTATATCTGCTGAGAGTCAATGAAGGCGTGAAGGCTGCATTTAGTGACGTCACTTCTCCTTCATAGTTATTCAGTAAAGCTTTCACATCTAGATGGCCCTCAAAGTATTGAATGAAGTAACTGGTCCTGTTTCTTCCTTTCCAGTGTCGGAAGATCAATCAATATAAATGTGTAGTCAGTCGTCCTTAGATTAGCGTGAGTTCATTGTTTTGGTGCCACGTTTTTCAAATTTGATGATTTGTGGTTCAGCATTTGGTGATTAAATAGTCCCATGATGGATGAAAATTGATAAAAATAATGCATGCAAGTGTTCGAATGATGATGGTATCAATGAATTCGTACGTAATATTTATTTTTGATGATCTCTAGATGGGGCAAAAATGTGATTTCTATTTTGAGGTGGATTGTTGCCGGCATGTAGTTGTTCCACTGGTTTGGGTAGGTATGTTTGAAGCGCTCCCAAAAATACCAGTAACTTTAGTGTGTTCCTGTTAACATCTAAAGAATCTATTCTGTTTGAGCTTTCATTGCAGACATCAGAGTTGATTTCAGGCCACCAGTAATGACCCTTAGAAATATATTTTGAACTCCATCGTGTTTCTTTGTAATGAATGTACTTGCTGGAGTGGTCGATTTACATCCATATTTCATGACCAGTCAATTTTACACTTTGTATTCCATTACGAGAATATTATTGTTTGGATTTCACTGTTTTTGCAGTAAGCCTCTTGATTAGATGAGTCTGATTAGAAACTCTGTCTGCTGTGTCTTCTATGTATATGTGGTGTCCAAGACAATCGGCGATCCAAGTGCATACTTAAGTATTTTGAGATGTTGTTTTTCTTTAATTTGAACTCTTTGTAATTGGGTGAAGTTAGATTGTGGGAGATAAAATTTGGTTTCTAGTCTTGAACACATAAGCGAAAATGGCGTTTCTTTTTTCCAAAGTACAAGCTTTGTAGTTGTATTATGGCTCGCTATCTAAGGCAGGGATGCTTTTATCAGTTGCCCATATAATCAGGTCATATAGATAGAGAAGTGATTTGATGCCAGCCTTCCCCTTTATTGTTTAGAATATCTTTGGTGATAGCGTTGAAAAACAAACAGCATATTATTGCTCCTTGAACTAGACTCCATTTCTGTATCTGGAAGTAGGAAGTTGCATTTGAGTATCGACTCATATACATCTTTCTGAGAGAAACAGTTTTATCCAGTTAAAGAGTCTATCTGAAATCCCATTCATAGCTATTTGATGCATTAGTATCACCCTCCACACTGCGTCATAGACTGCCTTGATATCGACTGGAACGACGAGAGATGATATCATTTGGTAAAAACTTCAAAACGTGGCCTGTTGTGTTATGATGTTTTTAGAACCGTTTTCGTCTAAAAATAGGATTATTCTCCTGGCTGTCATTTTCTCCATCACATAGCTGCAGACACTAGTGAGATTTATTAGACTACATTTTTCAATGCTGTTAACAGGTTACAATTGTTTAGGATCACTTTTGTTTCTCTCCTTCCCCATTGTTTCGGTACCTATTTTACATAGATCAGGTTGAGGAATATGTTGTCAATACCTACAGTTTTTTCGTTTTTAATGTCAAATATAAAGAGTTTTTGTTAGTTTAGGCTAAGGCATAAAACAGTTGTTGGCGTAGTGCTTTCAAAAAGCAATGGTTTTTCAAAAAAGGTATGCACTTTGCTGTTATATTTTAATGGTTCTTGTTTCTTACCTCATTCCTTGATTTTCCGACTAGAGATAAAAGAGTGGGTTCTTTTAGTGTCTTTCTGATGATCTAAAATAACTAGAAATTTTTCAGTTAACGGTTTATCATTTATTTATTGATTTTTATAGCTGAACCTGGTTTTTCCAGCATTACATAATTTTCAAGTCTGTTAGTTTTTTGTTTACCTTTTTTTTCGACATTTATCTAGTTCTACTTTAGCTTGGTTAAGGAGAGAGTCCAGAAAGCTCTGTATTTCATCACTTAGATGCTTAGGCAAGAACATTACGTCAGTTACTCGTTAAAGCTATTTTTTACATCTTCGGGTTTGGCTGTGGAATCAATGAGGAGCAAAGCACTTAAAATTGCTCTATGTTTGCAGTTTGAGGAGTCTGCTATTAACCTGGATTCGTCTTGTACATTTCCTTCAATATGCGGGTGTATTAAACAAAATCTAGACACAAGAAGTGCTCTTTGAAACATAAAACGGTTTATGGTTGTACACCAATTATCAGCAATTTATGATCAATAAACTTTAATTTTTTTAACAGTTGGCAAAAATCATTGGTATCCCCATCCTAGTTAGAAACTATTATATTCACCAATTATAGCACTGTTCTTTTGTAAAGTGTTTTTTTTTCGTTCTTGGTTGATATGTTTTCGAGAGGATTATAAAAAGTATCTATGTTTAGATATTACTGGTTTTTCTATGCATCTTCAAGGACAGCTTCTGGCTTGACATTTCCTCTATTTGGCATACATCCTTTCACTTGGTTCTTAGGCAGTGTTTGATACCAATAAGGAATCTAGTACCTACTTGCTCTGCTCGGGCGAGGCAGTCTCTAGTTTTCTTTAGTTTTATAACACTCAAATTCATTTGTTGCCGTTTCGGCTTCCACAATCAAAAAAATTTTAAACCTTCACATTCCGATAGATTATTCTAAAGATCATTATCTATATTAATAAAAAAACTGCTTTTGTTTTTGGTAAAATTCATCTCGGCAGCGTGATTTTGGTGGAAATTTGTGTGTATGTGGGGGGGGGGGGGTACAGTTATAGGAGGGGGAACTTCACCTCCTCGAACAATTTACAAAAATCAATTATAACTAAAAAATATGAATCTACATGATCTTAGAAAGAAATGTTTAAATCCAACAGCTAGAGTTAGTACTCTGGTAAATCAATCGACATAGAATTCTGAAGTTAGTAAACATGTTTAAACTATTTTTATCTTTTAATTTTGACTAAATCAATAGTAAAAAGGCAGACAATGACTTTTAAATCACCTGGAGCAACCTCAACACATGGGTTTTTATCTAAAAAAAGTGTGCAAATATAATCTAATAAATGAAATCACTACTCCCATTAAATTTCAAGTGAAAGCTAAAATTTCTCTTTTCATCTTGCTCTTCTTAATCTAACTGTACTTTGAACAAAGTTAAAAGTAACTGGCTCTTATTAGTTCCTGCTTCTCATTACTTTTATTGTATTGTATTTCTAAATGAAATAATCTATTTTTTTCATGAATATATGGCTCTATGTCCCATATATTCTGTATGTCCATTGTGATGTACATTTCTAGTAATCAAATCTAGCTTTTAACTTGTTCTTCAACCAAAATTATTAAAAACATTTCTTATCTATATAATACATTCATGTATGTAAACCGTCGACAGTCAATTGCTCCTTATTATTATTTCATATATTCATGATGAGCTTATTTGAATTTTATTATTATTAAATTATTTTTATCATATATTTATAATTTATTTATCAATGAATAGAACTTTATTATCAACAGAAATATTTTTCGGTACAAGATTACACTTATAGTATTTAAAAAAAATTTTAAAATAACTCCACTACTCATAATGAATGGGGGACTCAAAATAACTAAACAAGATTTAAATGTGTAAAAAATATAAGATAATAAAAATGTAAAATAACTCAGTTTTGTATTGCTTTTTGAAATATGGTTTAAAATAGAAGCTACTCCAAAATATTTACTCACAAAACTGTTTAAATGGAAGAATTATGTCTTCAAAAATCATTAGATTGACTTAAATGGAGAAGAATATTAAAGAGTTTCTACAGATTTTATGTAGAAACTCTGAGTGAAAGAATAAAGAACGCTTTATACTATCACATTGTCTTAATGTCACATGGAAGAACAAAATGACAATAATAAAATAAGAACAATCTGTGAAATAATAGGCGTAACTAAAAATAAATGGGAGCTTGAGTATTTATAGATAGTGTGGAGCAAGCGTCAAAGAGGGGCTGTTAGAGAGAACTGAAGCCAACTGGACCCAGGCCACTGCACTCGAGAAAAGTTCACTACAACCAAGCAAACACAAATGAAACATCTTTAGTAATCAAATCTAGCTTTTAACTTGTTTCTTCAACTAAAATTATTAAAAACATATCTTATTTTTAAGATGATTCTATAGTGATACGGATTGCTTTTTTAATTTCGTTTATCTTTTACCAAAAAAACAGATTCGTTAATCCAGTAGACCTAATTATGGCCTCGGCCATGGACACATTCTTGCAGAATAATAGGAACATTTTCCTCTCTTCATGAAATGTTTATGCATCTTTTAATAAAATAAACATCTTCTATCGTCCAATTGCTGTCCTTGGAATGTTCAATTATTTAACACCGGTAATAAAATAGTTATATTTTAAATTTTACTAATTGTGGTTTATTGATATAGTGAATAATACTATAATATGTGAATAATAACTATATAGGGATTTCATACCATTTAAATATGATTAATGAATGCTTTAAAATCTAGACATAAATACTATTTAATGTATTTTTTTTAATGTAAAGATCTTCATCATTTATAAATTCTACAAAAGAATGGTGGAACGATATTTAATCAATTTACATACATATATACGTATAATAACTTTTTTTTTAGATATATATTGTTCATCCATTAAGATGTTATTGCTGAATGAAACTTCACTAAACTAAAATTGATCAAAGATTTGTTTAAACTCAAGATTGAACCTAATTAGACCTATTAGTTCAAGTTTTCCTTATATGAAATTTTATATTTTTGCTTATTCGACTTTGATTCAGTAATAAATGATGCCCCCAATACTGAAATTAAAAATTCAAGATATTTAAATAAATCAATTCGATTTTATTGTGTATATTTTTTATCTTTCATGCTAATTTTATAAATATAATTATTTATCATACATTTGTTCATGAATCAGGATTGCATTATTCTATAGTCAATACTTAAAAAAAGGTTAATTTTTGTTAACTGGTACCGAACTTTTAATTGAAAGTTACCTCTCTGCCAAACATTTATACCAGAACTTTACCGTTAAATAAAAATACTACCTACTTTACAGTTCAACAATATCATAATATAGGCGTTCATCGTTATTCTTCCAATCAGGCATTTTAAGCTGGAGTTGGAGAGTTGCATATAGGTATCTTTCTTGTGAAAATGTACTGTTGAGTTATGTTGCTCATACATTCATAACTAGGCTACTTTAAAATAAGGTATCTTATTTTTTTTTATTATAGTTATTGATATAGAAACAAGTTCAATAGTTGAGTATAAAAACACTTTATAAGTGAGTAGAATTATTTTTAACTTTATAGCAGATAAACCATATCAAACCGGTTTTTGTTTTCTTTAAGAAAATTATATTTTCTTAAAACTAGGGTTTTTTAATATTCTACAATCAGTACTTTTCAAATTTAATTGCTGCTCTAATCAGCAGCAACTGTTTTAAAAGTACTTTTTAAAGACCTTTGAAAATGGTAAAATTTGCTATGACCCGGATTTTGGAAACATTTTTAAAATTGTCAGAAACAGAAAAAGTATTTATTAACTGGTAAATTTGAAAACAAAACAGACCTATTAAAAGTGTTGCTAGATAAGCATTTAGCTGTGCATGTGGCCTTGTCTACAGTATGAGTATATAGAATTAGTTGCTATCTAAAATAGAAAATCGTTTGACAAAATCAATAAGTAATATTTTTACTAAGGAAACTAATCACCAGCTTGAAGAATTCTGCTGACACTGAGTGAAAGAATTCTTTAATTTTATTTCGCAAGTATTATATTATTATATAAATTACGAGTGAATGAAATATTAAAATCCTTTGATAGTAATTTTGATAAACTAAATACAATGCATTTTTTTACTTTACTATAAGTAAAGTAATCGTAAAAAAAATATTACATACTTGAGTTCCCAAAAGTCGTTTTAAGTTTTAAGTTTATCCCATGGTGTCTGAGTGTGTGTGTGGTTTTTTTTTGTTTTTTTTTCCCCACGGACAGTACCCCTGTCATGGGGGAATTCATTTAATAACAACATGTTCCACAAATTTTATAAAGTTGTAAATTTAAATGATATTTTACATAGTCTACAGCGTCAGGTGCACAAAATTCAAATTGTCTATTTACAATATGTATTTTAGTTTAAAGATTTAACCTACGCTATATTTATTGTTTTGCGTCATATAACTATATTGTTATTTTTAGTTCATATTTCACTTAGATAATTTTACTTATTTCTAAGAATTACTGTATAAATTTAAATATTTTAGAAGTATACTGTACAAAGTGAACATAATACTCTCTACCTAACAGCTTATGCTTTGGTGGTGGTCACGTGTCACCCTGCGTGACTACTGCTCGCATTAATGCTGTCCTGGCGGGGTACAAACTCATGCGGTCCCATAGCAGATGGTCGACAGTTTGTGGAGTTGTGTTGTCGCAGGAGCATGCTGCAGTGTTTGTTAGTTGAAATCTGTGGAGGAAACTTTGAAATCTCCCATGGTCGGTTAGGATTTGAGTTAATTGCCAGTTTATGGCTAGATGGTCTAGCTTTTTCCTTCGCTCAACTGAGGGGATAAATTCTCTAGTAATTGCACCTGTCACTGAATTTGTCCAGAGTACCTACCACTTTTGAGTGCCTCGTTTTGTAGCCCATGGGAGAACTGCGGACAGAGGAAGGCTAATGTATTGTGGCTCGTCGTTTTGCTTCGATGCTGCTTTTGCTAATGAGTCTGCCACTTCATTCCCTTCTACTCCCGTGTGTGCCTTGACCTTAATGAAAGAAATGACTTTGTTTTTCAGTAAGAATAGTAACGACCGAATTTTTTCAACTAGTGGTAGATGGTTTTTGTAGTTATTTAGCGCCTGTAGACTGATCTTACTGTCAGTTTTGACACACACGGTAGTTCTAGCAGTAACAGACGCTGCTACCCATTCCAAAGCCTTTAGGATGGCAAACTGCTCAGCCTGGTTATTGGAACACGAAGGCCCAAGCCGGTATCCCTGCTCCTTATCAGACTGCCTTGATGATAGACTACGAAACCACATCCCACGTGGTCTCCTTCTTTGCTGCCATCAGTGTAAATGTTGTATTCACTGTCTTTATGCTAGTCTTCGTTGATGGATGTGTAAGTCTGAGGGTGGCTACTGATAGGACTTTCCAGGAGAGTCCCGTCAATGTCTTCTATTTGTTGTCCTGTTTTTAAACTATCCACTATTACGGCTTTTTCGGCAACTATGCTTATTGGTAGAATGTCGGCGATGGCACAGCCAGCGTAGTAGGAAATTGTTCTGTATCCTTTCATCAATCTCAGAGTGAACAGTCTTTGAAATCGCTCCAGTTTCTTGATGTATTTTTTATTTTTTCTTGATTTTATTTTTAATGCCTCATGGCAAACGGTAACACCGTAGAGGACAATGGGAAGAAACGCTCCTGAGTATATTATGCTGAGAGCTGGGTGACTCATTCCCCAGTGCACCTTTGCAGCCCTAGAAAGAACGTTGATTGTCTGGAGACTCTTTTTACATATATGTTCTATATGCTGACTCCATGTCCATTTTTAATTTAGGAAGACACCTAGATATTTTAAAACATCAACAGTTTTCAGGCATCATCTCCTAAGTTTATCTGTACTTGAGGTGGAGCAGATTTTTTTGACACGATTGGTACCTTTGATTGATTGTGTGTGTGTCTAATCCAGAATATTTCATGGATTAATTGATATTTTATATAAAAATGGGCCTCATAGTGTAGATGTGCTGTCTAGTTTCGGAGCAATTACGAAAAATGCTCCGAATTTATTTTATACCTAAGTGGGACATTATATATTATACTCGTATACCCAAGAATTTTGATATTATGTTTACTTATAGTAAAGTTGACTGTAGGCTACTACAGATTATTTTTATTGAACTTGTGCTAAAGAGCAAAATAACATTGTGCAAGAGGGTTTAAAATGAGATTATTGTTTACTGTGGGATACAATGCACAACAGATGTTGGCATTGGTCTTACACCAGTTAATATGTATGTGCTCTAATTAAAATATTTATAACACTGAGTTTCTTAACTAGTTTTATCAGTATTCTAGGACTGAATAACTCTTGTTAGTAAACTACCTACGATCCCTGTTGTCCATTGTTATTTCAATCTCTTCTGAATGTTTTCATGTATCTAAACAAGAAATACATTAATAGACAGACATATTAACAATTTGTTGGTAAATATTATTTCATTTATTAGTAAGTTTTTAGTTTTTAAAATGAATACCTATACAATTTGTAATTTAGTATATAGGTGTATAAATATTTATTTTTACAATTACAAGAAACGGTCCAGCGGACTTTTTTAAAAAAAATAAATTTGAAACGAAGGAAACACACAGAAAGACACAGACATAACTCACATCGATATTTTGACCATCGTCGTCATCAGGAGGTGTGAAGAGCGAAGAGTCCCGCAGGAAGGCAGGGCGGTGACGCCCTGCCCTGAGTCACCGCTCTGCCTTCCTGCGGGACTCTTCGCTCTTCACACCTCCTGATGACGACGATGGCCGAAATATCGATGTGAGTTATGTCTGTGTGTTTCCTTCGTTCTGAATTTATTTTATTTAATATTTATTTTTACATATATATGTATATATATATATATTAATTTATTATGAGAATAGTAAATGATATCCTTCTACCCTCTAATGATTAATATTATTAACAAAAACCTTCAGTTTTTCTTGAGAACTCTGAAGCAGTTTACATTATATAGTGCAATGTAATAAAATTTGAACATTTAACTAAAAGAATAAATAAATATCAGAGAAGAGAACGCAGAAGAACACTCACCCACTATCTTCTGGCATACATTACGATATAGGCAAGTAGGTTTTCGTCAGTGCTTTTATATTTTTTTTCTCTGATATGCTATGTAATTCAGAGAATAAGCAATTTGCCGTCGGAAGACCAAATATTTCATTATAACAATTAATTTTAAATGAAAAAATAGCAATCAAAATAATTAAATTAATTTTATTATTAATTAGTAAGTATAGGGTGTTTGCTTATCCCCTTTCCTAAGTAATTTATGGAACTAAAATACTTTGAAAAGTAATAAGTAATTTTTGAAACTAAAATATTATGCCTCCATCCCAAATCGATTAATGAAGTTTTCAAAATTGAAATAATTAGTGAAAATAAATTGAAATTAATTTATTAGAATTAATTGATTAGTGAAATAATTAATTGAAAATAATTAGTGATAACGATCCAATTTACAATGGAAGATGAAGTAAATTGTTCTTCTGAGGTGTATTTATCTATGGATTCCTTAAAGAATCATGATTAAGTGAGTTCAGCAAACCCACCAAAGTTCTTGCTTATGTCCACTTCTTGTTTGCTCATCCTAAAAATCTTAAAATATCATATTTTACACATATATTTGTTCTTAAGACAATTAAGAATACTCTTCTGAAATTTAAATGATGAATTAGCATTATTTCTAATGGTCACTCATTAAAACATTCTGCGTTTATATTAATAGACCTTTAAAATGTGCAAAACATATTCTCCAATGGAGTGACAGAAACCCGTTTAATATCAAATGTCATAGTTTTACCATATTATGAGTCTTTCCCAAGGACATCCAAAGTTTCTTAACATCTTAACCATTATATAGTTTTATTAATCTAGGTAATATGTTAATTAGAAACGTTCCTAGTGAAGTGGAGTTTAGTGCTATTTATAATTTTTTTCTAAATGTTGTTCCTAAATATAGGTTGGTCAAACAGAGTGTTCATTAAAATCGTATGACAAAAAAAAATAATAAAAATATTTAATCTCGAAAGTAGATTACTGTAATGCTTTATTTCTGTTTATAAATAATGAGCATAATGCTATAAATTTACAGAAGCTAAATATTAACTTGTAAAAATTTGATACTACTAGGAAATATTATCAAACCTTCATTAATTAAAGTAATAGAGCCTTCATGATCAATTAGAACTTCATGATTTACTATAAACACTAGTAAATATTTATTCAAATTGGACTGAGTATTAACAAGAGAAATAGCCTAGTATAGGAGGTTTATATCAACAGCCAGATAATATTTTTCTGCAGTTTATTCTGTGTGTCCTTCTCTGTTTATTCTGTCTTAACCAATTTTTCTCTTTTCCTTAACTTTTACTCCTGTTAAAATATCTTTCTTGCCTCTTCAGTCAACATCACACCAAACGTTCGGTTACACCCACCTCTTCATTGTGTCACCCTGACGATCGCTGCAGCGTTTTTCAATGATCTGGTCCTATGTCTCAATGTTTGAATCTTGTTGGAGTAAATTGGAATATTAGTATTTTGACAAAGGTTAAGAAAAGTGATTTTATAAAGAACACTAGCTTGGAATAAAATTCGAGTATAATACCGTACTTAGTCTCCCTCACTCTTTTCTCCTGAAGAAAGATTTTCCAAAAATTTGTTTGAAAATATACTCCTCAAATCCCATGTCAGATTTCCTGCTGATGGAAAAGAAGCAGAAAATCTTTAAGGCTATTTATTGACAGCCTAAAATGGAGGTCTGAGAAAACTAGCTGAAGAATGCCAGGGAAAAGACCATTGTCCCTGTGAGTGGAACAGATGAATCATCTTACCACAAAAAACTAGATCAGGTTTCACTCCGCAAAGCAATAAGAGGAGATGTGAAGTGGATCTTGTAGAGCAGGCAAATGGACAGCTAAGAAAACATTTTTACAGGTACTGCTGGGAATGAGGATGAAATTCCACTAACCAATTTGATTACCTTTTTAACTTAATCTAATGACTTTATACCTTTAGGTTTTGTATATTGAGAGTTCATACTAACCATATGAGTTGGTTAAACTTTGTTTTAGCTTTATTGCCTATACATAGGTTTATTTAAGTTGTCTGTGTTAACGAATGTCCTTGGATGAACTACTATATTGAAATTTACACACTATGGGAGAGTGGAAGAACTGATCGAATTCAATCTTCAATTCAACTGGTTTGGCCAATGTGCCAATGACACCTTTGTGATTCTCAAGAGGAAAATGACTTTTAACAAATTTACTTACTTTTGAATACAGTAATATTATCTAATTATCTTGTCAAGTTTGGGAAATATCTTCTTAGCTGTTAATTTTTCAGGAGACAGGAGATATTTCATTATCTTGACTGATTCTAATTAGATTAATATTTGTACTTCTTTTATTATTATACTTGCTATGAATATATGAATCTAAATGTCTTAAGTTAAGTTGCAGTGGCAGTCCCACGAGAGAACACACATAGAACGAACCCTTTGTGATTTCACACAGTGAACATTTTACTACATTAGGGTCCTAAATTTTGCCTAACTCAACAGTATTTAGACTAGGGATTTTTTACGAGTACCTGACATTGTACTGGCTTGGAATCGACGGTTTAACGTCCTCTCCAAGTGAAGTGTTGAGATTTATTCACTTTCCATGTGAATAACTCGAGAGCCAGAGTGAGTATTAAACCCTGGATCTACCAGTTTAGAGAAGAGCACGTTGCTACTGGGCTAATCTGACCCCCTAAATGTCTTAGGTTTTCTGTTATGGAAATTTAAGAACTTTTATTTAGAGTATGCAACTTTAATTTGAATGAATGTTCCTGTATTTAGAAAATTATAAAGATTGTGTAAGGAAAAGAAACTAGTAGAGGTGGGAGGATGAAAGATTGGTCTGAACACTTCTTTAGCAGTACTTTCTATTCTGATCGAGCTGGTATTCAAATGGGCACTTTGACCGGTTCTGCAGGCAAGTCGGGTCGCGTCACCTATGTCAGCCAACACAATCGGGCTTCTTCACTAGCTTTTTCTTGCATCCAATATAACTTAATGTAAATAATACTTTCATTATAAATTGAATGTATGAACAAACTTTGTGTAACTATTTAATTATAAAAGTATTAAGTTCTAAATATTTAAATTAAAAAAGCACAATTTAATATTTCTACTATTTATTCTGATTAAAATAATTTAGTTATAGTTTTTTAAAAAACTATCTTTATCAAAAAGAGAAATTTAATAATAACAATGATGATGTCATGAAATAGAAATGATGACAAAAACATCATATTTACACCCCTTTAGTAACAGCAATAACGCTGGCAAAGTTTTCAAAACATGTTCTCTTTAAATACACAAAAACAAAGTTACAATAAACGTTTTTATATCTTTCTCTCAAGTTTATTTCTTAATTTGATGAAATTTATGAAAGCATATGCAGATTTTATTTCTATGATATTAATAATAAACTGTGAAAAAAATAATTGATAATGTTTTACCATCTCTAGCAGCATAATGTCCACTTCAGTGAATGATTTTATGAGCTAAATGACTATTTAGCAGAGTTCTATTCCTACATTGTTTCTCATTCACTCATTCTAGCAGCATAATGTCCACTTCAGTGAATGATTTTATGAGCTAAATGACTATTTAGCAGAGTTCTATTCCTACATTGTTTCTCATTCACTCATTCTAGCAGCATAATGTCCACTTCAGTGAATGATTTTATGAGCTAAATGACTATTTAGCAGAGTTCTATTCCTACATTGTTTCTCATTTACACTTTCGGGCTTTTCTGTCAATAAAAAGTCGTTTAATAAAATATTTCGACCAAAGAATATATTGTCTATTTATAAAAAATCTAACCACATTCTACATTTTTTCTAACAGTCAGTATGAAATATGCTCTTACAGAAAAGGAACTATTTAAACATATGTTCATATAAAAACGTTTTATCAAAACATTTGATTGAACATTGGTAGACATATTCTGTGCTATGTTCATTTAAACAATGTTTTAGATTTTTTTATTTTACTTTCCACCTTATCAAAATCTAACTTTCTACTATTATCTAATCAAGAGTTAGTCTAATCTAACCAAATCTAATATTTTTAACAAAAAGTATATTTATATATAACAAGCAAACGTACCGGCCTTTGACGGAATCAAAAATTCTATTATACTTGGTATTTGAAAATGACATTAGAAATTATAGAAGAGTAGAAAATACCATTATTAGTACAGTGTTAAACAAATACACTGTATTTGTATACACTCTGTATACACTACATTAGCTGTCTGTCCTTCAGGTTCATGGAAGAACAAACAGTTGGAACCTCTGACTCTTGAGCAAGTAAACTACAGTTGACCATGTGAGGAAAACTTGGTCTCGCTAACCTGAATTCCTGCGTTAGATAAAGTTTCCTCTTGCGACTTAGTTAACGTCATTGCGAAATGGACTCTGACAGGACTTTGCAATCGTTTCAACAGAAACAGATAGTGGCTCGGAATCAATGGTGTGCGTCGTATACACACAGACTCCCCAATACCATACCCAGTCATGATGTCCGCCTCTATAGCATACTATATCTGTGCAGAGCACAAACTCAGAGTCGTTGCACAGTTTTGGAGTACCCACGTTTCGTAACATAAAATTTGTTACTGCTACTAAATAGCAGCATGATTGGTGCTCCTACTTTAAGTTTTTACTCATGAGCAGGCAGTCCAGGAGAAAGAAATTCAGAGTCAAGAATTTCAGTAGATAATCAACTGCGGCCTCATCACTAAACACTCTCTTTACTGACTTGTAAGTTCTCTCCTCGGTTTGATATAGCGTAAGAACTTGTTTGTTGATTTTTCCTGCCTGTTCATATTAAGGGCTGAGAATTGCTCGTTCACAAAACTATTTATTCTTAATAGATAGTACATCCTCAACTCTGGAAAACACCTTTTCAATGATGTCAAATACACAATATATTCATATGCTCAAATGAAATTAAAATCAACTAATAATACCCACTTGCTACACCTGTGTATTTTCTATATAAACATGTCTGTGAAGTTAGCAAAATACAGCTTAAAGATCCATAACTTCGCTTATGTACTGAATTATCAATCTATTTAGAACCTATATTTTAAGTTAGACATACACAAATCTAGTGCCAAAGTTTCAGCTCGCTATGTCTCATGGTGGCTGAGTTTACTTGTGACAAACGTTTTTGCTTTAAACGTCCATAACTTCACTTCTACGTTGAATTTCCAATCAATTGAGAGCCTATATTTTATGTTAGACACACACAAATCTACTATCAAAGTTTCAGCTTGATATGTCTAATTATGGCTGAGTTTACTCGTGACAAAATTTTGCGGATAAACCGACAAACAGACAGAAATTTTTGTAAGGGTGGATTCGGTTTCTCTAATGTATGAAACGTAAGGAAAACTTGAAATGAGTTAGTTCTAAGCAATGTACAGACAAAATCATTATTTTATTTATATAGATTAAAAAATAACTAAGAGAAAACAGCCAAAAAATTACTTCTTTTAATGGAATGTTAAAACATTAGTTTGTCATCAGAAAAAAAATTGGTGTGAAAACACAGTGACAAATATATATTGAAAATAAGTACTCCCTTAGTGTTCTCCTCACAGTAACAAAGGTTCAATAACATCAACTTCAATATTAGATACAATAATAGTACACTGTTACTATTGCGTGTGCTCTATATTATCTTGAAGTTTCTTCGTGATTTCTAGAGACGAAAACGATTATTCAACTGCACTTATTAAGAATCTTTAAGATAATATAGAGCACACACAATAGTACCAGTGTACTATTATTGTAACAACAAAAAATTACTTTGTCATCTTCCTCCTCTAACTCTAGTAACTTCCCAAAACCCCTTCGCCTGTCCTATAGATGTCCTTCCAACATCTTTAATCTTCTGTTGAATAGAAGTTTGACTCCTGCGAGTGATAGTCACTTGCCTAAGGGAGCTCAATTATGTGGAGGTTGTCTCCTTGTCCCATATTTAATTCACAATCTCTCTTCTCCTATAATTCCCACAATACAAATTACCCTGTTCATGACGGATGTTCTTGTATCTCCGAAATCTGTGTTTATTGTTTGGATTGGATTACCAAGTGTGATGCGTTCTACGTAGGTCTGGCATCTACCAAGCTTAGCCCCCATATGAACGATCATAGAGCTTCCGTAAACAAACGCTCCGATCAACCTGTCACCATTCATGCTAACAACCATGGACTTTTCTTTAATGAGTGCTACAAGTTGCAGATACTACCACAAGTTCCCCCAGAGTCTAAATATGTCACTTGACGAGCATCCGAGGAGGCTATATTTTTTCCTCATTTTTTCACTTTTTTGTTTTTTCATTTTTTATTGGTTAATCTTAGTTTTCAATTTAATTTTATTTTAATGTATATATTTGTTCTTATTATTTTATTTTTTTATTATTTTGTAGTATTATTTTTACATCTGATTTATTTTGGCGTTTCTTTTCTTTTATTTTAAATTATTATTTATAAGTTAAATTATTATTATTTTAACTTATAGTTTATTTTAATCATCTTCATTATTATTATTTAAGTATTTAATAGTTATATTCCCGGATTGTCTTTAGTTTCAGTTATTTTCTTTTTAATATTCTTCATTATTATTTTTTTTGAGTTTTTATTATTTATATTTCCTCATTTTCTTCAGTTTCACTTATTATTTCTCAATCCTTCACTAATACCTAGTTTAGTTTATTTTTCTCACTTGACTTGGTCTCCACTGTTGGTCTCCAACTGTCGCATCGAAAGTACGCTTGGTGTCCCTGTCTCTACTCTCCTGATGACGCTTCAACCAAATATTAGAGACTGTAAGTGTGTTCATATCTTTACTCGGTGTCTATAGTTTACTGTGAAACGTTTGTTGTCTTTTATGGATCGTCTTCCTGTTTATTATATAATAATCAATTAGATGAAACGATTCTTAGAAACTAATTAAAATAGAATTTTCAAAAGAACACACCAAAATGAAATCACTAAAACTCACAACTATATTTCGATGTCCTCGTCGTCAGGAATTGATATGAATCGCTCCAAAGGCTGATAACGACTGGCTTGAGTTCAAAAAGAAGCACTCAAACATTGTAGCTAACATTCGGAGGGTGGGGAGACAAGATATATATATATATATATATATATATATATATATATATATATGATCAAACCACAATAAGAAATGGGAAAACAAGACTAAGATCTTTCAACCGTAACAAGCGGTCTTCGTCAGAGTCAAAAACCCAACTGCAGTTGGGTTTTTGACTCTGACGAAGACCGCTTGTTACGGTTGAAAGATCTTAGTCTTGTTTTCCCATTTCTTATTGTGGTTTGATCATTGATTGTTGTTTCACGTGTTTATGTGAAATCTTTTTATATATATATATATATATAAAGATTTCACATAAACACGTGAAATAACAATCAATGATCAAACCACAATAAGAAAATGGGAAAACAAGACTAAGATCTTTCAACCGTAACAAGCGGTCTTCGTCAGAGTCAAAAACCCAACTGAAAAACCCTCAGTTGGGTTTTTGACTCTGACGAAGACCGCTTGTTACGGTTGAAAGATCTTAGTTTTGTTTTCCCATTTTCTAATTGTGGTTTGATCATATATACATATATATATATATATATATATATATATATATATATAACAGTGTATATAATATCTTCCAACGAAGTAACGGTTATCGTCAGAATCAAGCAATTGTGACTCAGAAAAAGATTTTGCCTTTGAAAAAGATTTTGAATAAAATCAAAACGTCAGCAATGAGAGTTTGATTGGAAGTGGAAGAAACTGACTACATCCTGATTTATCCTTTATATATATATATATATATATATATATATATATATATTATATATATATATATATATAGTGTTAAACTGAATTGCCTTGGTCAAACATACCTTTCTTTTGAGAAGTTTTTTGTATTTTCTAGATAATTTCAAATCATCTTGATTCAGCTGGTGAATTATTTCAGCAAAACTCTGGTTGGCCATCATTATTTATTGACTAACATTTGACACGTTTCGGCTGTCTCCAACCATCTTCAGAAACAAAACAAAACTATTTTTATCGAACAAGCATGTAAACATAACAGTAAGCTAAATAAAATTTTCACTAAAAAATAAATTTTACTAAGCTAAATTTCACTAGCTAAATAAGATTTTCACTAAAAAATAAATTTCACTAAGTCTAACACTAGAAACATTAGGGTTTCAAAACATTACAAGGATGGATAAAAGACAAATTAAAGTTAGGATGGGGGGCCGTTCACCCAAGCAGTTTCAGCTGACGTGTGCTGCCTGTGTGCTGCTGGTTTAATTTAGGCTTATTATTCAGAATCAGAAGTGCTTCCAATAATTACAACCTCTTTTGATCTTGTTCAAGTCTGAGTATTTTGGTGTTTTCCGTGAGCATCTTTCTAGAGAGTTGTTTGTGCATTATAGTTGTGTGTTCACGTATTGCTCTAGCTCCAAGGTGCATAGTTAGACGGCGGGACAAAGTAGTGGTCGTCATTCCTATGTACGAAGTATATATATATATATATATATATATGTTCAATTAGTAAGAAAAATACACAGCAAAACTCGCTTCAAAAATTCACTTTTATATTTCAAGATATTTGACATCAGTAGAAGATATAATCTATTAGATGGCAAAGTAATAGTTTAAACACACTCTGCATATATTTATTTGTAAGTATTTCATATGCGTATACAGCAACTTTGTTTTACTGTTTTGTCTCACAAGTAAACGACTTTTCAGCTGGTGATGAGAAATGCTGACATATAGAAGTAAGTTTATAATATATTATTTTTAGATATATGACGTTATGAATCTTAGTCCTTCGAAACTTTTCATTTGATTTTCTGTATATGTACATATACGTTAATTTTTGTAATAGTTTTTTGTTTGTTATACTTGTAGGCTAGTCAAGCAAGGTTCTACTAGGTTTTGGATTTAAAATAGACAAAGTCTAGAGGATAAGAAAAGGACGTGTATTCCATTTTCTTCCTTTAAGTAAGCATCTTTGCCTTGTTTTAATATCTTACATCATTATGTGCACAAAATACATATATTTTGTATTTTAATGCACTGTTCAACAGTACAAAGAATACTTTTTCAAGTTTTTTATCCATTATTTCACCCATGTTAATGAGATTGAAACCTTCAGAATAAACATATATTCGCAGGGTAAAATTCTATTATTTTTTTTCTTTCTCTGAGTAATCAATAGGATGAACTCGACATCTAGTGAAAATACCCAACATTTAGTTTTATGTGCATTGTGTAGATCAACAAAGCTGTAAAAGATGAAAGAGTATTTTTCTTGGAATGAAAAATAGTAGAGTATTATTGCAGTGGGTGTGAGAAGAACACACGTTAGTAATGATAGGCTTATCGGCTCCTCGGTTGCGTGTTTCTACGTCTAAAAATTCACAAACCATAGTCACCAGACAGAAGTTGGATTTGTTTCTTTTTCACAATCACAGATATTTACTTTTTATAAGCATGTCTAAGTTAATTTTATATAATTTTTAATTAGTAAACAAAGCTTCGTAATACCATTTAAGATATTTTCAATCTTCAAGCTATTGTTGCAATGCTGTCGACTGATAGTAGTTTCACTTATTATCTTCTGCCAATAGATTACCTACAATTGCCCACAGATTCTACACTATGTAAAGTTGATTGTATCATCAGAGAGAGTATGGATATGATTTAATTAATATACAAAGGTGATTGCTATGAACAGGGTTTTGGCTATCGGATCAGAACGGTTATTCGTTAGAGTATTAGACAATATAAGTAGTTTTGGTAGAAGCAATAGAGATGCACAAAACTGGTTACCGGGTTGTCAATTGGTTAGCCTTTTAACAAAAAGTATATTTTAAAGTTCAAAAACTGAACTAAACTTCATTATTCCTGATGAAGATAAAACTTGCCCAAAAAGGAGTAATAGAGATATTTATTTCTTTTCTTTTCTTTGTCTCCTCAAAGGCATTTTCATTCAATGATAAGTCAACATTTTTACATTTTATTGAAAAAAATACTGTTTTTGTTGTTTTAAAAATTTGAAAATTTGTTTCATTTAGTTCTTTTTTTGATTAAATTATGAATCTATACATTAAATTATCTAATACACTGTTGTCCGAAATCATTGCGTCAGATTCTCTAAATCTTATTTTTATTGATTATTATCATTATTTAAAAATTTCAAGGAAGAATACCATTAATTAATTTAAGAAATAGGTTAGAAAAAGTAATATACTTAATATATTTCTATTTATATTCTGCATGCTATAATATATATATATATATATATATATATATATACATATGATTCGTTGCAATGTTGACCAATAGGAGTGAAGTTTACAGGTCCGTGCGTGCGGTCCCAGTTACCCACTGCTCAGCGAAGCCTCAGTCATTCTGCCAATAGGTATAGAGGTTGCACAGTCCCTCTGTGTTAAATGATGTTTGGCAGAAAACATTAGCCTCACTTTACAGTGAACTCCTTTTCCCTTTTTATTTTTGATTTTTGTGGTGGTTGGGTGTTGTTATTTACTATTTTCTGCTACGGATATTGATGGATTTTTAAATGATACTCTCGATTGTTTACTACGAAAAGCAGCCTTCATCTTCATGCCAACGGGGGTATAGGTTGCACAGTCCCTCTTGATTATTAAAAGATGTTGACACTGGTCTCCAACTTCTTCTCGTAGAAACACCTTCGAGTTATAGGTTTTGTTTTCTTTCCTCTTCGGTTTGTTATTTTCCTCTTCAGTCGAATGTTGCTACTGCTATTGATGGATGGCTGGTAGGTGATGAAAAGTTCTGCACTGTTGACCTGGTGGTGGTATTTGCGACATGTTTCAACCATTCTCTGGTCTATTGGCAGAATGACTGAGGCTTCGCTGAGCAGTGGGTAACTGGGACCGCACGCATGGACCTGTAAACTTCTCTCCTATTGGTCAACATTGTAACGAATCATATGGTTAAAAAACAATTTATTAAACGACATAAGTAAAGCAAGATACATACATCATCGGACACCATCCAACAGAAAACAAACGACACAAACAAAAATTATAGTACCCAGAGAACCATGAAAGTATCATAAAATACCTAGTGTTATTTTGATTTCTCTAAGTTTCTTTGTCTATATTGAACTATATTTGTCCGTTTTGGATCGTATTTCCAACAAATAAGTATATATATATACTTATTTGTTGGAAATATATATATATATATATATATATATATATATAGGTGTGGTCTCTAATCGGGGTTCGGTCAATTTTCCAGAATAAAAAATCAAACTCTCGTTGCCAACGTTTCGGTTTTATTTAAATATTTAAACAAGGCAGAAATAAGAATTTTTTAACTAAGAAAATGAAATTTACATTATTTAAAGGAACAACAATGTAAATTTCATTTTCTTAGTTAAAAAATTCCTACTTATGCCCATGAAAAAGGTTTTAAATAAAACTGAAACGTTGGCAACGAGAGTTTGATTTTTTATCCTGGAAAATTGACCGAACCCCGATTAGTGAACACACCTATTCTATCAAACGGTCTATATACGAGGTGTGTAAATAAAGTAGTGAGACTGATTTTTTTTAAATTTTCTATTCAAATATAATTACAATGTGATATTGTCACCTTCAAAATAGTTCCCTTCGGAAGCCACACAGCGCTGGAGACGGTCCTTCCAATCATTGTAGCATTGCTGGAACTCGGATTCTGGAATGGCCTTCAGCTGGTCGGTTACAGCAGTTTGTATGTTTTGTAGTGTCCCGAAATGAGTTCCCTTGAGGTGATTTTTCAATCTCGGGAAGAGGAAAAAGTGATAAAGACTCAAGTCTGGTGAATAAGGAGGCTGAGGAGCAACAGGAATGTTTTTACTGGCCAAAAACTCGTTTATTGAGATGGCAGTGTGACAGGGCGCGTTGTCTCATCTCCAATTCATTGGTCAAAATGTGATGAACGGAGGTGTGATTCAAATTCAACTGTTCCCCGATCATTCTGACTGTCAAGCGTCGATCTGAACGCACAAGGTTCCGTACTCTGTTGACATTTTCATCGGTGTTTGCACTTGAAGGCCTTCCGCTTCGTGGTTCATCTTCAATCGACTCTCTTCCTTATGAAAATTCCTTAAACCACCGAAAAACCTGTGCCCTTGATAAAAACACGTTCTCCATAGGCCTCCTGAAGTTTTTCAAAAGTTTCGGTTGCATTATGTCCAAGTCTGAAGCAAAATTTGATTGCACACCGCTGCTCAACTTTGAGGTCACTCATTTTTAAAACGCTCAAGAAAAAACCATTTCATGAAAACCAACGCTACGGACAAACAAATGACTGTGGCGAGTTCAGATTCATACTGGAGGCGCATCACACGTGCACCTGACGCTACTCAAGGCCACGCGTCTCCAGCGTTGCCAGATCGAAAGCGACGTTGCCAGTCTCACTACTTTATTTATACACCTCGTATTATTGAATCTGTTATATATATATATATATATATATATATATATATTTATATATAAAAGGCTGATGAGTCGTTATCAGCCTTTGGAGCGATTGACATATATTCCTGACGACGAGGATATCGAAAGATAATAGTGAGTTCAGTGATTTCTTTTCTATGTGTTCTTTTGAAAATTCTAGTTTATATATAATATATATATATATATATATATACGAGTTCGAGATTAACAAAGAGCAACACACAAAGTAGGGAAACACACTTACAGACTCAAATTTTCGGGTAATCCGTCTTCAGGAGAAAAGAGAATGGGAGACCAAGCACGTTGTAGACGCAACGGCAAGTAACCGTTGGGTTACCAAATGTGGACTCTTTCTCCACATAATGCTCTATTTGTAGGTATAATTTATTTTTGATCTGTTACACAGTATCGTTCTCTTAAGCTTTCCGATTAAATGATAATTCATAATTTTTATATTTTATTAAAATAAAATAATATGAGGATTTTTTCTGTTATTGATTTTTTAGCTTCCAATTTAACAAAATTTGAAGACTATAGAGTTAGTAGTTAAGAGAAAAAACACATTATCTAAAAACACATTATGTATAATTTCTTCTGAACAATAGAGCACATCTATACTATGAGGTCCACTTTTATGTAAAATATTAATTTGATCCATCAAATATTGTGGTCTGTAGCGTGTACAGAACCTTTTAGATACACACCCAACCATTCACCCACACACACTTACATGCACACACACACACACACACACACACACACACACACACACACACACACACACACACACACACACACACACACACACACACATGTATATACACAAACACATGTATATACACAAACACAGATATAATCGAAAAATCGTTATAAAACAACTCGAACTATGTATATCCATCAAAATTGTAAGGTCGTTTTTTTCAGAATTCCTATGAATTACTTCTGAAAAGTAAAAACTTAGAAGTAACTATCAAACATTGTGTTAATCATTCATTCGACAACTGGTTTGATAAAATAGAATAATCAATATGCCCTTTTAGAAATTCAAGTGATATCTCAGTCAAAAGATATTATTTTCTACTCTAAAAGCGCAAAAGTTCATATGCATAAGTGAAATTTTAAAGTTAAATATCCACTCTTGGTCAAATTAAACATTTACTCCCACATATTCAGTGTGTTAGGTTAAGGTGAAAAACTCTAGTTTTTAGCTGAATTTATATCGCTATATAGGTCAATTTCAAAATAAATTATGCCTTTTTCTAAGGAATATTTTGCGTCATTCATGACTTCGGCTCTTGTGTATATTTCATTATAATAATGCGTTAACAAATAAAAGGTTTCATTGATTCTTTTTTAAAGAGAATGAATACATTCATGCCATTATTTATACGTATTTAATTTTATACGTATCAGAATAAATTAAATATTTAAAATTTAATTCTCTTTTTAAACTAAACTAAGAAACAGTAATAAAAAAAATTCTCAGTTTGTAGGTAAAACATACTTTTCATTTTTATAAATATAAATAATAAATAATGTATTTATTCAGAACTCTTACATTCACTTTGTGAAAAAATCTCGTAATTTATTTCCCATCTTATTAATTGAATTTATTGTCTAAGTTTAAATATGGAAAGAAACATTTTTTGATCGAAAGCTTATATAACAGGCAGTAAAATGGAAGTATCAACATGGTACCACAAATATTATGACTTTAAGTAATATTTTTGTATAAGCATAAAATCAGTTTATATGGGTAGAGTAGTGAAAAGAATTCGAGTAGGTGGTTATAAAGAGTTGAAACTTTGAATACAAGGACAGTGATCTCAACTGCCTGTTCACTTAGCCTGACCAATATCTTTACATTAATACTCTCTTTTATAAATTGCCTTCATTTTCTTTAATTTAAATTAAATTAAAACTTGAATGATTGATTAACAATCAGGCTTTAAAAAACTCGACATTTAATTTTGATTTATTCCTGTAATTTAACAGAAAAAAAGTAAAATTTATTATTAGGTTCATTTTTCGAATATGCAAACATTTTCAAATGTTATGATTATACTAAAAAAAATGATATTGATGATAAATGATTAATGAATAAGCTGTGATTTTAAATCAATTTAATAAATTTGATTAAATAATTTGTTCAATGAATGTGTTACTTATGTGGAACGGATATAGTCTTGCATAGAAAAAGAAGGTAGTTAGAACATGTTTGAGAGAAATGAAACTGGGAAAACGTGAAGATTATTGAGAAATGAATCTGTCTGGCAAGTCGAGAAGGCCTGCCGATTTTGAATTGGAAGAATGTGGTTAGAGCCACGCACTTAAACAAGCTTTGTTTAAATGTGATCATTAATGACTCCTTGCATTAACACTTCTTAGCTATTCTGCATTGTGAACATTTTATCTTTAGTAAAGATACCAAGATTAACATAATTTTTTTTTATTACCCTAACTGAATTCTTTTGATACTGTAAATATAAATTAATTTCATTTAATATTTCTTGGTTATAATGAAGTTCAACAGATTTACTTTTGATGGTCCATTATGTAAGTTGAACACTTGTGTATAGTTAACAGAAAAGAAATAAAGCAAATTTGAATTTGTTTGTTTCATTCGCTTGTATGAATGATAGAAATTGTGAAAAACAATTGACTTATAAAATAAAAATACTTATTTCTGTGTTATTTTTACACTCTGTCAGAAGAGTAAAAAATAATCATTGTTTGATGTGCCCAATAATATTGATGATTGGAAGAAATATTAATTTATCCAACGTTGTTGTTCTTTTTTACTCTGTCTTTCTTTAACATAATCTCCATTAAACACACACCATTGCTTTTAACGTGTTCATCACTGATTCTTCCACTTAAGAAAATGGAAAAAAATTGAAAATTAAGAAGATATTGAAGTGGTCTTTGTATATCAATCACGTTTTTATATAATTTTAATACACTTTATCATTGTTTGGGGGGTAAAATATTATCAGTATACTTAATTAAATATCAAGGAATGTGTTGATCCATATATATATATATATATATATATATATAGTTCAATATAAACAAAGAAACATAGAGAAATCAGAAGAACACACTTACAGTCTCTAATTTTTGGTTTGAACCGTCTTCAGGAGAGATAAGAGAGGGAAACCAAGCGCACTGGATCAGAGACGGTTGGAGACCCAACCCAGAGTCTCCAACCGTCTCTGATCCAGTGCGCTTGGTTTCCCTCTCTTATCTCTCCTGAAGACGGTTCAAACCGAAAATTAGAGACTGTAAGTGTGTTCTTCTGATTTCTCTATGTTTCTTCGTTTATATTGAACTATATTTGTCCGTTTGGATCGTATTTCCAACGAAAAAAAGTGTATATATATATATATATATATATATATATATATATATATATATATATATATATATATATATATGAGAGCGATACAACCCATACCGTTTGGCGGATCAAAATGAAACTATGCTTAAAAATAGAACATTGTATGGAAAATGATTTGGGATAATTTTTTCAAAAATACATGCACCAAAGGGGCGTTATATTAAGATTTCTGTTTTAAGAAAATGTTCTTTTAACGCTAAACGGCTCATTAAATATAATGAAAATTTGACCAAAAATGGAACGAAAAATTAGCAATTCATAAAAAAAAAATCATGAAGTTTCAATTACGGGAAAGAGGAATAACGGTATAAAAACTGTTTGTTTATCCTAGACTAAGAGGTCACCTACTATACTTGTCAAATTTTTTATATTTTCACTTTACTATAAGTAAAGTATAGTGATCGTGAAAAAATTCGATCTCAAAATTTTGACGGAATTACATGTTTTGAGGTCCCAGAAGTCGTTTTATGAAGTCATAAAAAAATTCATAAAGTTTCAATTACGGGAAAGATCAATAACGATATAAAAACTGTTTGTTTATCCTAGACTAAGAGATCACCTGCTATACTTGTCGAATTTTTTATATTTTTTTACATTGTTTACATTGACTTAGAAATTTTTTGAGCTAATACACTGAGATAAAATTGATATTTATAAAGGAACAATTTAAAATGTTTATTGACTTATATGAGATGTAAGAGGAATAATATTGTGCAGGAAAATGCACACTCACTCAGAAAAAAATCGTATATATGTTATTTGACAAAGGGGAAGGAAAATGATCTTATTAAATACTAAGAAGCCATAAAATTCCCATTATAATAATTCTGTAAAAAACCAAAAATGTAAAAGATAATTCAAAATTGTTATCTTTCGTTTAGAGAAAAATAAATGTAATTATCGTACATCTTTAATTATAAATCACCTTAAAACAACATTTTCTTCGCTTTTTATGATGTTTTTCAGAGAAAAAAAGGGTATTTTCCTGTTTTAAGTTTGAAAATCTTACTTTAGTAATCAATGTAGAAGGATGTCAAGTAAACGATGTAAGAAATCCACTGGCTTTTTGAACAAAAGCCATGTTCTCTTGTAGGAGAATATTTCGTTTCAAGAAATGTTCACTTTGGTTTTTCAAAAATGTTATTACTGCTGTAATTATACTAATGAAATTATTTGCATCAGCTGTGTGATGTACAAAAATAAGCTTATATATTGATATGTCCTTCAATCATTATCTCTACTACCTCAGGAATGGAAGACTAATAATCATATCCCATTTAGATGTTTACGTTATGCTTAAATGAGACGTTATGTGTTATATACTCAAGAAATTTGATATTAAGTTACTTATAGTAAAGTTGAGTGTAGGCCACTTCAGATTTTTTTTACAATGTTTACATTGACTTAGACATTTTTTGAGCGAATCCACTGAGATAAAATTGATATTTATAAAGGAACAATTTAAATAGTTTACTGACTTATACGAGATGTAAGAGGAATAATATTGTTACATGTAAAAAAATCACCGCCAATAAACATAAATAAATTTCCTTTGTCTTCCATGGCATGATGGATTTGTCTCATAAAATGCTTTAATAAATCTATAAATTGCACTTTTGAGCAAAATTTATATCAGTTACAATTATATTATCATTGTGAATGTAGTACTTTTCCAAGATATTGAAATGTAATGAATGGACTCTTTCTTCAAGAAAGAGGAATTATGTTTGTTGAGATAATCCATTTTTTTTTTTACAATTCTAGTCTAATAGTTCATATTTATTATTTTCAAAAATTAGAAGCTCCCAACTATAAAAGATTTAAATTATATTGAATATCTGGCTTTGACTTCGATTTGAGTATGTAAACTGGCTAATTACTGATATATTTTTTCTCAATATACATTCATAGCAAACTTATAACAGAGCTCCTGTACTCTGTACAGGATTAATAAATTTAATTATCGTACATTTTTAGTAATAAATGATCTTAAAATAACATTTTTTTTCGATGTTTATGATGTTTTTCAGAGAAAATAAGGGTATTTTCCTGTTTTAAATTTGAAAATTTTACTTTAATATTCAATGTAGAAGGATGTCAAGTGAACGATGTAAGAAATCCACTGGCTATTTGAACAGAGGCCATGTTCCCTTGTAGGAGAATATTTCGTATCAAGAAATGTTCACTTTGGTTTTTCAAAAATGTTATTACTGCTGTAGTTATACTAATGAAATTATTTGCATCAGCTGTGTGATGTACAAAAATAAGCTTATATATTGATATGTCCTTCAATCACTATCTGTACTACCTCAAGAATGAAATACTAATGATCATATCCCATTTAGATGTTTACATTATGCTTAAATGAGACGTTATATATTATATACTCAAGAAATTTGATATTAAGTTAGTTATATTAAAGTTGAGTGTAGGCCACTCTAGATTTTTAGTTTTCTTTTTAGGTATATTGTCGTTTGCGGTAATCAGATTTTTATGAAATATTTTTAGCAGAAATACATTTTCAGTTGCATTTTTGTAGTACATTCATAAAATGTTAATTTTGTTAATGCAAGTTATAAGAAAAAACGTTTTTTGCCCATCTCGACATAAAGTATCATTTTTAGTTATAATTTTATTTTGATTTGTCAGACAGTATCGCTTGTATGTTGCCCATAAGCTTTCAAGATGAATCATAAGTCAAAATCTTTGCATTTTGCATTGCAAAAAAAAATATCTTTCTCATATTTTTTTTTTAAACAATTGCTTTTTTCAATTTTGTGATAATGCCAAAGTTTTAACATTCTAAAGTTTTTTAACACTTTAAGAGAAAGAAATGTCTAAAAACACATTTTAACCAAGAAAGTGATTTTCCCATCATGCGATATTGCTCCCAAGCAATAAAGCACGTCTACATTATGAAGCACATTTTTATGTAAAATATGAATTTCATTTCATTCATCAAACGGTACAGCCTGTAGCGAGTCGACAAATTTTGACACCCTTCTCCCCACATTCACACAGACATTATTGAAAACGGTTCAAAGAAGAACTTTGCAGACCCCAAACCATGTAACTCTCGAAATCAATTTCTTTCATTATTACCATATTTTACATATGGTAAAGTAAAAATAAAAAATGGAGATAATTTTAATTAGTTAATAACAAGATACGCTAGAATAAGTATATAAAACGTGTTGTAAATAATTGTTGATAGCTTAATAATTTATAATCTCACATTAGTATATGTTATAATAATAGATTAATTACTTGAGTTATTTCCAAATGCTTGTTGTAAACAAATGTAAAAATAATCATTTGAAATTTGCTACCAGTTTAGTTCGTTCAGCCTGTAAAATATATGGAAAAGAATTCTTTAATTTTTTTTTCTCTCTGTAAACTAAATACATTACTTTTCCCGATCTATGTGTGTTATCAATCACGAATTGAAAAATGCACAATTTTTCTTGGTTAATGAGGCCTACACCTATTTCTATCACAATCAAAGAAAGTAGTGGTGAATGAAAGGGACTTTAATGATCCAAAAAGAAGAAACAAACTGCCTTTGTCTTTATATAGGTAACTTCCATGATAATACAGCTCAAGCTAGTTCAAGACAATGAACAACTTCTTTGTTGTTAAAACGATAATAGAGTCAACTTTGTGATTTATGGATTTTTCATTGTTATCTAATCAAATGGAACAAAAAAAAATCTGGCGTGGCCTATTCTCAACTTTACTATCAGCAAACATAATATCAAAGTCATTGGAAATCAATGGAGTTTTTATTTTATTTTAATTCAACTATCGCTATGAAGTTATGATATAAAGTCTAGTAAAGTACTATCAAACTTCTAGGTAATCAAGGCAATGATTTCATTTGTTTTTTTACAGTTATAAACATTTTGTCACTTACAACAAATCTGATATCGTTGATATAGAACAATCAGACAATTCCTTATTATTCTGATCAAACTAAGGGCTGAGGCTTTTCTAACTTGTGAGTACTGCTACATTCTTTGTTTCCAAATCAGCTTTGAATTTTAATACCTTCTTGAACTTTTGAACTGTTTATCTTGAAAATTGTTCTTCAGGTATTATATATGACTTCTGTTAACCATAGGTATGATTTACAAAAAATCTTTATTCCCTTCAAGGCGGATTGCCTCAAATTCAGATGTGATCAAATGGATACAATAGAATGTGATCAAAGGTTTCCCCACCTTCCAGACACAGTTCGCATTATTCTTATGGTGTTGATTGCTTCTTGTATAAGATAATTCTTAAGAAATCAAAATGCACATATTTTAAATATATTTATAAACCTTATATTTAAGCTATAGTATTTGCTAACAAAAGTAAGTGCAGTTGGAATGAATTTTTTAAACTAAAGTAGAGACGGCTGGTGGAGCCTCATTTTATCTGCTTTCTTCTTCATCCATTCATCAATTACTCCAAAATGTTCACTGAACCTTAATTATTTAGGTAATATTTATTACCTTATTAATTATCTTAGAACTTAAATAATTACTCCGTGTAATTAACTTATTTGTTATTAAATAAAACATCGAATAGGCTTCTATTGTTGACGATATCAATAGAAATGATAGCATTGTATACATTTCAACATTTTTATATTGCATTATCAATGAAAATACATATTTTGAGGTCTTCCTAGTCCAATAAAATGTTTATCTATCTTGAATATTTATGTTATATGAGAATGAACATTATTAAAAACATTTAACATTTAAAATATTTGATTTAAATAAACATGTATGTGTGTGTGTGTGTGTGTGTGTGTGTGTGTGTGTGTGTGTGTGTGTGTGTTGTTGGGCAAAATATATTAAAAACGAAAAATGTTGCAATCACCAAATACCATAGAGACACTGTTAACTATAAGACGGAACAGCAATCTTGACTCTAATATGCACTTCTCTAAGGATTATTTTATATGAAAAAATTGAATGTTTCTGCACTTTGCCAGAAACATTAAAGAAATCTATTCACATGATCTTGATTAAATGCGGTTTTTTCGCTACTTTTTCAGATTAAATGATAAGTCAAAATGTTAACATTTTATGGAAAAACATATTTATAGTCATTTTAAAATGTTGAGTATTTTTTCAGTGTTTGCATTTATAGCCTCAAAGATATTGCCAAAATTTTAGGACTCTAGAATTAGTAGTTTAAGAGAAAAAAAGTATTGTGTAAAAACAGATTTTGGCAAATAAAATGGCTTTAACATCACATATAATTGCTACCAAATTGTAGGGTTAATTTACAATATGAATATGAATTTGATCCATCAAAGATTTTGGCTTGTAGCGTGCGGAAAAACTTTTAAATACACACCCACACCCACCCGCCCACACACACACACACACGCACACGCACACACACACGCACACACACCCGCACACACACACGCACAAGCACACGCACACACACACACAAACACACAGACGTCATTGAAAAACTTCATGAAGCTACTTCGAGGGCCTCATAACATGTACTTCTGTCAAAATCTCAAGATAGGATTTTCTTACGATTACTTATCTTGCCAAAAACCGTTTTTTAGAAAACAATTATTTCTCCTAAAAACTGATAACCCTAGAGTTTTGAAATTTTGATATTATCTTTGAGGTTACAAATGCAACAAACGAGAAATATAATCAGAATTTTAAACCAACGACAAATTTTTTTTTTCAGTAAAATCTAAAAATGTTGACTTATAATTCAATCTCAAACCTTGTGAGAGGGATACAAGCTATACTGTTTGACAGATCAAAATGAAACTATGCCTATAAATAGAACATTATGTGGAGAATGAGTTGAGATATTTTTTTTCAAAATTACATTCGCTAATGGGGCGTTACAGTACGATTTCTGTTTTCAGAAAATGTTTTTTTGACGGTAAACGGCTCATTAAAAAATAATGAAAATTTGACCAAAAATGAAACGAAAAATTAGCAATTCATAAAAAAAAATCATGAAGTTTCAATTACGGGAAAGAGCAAAACGCTATAAAAACTGTTTGTTTATCCTAGACTGACAGATCACCTGCTATACTTGTCGATTTTTTTATATTTTTTTACATTGTTTACATTGACTTAGAAATTTTTTGAGTGAATCCACTAAGATAAAATTGATATTTATAAAGGAACAATTTAAATAGTTTATTGACTTTTATGAGATGTAAGAGGAATAATATTGTTACATGTAAAAAAATCACCGCCAATAAACATAAATAAATTACCTTTGTCTTCCATGGCATGATGGATTTGTCTCATAAAATGCATAATAAATCTATATATTGCACTCTTGAGCAAAACTTAATATTAGTTACAATTACATTATAATTGTGAATGTAGTACCTTTCCATGATATTGAAATCTAAGAATGGACTCTTTCCTCAAGAAAGAGGACTTATGTTTGTTGAAAAATATCCAGTTTTTTTTAGAATTCTAGTCTAATAGTACATATTTATTATTTTCAAAAATTAGAAGCTCCCAACTATAAAAGATTTAAATTATATTGAATAGCTGGCTTTGACTTCGATTTGAGTATGTAAACTGGCTAATTACTAATATATTTTTTCTCAATATACATTCATAGCAAACTTATAACAGAGTACAGAAGGCAGGAAAAGTGAGTGATAACACTCACTCAGAAAAAATTCGTAAATATGATATTTGACAAGGGGGAAGGAAAATGATCTTATTAAATACTAAGAAGCCATAAAATTCCCAGTATAACAATTCTATAAAAGACAAAAAAGTTAAAAGATAATTCAAAATTGAAATCTTTCGTTTAGAGATTAAGAAATGTAATTATCGTACATCTTTAATTATAAATCAACTGAAAACAACATTTTTTTTCGATGTTTATGATGTTTTTCAGAGAAAAAAAAGGGTATTTTCCTGTTTTAAATTTGAAAATTTTACTTTAATATTCAATGTAGAAGGATGTCAAGTAAACGATGTAAGAAATCCACTGGCTATTTGAACAGAGGCCATGTTCTCTTGTAGGAGAATATTTCGTATCAAGAAATGTTCACTTTGGTTTTTCAAAAATGTTATTACTGCTGTAGTTATACTAATGAAATTACAAGTATTTGCATCAGCTGTGTGATGTACCAAAATAAGCTTATATATTGATATGTCCTTCAATCACTATCTGTACTACCTCAGGAATGAAAGACTAATAATCATATCCCATTTAGATGTTTACATTATGCTTAATTGAGACGTTATTGTTATATACTCAAGAAATTTGATATTAAGTTACTTATAGTAAAGTTGAGTGAAGGCCACTCCAGATTTTTTATGTTGTAGGCCTATGAAAAAGATTTTTAGTAAAAACCTAAACGTTGGTACTTCAACAGTGTTTAATTTGAACTTGAAATATTGACCGAAACCAAATCAATATATACTTGTATTCTATCAGACGTTCAAATATCTTATTTATATTGTTATATATAAATATCTGTACAATACATTGACATAACAAAAACTTACTTTTTATTTTGAAGATCAATAAAGCTGTCAAAAATATTATAGATTGAAGCATAAATAGTTTGATCTATATGTTCGTTGGATATAGTGCCCTTCGGAGACAAATAAATCAAGAAGGAAGCTGTTAAAAAAGATCAGAAACAGCCGAGTTCAGTTTATTTAAAAAGCATTCGAACTGTACTTATATTTGTAAACAATACTATATCTTTAAAGGGAGAATTTAAAAATATATGTAGAAGAGCTGTTTGAATTTGTTTACTTAACTATTTTCAATGGAAACTGTATTTGACATCATACGAAGAATGCAAACTCTCTGTTTTTAAGGAGCAGGAAATTTGATCACATTATATCTGTATTAGAGCCAATCATTTCGGAATAGACAAAGATTTCTGTCAAGAAAGCTTAAAACTATAGAAGTGCAGGATGCTATAATTTATAAAGGTTATTAATGAACTTAAAATCTGAGGTTGAATTTATTCAGAACAATGGCATAGACATAGTTAATGGGTTAGTTCCACTGAGGTTAGTAATATTAGAATCAGTAATAATACATTCCGTCATACCTCGTAAAGTCTCTGTAAAGCTCGACCGGTTTCGGGTCCGCCTGGATCCCATCTTCAAGAGCACCTAACTGACTGACTACCACCGACACAACTATACATAAATCATCACTCCACCCACCACAACAAAAAACATCCGCGTATAGATATATGATTGATAGATTACTAAACATACCCATGAATGCAATTAACTATAATAAGGAATTAAATACCATAAAAACAATAGCAAAAAATAACGGGTATAAGGAAAAAATCATACAAAGAATAATAAACGAAAGAAGAAATAAACACAATACTAACAGTACAACACCGAGAGTAACGAACAGATACGCATCTTTAACTTACATAGGTAAACCTAGCGAAAAAATTGCGACTCTTCTAAGAAAATATTCATTAAAAATAGGTTATAAAACGAATAACACTCTAAACCAAATCACAAACAACACAACAGAGAACAAAGATAGCAAATTCGAAAAAAGCGGAATATACAGGATTAAATGCAAAGATTGCGGTAAAAACTACATCGGGCAAACGGGAAGGACACTAAAAGACAGATTCAAAGAACACATTAAAGACTACACCAACAACACAAACAGATCAAACTATGCACACCACTTAAACAAATTTGGACATAACCCAGAAAGTATGGAAAACACAATGGACTTACTACAGACGGGACAAAAAGGACAACGAATGAACATACAGGAACAAATAGAAATATAAAAACATAAAATGAAAGACAATATAATCAATGAACAAACAAACCACCAAACCGACATTTTAACAAAACCACTAATAACATTTAAAAGACGACACAAGGAACTAGAAATAGATAATGAAATAAGCAATAAAAGAAAAAAACATAACAATTAAAGAAATAAAAAAAAAAAAAAATTACCTACACACACAACACTGATTACACAATGTAAATACTATATATAGGTAGGTTATAGGAAAACAACACTCACAGTCAGTTAGGTGCTCTTGAAGATGGGATCCAGGCGGACCCGAAACCGGTCGAGCTTTACAGAGACTTTACGAGGTATGACGGAATGTATTATTACTGATTCTAATGGCATAGACAGTATGACAGCTATGATTGGAAAGCCTACGAGTCCCATGAGTTTCAGGCTCTCAGATTAATAATTTTATTAAGATGTTGTATTAATCACTCTCTGCTCTGTTATTAAAGATTTTCCCTATTCTCTTCTTCTTCTCCTGTACTTCAACTGTCTTCAATGGGTCTCTTTTAATTTTTTTATCATAAATCCCGCCACCTGAAGAATATCTTTCTAATATCTTCTAATATTAAAGTATTTTATACTGTTTATATGTTTTTGAAACAATGTTATGGCTCAAGTGAATTTGAAGTACTTTCTGACAGGTTGCATCTTATTTAAAATTGAGGTTCACACTTCGGTAAGTTCATTATTCCTACTTGAAATAGTATTGTAACACCATTGTAATATGTAGGAATAATTATGTGTATTCTTTTTATGTTGTAGGCCAATGAGGAAGGTTTTAAATAAAATCGAAACGTTTGGCAATTGAAAGTTTATTTTTTGAAACAAAAAGACCGAAAGAAACCCGATTTATATTACTTTTATTCTTTAATTAAAACATTATTCTTTAAGAAATTATTTAATTATATATATACATATATATATATATATATATAACATTTCACATAAACACGTGAAATAACAATCAATGGTCAAACCACAACAGTTAGGTTTTTGACTCTGATGAAGATGGCTTGTTATGGCTGAAAGAATTAGTCTTTTTTTCCTATTTCATTTTGTGGTTTGATTTTATATATATATATATGGAAGTTCAAAAATAAACTAAAGAAACAAATCATAATAAACATATTACAGTCTCTAAGTTTTAGTAAATCTGTCATCAGAAAGAGAAATTAAGGAGTAATATTGAAGTAGGAGGGATGGACTCTTTTGTTCTATATTACCAAAGGGATACTCATTTGAATGCCGGACGACCAGTACACCGGCGAAGGATTGGTTGTAACTGATTAAAAGCTTAGGAGCAGACCTTATTTCAAATATACTTTATTAGTAATAAAACCATATCAATTCTTTTTTTTTGTGTTTTCTTTTCAAATAATTCTTTTTTACACTTATCATGATGTATAATAAAAGATTTTATATGAAACTGGAATGAAACAACAACCAACATACTGTCAATATAAAAGTGAGAGGTGTATTTATAGATGGGAATATAATTCGTGAAGGGGATTAATATACATCTAAGGTTTACAAAAAACTATCAACTACTCATTCTGTTCAGCATGTAAACAGTGAATGCCCTCTGCGTTATAAAAATAGCACTATTAAAGCACTTATAAACAGAGAATTCAAGACAGTCTCCAACTAGAAAACATTTTATTAAACCGTACTGGAAATTCTAATAAGCTTCTATAAATAGTGGTTATTCTATTAGACAATTTGACGAGGTATTAAAAGATTACCTACAATTAAAAAGAACTCTTAACTTTCCATTTCCAATGGAAAGATTGAGAATCAGATTTAATAATTTCCATCAAAGTATAAAATAAAAAGAATATTCTACAAAATATAACGAAAAAAATATAAGTTAGAAAAATAGTGTCAATTTAAGGTAAAGAAACACATAAATAAACTAATCACATATTTAAAGCTTAATTTATAAAATAACGTCAAACTAACAAAACCACTAATGAAACATTGTGGTGAAGTATCATAAATATACTAATATAACAAAAAGAAACAATTTAGGTAAAAAGGAAAATTAAAAGTCATGTTTAGTAAAGTACAGTTAAAAATGAAACAAGTCAGTTATAGTAAACATAGAGGTAAAATAATGTAAGTAAAAATTAAGGTAACAGTAAACTAAATAGAGTAAAAGTAAACTTAAAAGTAAAAAAAGTTCAGTAAAATTGAAATTATAACAATTACATGGGATGCATATAATGTAAAAATAAAAAAAGTCGGGATATAATTCAATATAAATATAAAATAATTGAGTAAAATAAACTTTATAAAGGAAACCAATAACATGATAAAAGTTAAGCTAACAGTAAAATAGGCTGAGCACACGAAGAAATAAAAACTAAAATAAGTTAGCTAAAAGGAGTAACTTTACTATAAGTAAACTTAATATCAAACTTCTTGGGTATATAATATTGTCGAATTTAGACGTAATTTAATGTCTAAATGGGAGATGTTTATTAGTCTTCTATTCCTGGAGGTAGTACAAATAGTGATTGATCTAGTTATCAATAAACTAATTTATTTTTGTATATCACCTAACTGATGCATATAATATCATTGGTATTACCACTGCAGCAATAACACTGTTGTGAAGCCCTAGTAAGGATTTCGTGTTACAAAGAATCTCTTAGAGAACATGGCTTTTGTTCCTATAGCCATTGGATCTATTACATGGCCAGTAGATCTGTTATGATTGATGCCGTTTATCTGACCTCCTTCTTACATTAAAGATTTAAGACAAAGCCTTCCCTTTAAGACTTTGAACTATTCCTATTGTGTCTGCAAACTGTCAGAAACATATAAGAAAACATGTCAGTGTCATGGAATCACCGAAGAATCAGCTTAAAATGAGTATTCGTTTTGTAGTTTAGAACAAACGAGTTAATTCCTCTTACATCAATAACAACTAAAGATAATGTGATTAATATATACAAGAAAATGAACATATGATATTTAAGTTTTGTTCAAGGGTGCAACATAGAGATTGATTATAGTAGTTCGTTAGACAGATCTATCATACCATGGAAAGTATCAGAACACCATTATGCCCTTTAAACTCATAAAATTTTGAAAAAAATAACCACAACTCATCCCCCACATAATGCTCTATTTCTAGGCATTATTTTATTTTGATGCGTCAAACTGTATGGTTTGTATTCTCCTCACAAGCTTCTAGATTGAATTATGAGTCAAAATGAGTACATTTGATGGAAATAAATATTTCCAGTTGTGTTTAAATATGAGCATTCTTCTGTTATTGTTTTTGTCACTTGCATGATCATGCCAAAATTTCAAGACTTTGGAGGAGCAGTTTAGGATGAAAAAATGTCTAAAACAGTTTTTGGAAAAAAGTCACTTTACCATCATGCATAATTACTCCCAAACAATAGGGTTCATCTACGCTATGGGGCCCATTTTTTTAAAAAAAATGTTTATTTGATCCACAAAGATTGTGGACTGCAGGTAGAAATAAACCAATGAATTGGTTTTCATTTCTAGAATTCAGGCCAAACATCTCTCTAAACAATAGATGATGACGTTTACAATGATTTTAAAGATGAATAAAAATGAATAATTATACATCCTAAGTTATAGTGGCTTCAATTAAAAACAAAAACACCGTTCATTGGCATAGAAATGGACATTCTGAAAAGATTCTCAAGCTATTCACAGTTAGATAGTTAGATTAGTTACTCGATCAATTGAAAGTACACAAGTTGTTTACAATTTATCATTTTATAAGGTCGTTAGTACGAGAAGTTATTATATAGACGCGCATTAAACAAACATTATTAGAATAATTAAGCATCATACTTGGTATATCCTCCTACTACCTGATACTTTGGTAGACTCTTAAAGATGAACGTGTTACGAAGTCAGTTATGTGAGCAGGATACGTGATTAAATGATTAATTGTTATAATAATGTATAAACATCATTTTGATATCACAAAGTTAATTTACATTATTTTTTACTTTCATAAACCATTTTTGAAAAATAGAGCTGTGAAATTATTGCTTTCTGATGTAAAATTTGGAACCAAATAAAGTCCCATAAACTAAGATTTTTGCGAGCAGATTGGTTTTTTATGTGTGTGTGTTTGTATGTTTGTATGTGGGTGAGTATGATGGCGCATGTCTGTGGCTATAATGTGTGAGTAGAAAACGAGCTCAAAAAATCACTGAATTATAATCATAATCAAGTTATAATCACCAAATTTTATACTCAAGTCTCTATTGACCATGTGACATAACGGAAAATTAAGAACCACTTCCCACTTCCAATGAAAAGGCCTACGAGTACACTCAATTTTACTATAAGTGAACAAATATCAAACTGGTTTACAACATAATTATATTTGCCTGCTCAAAAGCTTTCACAATCAATCATAAGTTAAACGTCTTACATATTATTGAAAAAAAAACTTTTTTGTTGTTTTCAAAGTTTAAAAATGTCTTCTATTTACTACTTCTATGATTACATCATGAATGTGTACTTTATGGTATATGGCTATCTTATAATGTTATCTGTTTATCCAATATAGTCTGCCCAAAATCATTGCATCCTATTCTCTAAAACTCGTTTTCATTAATTATTAAAAAATCTGAAGTAGCCTACCTCAACTTTACTATAAGTAAACAGAATATCATACTTCTTGAGAATAATATATATCATATTTTATCTAGGTATAATATAAATGTCTAAATGGAAGATGTTTATTATTTTTTCATTCCTGGAGGTAGTGCAGATAGTGATTAATCCACTTTCTCAATTTGCACACTTATTTTTGTATATCACACCACTGATGTATATAATATCATTAGTATAACTACAACAGTAAAAACACATTTGTGAAGTCCAAGTAAAGATTTCATATTACGAAAGTATCTCTTACAGGAGAGTATGACTTTTATTCCAATAGCCAGTGAGTCTCTTACATAGTTTACATGACCTCCTTCTACATTGAATATTCAAGACAAATTTTCCTATTTAAAACTTGAAAATACTCCTATTTTTTCCGAAAAATTTCAGAAACATATAAAAAAAAATGACTTGTTAAGATAATTTTATATTTAGGATGTGGGATAATTTCGTATATTACTTTTCAAAGAATGTTTTCAATTTTGAATTACAGTTTTGGTTTTTTATAGACCGAATCTTTTTAATGAGTCGTTAAGCGTCAAAGAAATATTTTCTGAAAACTTTTCTGAAAAATGTTCGCCACTGTTACATGAAAACTGTTACATTCGCCCCTTTAGTGAATGTAATTTTGAAAAAAAAAATTGTCTCAACTCATTTTTCACATAAAGTTCTATTTCTAGGTATTGTTTCATTTTGATCCGTCAAACGGTATGGCTTGCAATGCTTTCACGAACTTTCAGATTGAATTATAAGTCAGAGTTTTAACATTTAATTGAAAAAAAATATTTAAAAATATATTTTTGTTATTTCTTTTGTAGCCTTAAAGATAATGCGAAAGCATTAAGACTCTAGAATTAATAGTTTAGGAGAAAAAATGTCTAAAAACAGGTTTTTGGCAAAAAAGTGACTTTCCCGTCGATCATAATTCCTCCCAAACAATAGGGCTTATCTACACTATGAGACTCATTTTTATTTAAAATATCAATTTGGTCCATCAAAGAATGTGGACCGTGGCGTGGACACAAATTTTAGATACCTACTCGCCTAGCTACCCAGACACACACACACACACACACACACACACACACACACACACACACACACACACACACACACACACACACACACACACACACGTCAAAATCTTGGGATCTCGAATTTTATTTATATTTACTTTACTTATAGTAATGTAAAAATAATTTCATTACTTAAACAAAGGAATATGTTGGAAATGAAAATGCTTAGTATATTCAATTTATATTCTGCATGCTAAATTTAAAAAGCTGTAATGATAAGAATTTACATAAAATTATATGACATTTTTGTTAATGTAATATGTTCATAAATCAATGAAAATAAAATAAAGTTTTAAAAACTATATATACAAGTAGTATTGTGAGTTGACAATAGTCCTTATCACGAAGCCGCAAGCGCTGAGTGGTTAGTTCCTGTTTACCAGTCGAACAGAACCTTATGAAGGTGCCAGGTCTAGACGGCTTTAGCAGTTATATTTTTCAAGCAGTCTTCACAGAATTCCCACATACCATTTCTACCTTATATGATCAGTGTCTCTTTAGGTGTATTTTTCCTAACTACGAAATAGATTAGTAGTAGTAATCTAAAATAAAAATAAAGATACATATGAAGATCCATCTAAATACAGACCAATTAGCCTCTTAACCGTAGCAGGAAAGGCTCTTGCTAGTAGAAAAGGAACAACTAGTATTTGAAAGAATAATGTACCATGTCACAACAAATAAACTAATATCAAACAAACAATATTGCTTCAAACCCCAGAAAATACGGTCGCAGCCCTAAAATACGTCTCAACTTTTGTGAAAGAACATATGGATATCAAATGGGATGTTCTACTCATCTCATTGGACGTGAAAGAAGCTTTTGATGCTGCCTGGTGGCATAAAATACTGGAAATACTAAGTATTTTCCGTGACCGAAAATGTCACAGAAATTTATATCACTTTTCACAAATAGGCGATCAAAAATATCATCATATTAGACATCCAAATCAGCCACAGTTCACAATGATACTCCTCAAGATTCATGCATCGCCCTCAAATACACGATCATTATGTTTGACTCACTGTTGCAACTAACCCTCCAAACTCACTCTGATGCCATCGCGTTTATCGATGACTATCTACTAATGGTAGCAGCCAAATACTGTCGAAGTGGAAAATAGAGCAAATACCGCGCTAGAAATGGGCATACGAAAAAAAAATTCTCTTTAACATCCAAAAATCAAAGTTACTACTTGTTTCGAAATAATCTACTCCACCTCAAGTCCAGAGGAAGTTAGAAGATGATGTCTTGAAAACCATTGTTGTCTTAAAATATCTACTCGTAGGTGTTCTTTTAGATTCAAAATGGACGTGAAGTCAGCATGTAGAATATACGAGTAAAAAGAGTCTCCAGACAATCAATGTTCTTTCCAAGGCACTGAGGGCTGATTCACCCTGCTCTCAGCCTTATATACTCACAGGCTTTTCTTTACATTGTACTATACAGTGTTACTGTTTGGCACGAGACCTTGAAAAAAGATACACCAGAAAACTGGAGCGAGTGCAAAGATTATTCTCCTTGAGCATGAGAAAAGGATACAGAACGATTTTCTGCGACGCCACCTGAGTAATTGCCGGTATCCTCCCAATAAGCATAGCTGCCGAGCAAGCTGTAATCGTGGATAGTTTAAAAGCAGGACAACACATAGGGGAAATGGATGGGTCACCCCTGGACAGTCTATCAGTACTAAATTATGGAGCCACCCTCGGACTTTCACATACGAGTATATCAAGAAGGACCAGGATGAAGATACGGAAACAACATTTTCACCGATGGTAGCTAAGAAGGTTACTACGTAGGATGTAACTTTGTTGTCTACTATCAAGGCAGCTCGATAAAAGAGCAGGGATACCGCCTTGGCCCCTCCTGTTCCAATAACCAGGCTGAGCAGTTGGTTATCCTTAAGACGTTGGAATGGAAGGTGGCGTCGTCGATCACTGCCGGAGCTACTGTGTGTGTCAAAACTGACAGTAAGATCAGTCTACAGGCGCAGAATACCCAAAATTGCCTACTAGTGGTTGAAAACATCCGACGTTACTAATCCTGCTGAAAAAGAAAGTACAGGTTTCATTTACTAAAGTCAAGGCACACTCGGGAGTAGAAGGCAACGAAAAGGCAGATTCAATAGCCAAAGCAGCATCGAGACAAAACGACACACTCCAATACACATTGCTTCCCTCTCTCAGCAGTTCTCGCATGGGCAACAAAACGGAATACTCAAAAGTGGCAGGTACTTTGGGAAAAACTCCATGACAGGCACAATACACGAGACTTTATCCCCTTGATTAAAGAAAAAAAAAGCAAGACTATCTCGCTATAATTTTTTTTTAATTTTATTTGTTTAAAGTCAAAACAGTGTAAGTGTTACATTACAAGTGACACTGATAACACAGATGTATGAGGAAACACAGGAGGGAAGAAGCAATCCAGTGACTACACTTCCTAGCGTGGGTCTAAGTAGGAAAAAAAAAATCACTTAGAACAGTTCGTAGTAATAAGTCTCTTGCCACATCCTCTTCAGACGTCTTCTGGGATTCCTGGAATGCTTGTGGGGGATATTGTTAGGATTAAGGGATTACTATTTTTTGGAAGTTATTTGTGAAACGTTTTATAGCGGGATAGTGCTACCTGCTGAACTGTTGGGAACTTCAGGTTGGAATAAATTGTTTGGTTCGGTATATAGTAGGGACAATGAAGAATTTTACGAAGGATTTTTGTTTGAAGGGTTTGTATCCTCTGAGAATTGGTTTTCTTTGTTGTTCCCCATATCTCAATGCCGTATGTCCAAATAGGCATAATCACAGTTCTGTAAAGTAATAGTTTGTTGTGAGTCGTTAATTTTGAGCGTAGATCCATTAAGTGTAGTAAACGTTTATACCGTCTGTATTGTTCTGTTCGTTTGATTTTTGTATGCGGAGCCCAAGAAAGTCGTCTATCAAGGTGTAGTCCTAAGTATTTGGTGGTTGTAGCTTGAGGGATCGGAATATGGTTAAGGAAGACTGGAGAACACGTATCTGGCCGCAACGTGAATGTTATGTGAACACTTTTCTGTTCGTTAATGCGTATTCTCCAACACTTCAACCATGGCTCTATAACGTCTAAGTGTTGCTGGATATAGTAGGATGCTAGCTCAGGACTGTCATTTGTGCAAAGGATTGCCTTGTCGTCAGCGAATGTGGCTAAGACTGTATGGGGAGATTCTGGAATGTCGGAGGTGTATATAGAGTATAGCACTGGTCCAAGTAGCCTTCCTTGCGGAACTCCTGCCTTAATATGAATAATTGGAGAAAGACAAGATCCTTCTATTACTTGGCTAAAGCGGTGGTTGAGGTAGGACTGCATTATAAGATAGTAAGTATGTTGGAGTAAATTTTTGAGCTTCCAAAGCAATTCAGCATGCCAAATCCTGTCAAAGGCTTCCACCTCATCAAGAAAGACAGCTGAGCAGTACTGTTTCTTCTCAAGAGTAGAGGAAATGACATCAACTATACGGTGGCATTGTTGAATTGTAGAGTGTTGCGATCGAAACCCGAATTGGTGAGAGGGGATTAAATTTTTCGATTCTAAAATGGGACGAAGTCTTCGAAGAAATAGTTTTTCAAAGATTTTGGCCATGGTTGGTAGTAAACTGATTGGGCGGTACGAGGTACATAGTTGTGGAGACTTATGGGGCTTTGGGATCATGCGAATAATAGAAAATTTCCACAGAATGGGGGAATAGGTTGTTCGTAAGATAGAGTTGTATATAAATGTAAGGAAAATTATGACCTTAAGGGGAAGTTGTTGGATTATTTCGTTTGTTATAAGGTCATAACCGGGAGATTTTTTTGATGGTAGTTTTTTAATTATAAAAGAGATTTCATTTGGGGAGAATGACTTGGGTGGAAGAGAGGGCTGTAAAGGGGCTACAAGTTCATCAGTTACTTTTGCTGTAGTATCAGGGTCTTCTATATTTGAGTTGGGAATGAAAAGGGTTTCAAGGTGTTTGGAGAAGACTGTGGCCTTCTCATAGTCCCTTTTTGCCCAGGTATCGTCGCCAGTAAGGATCGGAGTACTAATTTTTTTATGGGACAGTATTCGTCTAGTGGCAGTCCATAGTGACTCGTCTTCTGGTTTCAGTGCTTCAGTATACTTTTGGAAAAGACAATTTCGATATTGTTTTAAGTCTCGAGTTAGTTGGTTTTGTAATCTGTTAAATGTTTGTTTGTCAGATGGGTATCGACTTCTCTGCCATTTGGCTCTTGCTCGTCGTTTAGCTTGGATTAACTCCCTGAGATATATTGGTAGGTATGTAATGTGCTTTTTTGGTCTGGATGGGACTTTAGCATCATTTATACAAGCATGTATATCCTGAATTAATTTACTAATTGCGTCATCTATTTCACGTGATGTTTTGAGGCGTACTTTAAGGTCAGTCTGTCGTTCAATTTCGGCTCTAAATTTTTCCGGGTCAATATGTCCGTTGAGTAGAGTTTGATTATTAATAATTTTCATAGGATGAATGACCTGGACGTAAAGTGGGTTTCTGTCAGTAGTGCAATGTCAATTTTCTTGTCATGTAATACAATATCGAGTTCTTGTCTGTGTTGAGTAAGTCCGTTGGCATTTCAGAGGGAGATAGTTAAAGATTGCTTAGTTGGGAGCTGTTCATTTAGTAGCAACAGCAGGAACAAGACTGGTTATGACTGTGGTGAGAAGGGAGATAAGTGGAGTGATAGTTGATTTTAGTTCGTTTAAAAAGAATGTAAGAAGGACTGCAAAATCGGAGGAAGGTGTGGGAGGAGGAATGAAGGTAGGCATTTTGTGAGGTACTTGCTGTGGTTCAGATGATGTGGCTCCTGCTGCAAAGACATTAGCATAGCTAACGTTCTTGACGACTGGGTTCGTAGAAATACCAGTAGTTCTTGTCTTATGACTCTCAGTTGAGTCAACATTTCGCCTCAGCTTCTTTTGTATGTTTTTGTGGATTTCACATCCTCTATAACTTGCAGGATGAGAGCCTTTACAAAGGGCACACTTCGCCGGCTCATCTTTTGACTTTATACAATCCTCTGTTCTATGCTGACCTGCGCATTTCACACAACGTGGTAATAGATTACAATAAGTTTTGGTGTGACCATAACGCTGGCACCTTTTTCACTGCGCTATTTCTTTTCGTTTATATGGTTCTTCCACAATAACTTTGGTATGGAACAAAGAAGTCATTTCAAAGATATCTTTATTATTATGGCTTGGTTCTAGATCTACAAAAAAGAGAGACATAGGCTGCTTCGTCACATTGTGAAGAACGTTAGTAATATTTCGAACATTATGTCCTAAGTTTTTTAGTTCATCCTGGATAGAGTCTGTATTGGAGTGGAGTGGTGAATATTCCTTATTACCACTCTGAACGCTTTGTCTTGTTTAAGCTGATACGTGTGAAAGGGGATGTTTAGCATTCTAAAATGACAGTTCATTTTGCGGTATCCCTCTGCTTCTTTTGGGTATATTGCAACATCGCTTGCTCGTGATTTACAAGCGAAATTATCTTTACCGACCAGTTCAGTAAGAGTTCTTATAAGATAAGGGAAATTTGTCACCGATTTTAAATATATGGGAGGTGGGGGTGGAAGTCTTGAAGTAGATTCTTCTTTTGACATTTCCGTTGACAGAAGAGAAAACTTGTTAGGAGATAAGAACGATGGAGCTGACACATTTTAATCGAGATTAGCACCGCTCATGGATAGTACGCTAACCTTGGGAAGTTGTTTGGCACTCAAATTTAGATCTGATTGTAAAGCAACAGCTACTTTTTTATTTTTTGGTGGGGAATGTGTCTGTGAACGACTACGTCTCTTTTTCATGTTATACTCGTAATTAAGCACAACTGAATTACCTTTGACAGGGCTCTCCAAAAATCAATTTAAACAGGTCTTGTTGAATGAATTTTGTTGAGACAATAAGCCAAAGGAATAAAACTTCTTTACAAGTATATGGTTGAAGGCAGCACAGCAGGTAGGCAGTGCAGGCACAGATGTCAATAGAGCAGAAAGTCGCCTTTCTCGCATCCGCTACCGATGGTAATAATTGTACTTGTAAACAGACTCTTTTATGTCGGAAAGACTAACTCACAAATCTTAAGACTTAAAACCGAAGAAATTTAAGTCGTTTTATCACGGAGCAATGCTTTTTGGTTTTTTCACTTACAACTGTGCACAGTGAATCTCGCTATAAATTGAAAATTAACTTTAATCCTAACTGCTCATGAAAAATTTCAAAGTTACCTCTACAGATTTTAACTAACTAACAATGCCGCATGTTCCTGCGACAGTAGAGCTCCACAAACTGTTGACCATCTGGTGTCGAATTGTCAGCATTTGACTCAAGGTGGTACTTAACTTAATTCTTTAGATTAAGAGACACAATGTATATAGGAAATCTGAATTTTCTGTATATAGACATAACAGATCAAGATAATATAAATAATTATGTATAACCAAAAACAGATTTAACAAAATCAGGGTAACAATAGAATATAGCAATACTATAAGTTGTATAAAACTTAGTATAACTTTAGTTGTAAGTCTGTATAATCACAAGACCCTAATTACATGTAGCAAAAATTGTGGAACATGCTATTATAAATAAACTCCCTCATGGCAAGAGTATTACCCTTGAGGAAAACAAACACACACACACACACACACACACACACACACACACACACACACACACACACACACACGACGTCATCAAAAAAACATAATAAAACATAATAATCTCGAGATCGAATTTTTTCATGATCATTATACCTTACTTATAGTAGAGTAAAAATTTAGGCAGATGGAGACGGTGAATGATTAACATTCCTAGGGTAAGTCTGAAGTCTGTTCGAAGCTCTGTGCAAGGAAAGCTGTTTTCCAATCACTCGATGACTGCATGTTCCAACAAATAGATATATATGGGTTCACCCTTTGCCAAACTCTAGCTAACTTTTTTATGAAAGTAATTTATCTATAAGTAGTAAAGAATTATTGGTGAACTATTGATGGTATTTTTATTCTTACCAGAAACAAGAATGAAATTGGTTCCTGCAGGGAGTACCTGGTGGTAACACAAGCCTAAAACTAACTTTTGAGAAAATCACAGAAAGAGGGTAAATGTCTTATGTATACATTTGTATTAAATTAGAGAAAAACACATTGACAGAATTGATTTAACTCTCATCGATATTTCGATATTTTTCATCATCAGTAAAAGTGGTCGGTTGGTTGCCTATGAATCGTCTCACTTTTAAAATGGCTATTAATACCTACGAGCTATTTTATCTCCCCCACCCCACAAACATAGCATCCCTGCTTCAGGACCGTATATTTACAATGTGTTCCCTTATATATTACACATTTATCACAAACCTGAATATATCTTATACCTAATTTTATACAATATATCTTATTAATTATTAGAGAATATATCTTATTTGAACTTTACCTGTAACAACAAGTAAATTTTGTACACACTTAAATTAAGAGTAATTAACTTTTTTTTAATAATAAATTAGACACAAACTAAACTAGTTATAATAGTTATTTGTTTTATACTTCTAATAGCAGTCCAGCTTAATAATCAAGTAAGAATTTTATAAGTTGGACATGCCTAAATCTATATTATTCCCTAATTTCTGGAATGGTTCATAGTGTCTTTTTACAATTTCACTGTGTTTCTCAGGCAGCAATATATAGAAGTTAGTTGTGTCAGTTTTTTATGTGCAAAAATTGAAGTGTCAATTTGGGCAAATAATTTATTGATTCATCCTTATACTAAATAAATCTTTAGTCATGCAATATATGTGTTTTATTATATAAAACATTCTTCTTTCTTATAATATTCTACAGTGTTAACATATATATATATATATATATATATATATATATATATATATATATATATATGATCAAACCACAATAAAAAATGGGAGAACAAGGCTAAGATCTTTCAACCGTAACAAGCGGTCTTCGTCAGAGTCAAAAACCCAACTGAACACTAGATGCAGAAAACATCTGGTGAGGAACTGAGAAGAGTGGGAGGGAAGAGTGGTATTTTAAAAGGGTGAAAGCGCAGGAAAGGACTAATGTCCAGAAAGGGATGTTTGGGGAAACAAAGGAGTACAGTAAAAACTATCCGCTAGCTGTCAACCCTCTTTGAAGAGGCTATTGCCCTCATGACGAAAGTATCAAGTTTGAAGAGACCGTTACTACTGTTTATACTATTTGATCTATTAAATTTAATTAGAGACGATTCAATAATATTTCTTAACAACTTTAGCTAAAAATATTAATAATATTATTCTTAAATAAATTTAGCTAAATTTATTACCTATGAAAAATCAATGTTGTTAAGAAATATTATTGAATCGTCTCTAATTAAATTTAATAGATCAAATATTATAAACAGTAGTAACGGTCTCTTCAAACTTGATACTTTCGTCACGAGGGCAATAGCCTCTTGAAAGAGGGTTGACAGCTAGCGGATAGTTTTTTTTACTTTTTCTTACTGTACTCCTTTGTTTCCCCAAACATCCCTTTCTGGACATTAGTCCTTTCCTGCGCTTTCACCCTTTTAAAATACCACTCTTCCCTCCCACTCTTCTCAACTCCTCACCAGATATTTTCTGCATCTAGTGTTCAGTTGGGTATTGACTCTGACAAAGACCGCTTGTAACGGTTGAATGATCTTAGTCTTGTTTTCCCATTTCTTATTGTGGTTTGATCATTGATTGTTATTTCACGTGTTTATGTGAAATCTTTATATATATATATTCAGGTAACTCACCACAAATTAGAGAAGATAGTCGCTCTAAGGCCTTTCGTTTTCACGTCGTCAGAGAGCAAGTGAATACAAGTTGTAAGCAGGTTATGAATTTTGATTTAAAGAAGGAGTAAGATTGGCATCATTGACAGTATTTTTCCCTATAACTGTTGAAATAGTCTTGATTTGTTTGATAATTCCTTCAATTAGAAATTCATCTAATTTAAAAAGGCCTGGACTAGTGTTGACCAAGTTCTTAGAAAAGTCTTTTATGAGGGCGCTTTCAACAATGTTTCTTCTTCTTTCACATGACATAAAAACCAACTCCTTTGCTTCTTTCCAGTTAATTATGTGATTTTTGTCTCTAATGTGTAGGAACAAGGCACTTTTATCATCTTGTCTTCTAACTGAATACTGATGTTGCTTAATCCTTGTATCCATTCCTTTTCCCGTCTGTCCAATATAAGCCAACTCGCAATCCTTGCAAGGAATTCTGTATACACAACAGTTTTTTCGGCTTCTTTTAGAGTTATGGACAAGTCTATTTGACAAATTACCACCACTACTAAATGTAACTGAGATATCTAGCTTCTTCAACAAATATGGAATGTCTTTTAAACATGGGCTGTAGGGAACCACCAGCAAATTCCTTCTTGAAAAACGTTCCTCACTTACAGATGACATCAAAGATTGTTTGGCTTTTTTCATCACGTTATCAATTAATTTTTTTGGATACATTAGAGAGGTTGAAACTTTGTAAATATATTTAATTTCTTCTTCTAAAAATGGTTCACTGCAAATTTTGAAAGCTCTCAAAAACATGCTATTAAAAACGGATTTTTTGACACTGAGGGGGTGTGCCGAGAAGAAATGAACATAAGAGGAAACATTTGTAGATTTTCTGTAAATACTATAATTCAATTTATTATCACTTCGGTGCAAAAGCACATCCAGGAAAGGGAGTTTATTATTATTTTCTAATTCTATTGTAAATTGAATAGACGGAACAAACATATTGAGGGTATCCAAAAAAGTGCTAACATTTTTATCATCTGGCCAAATACATAGAACATCGTCAACATAGCGAAGCCATTTAGCATTGCTAGGTAAAATTTTAGGTAGGTATGTAATCTCAAAATATTCCATATAAATGTTGCTTAAAACAGGAGAGAGACAATTTCCCATCGCCAAACCAAACTTTTGCTTGTAAAATTTTCCTTCAAATGAAAAACAACAATCTAATGTACACAAACGAATTAAGTCTATTAACACTCTTACAGAAACAGGTAATGTTTGTGTACGTTTCTTAAGTTCTGTTTCTAGAAAAACTAATAAATCTTCAACTGGCACATTTGTAAAAAGTGCTTTAACATCAAAGCTTAACAGCATACTATTCTGAAAGGAATATGAATTTAGCTTTGAAACAAGTTCAATGTTGTTCTTGATATGACTTTGGGAAATAGTACCTACCAATGGCGATAAAACATGGACCAACCATTTTGATAGCTTGTAGCCTACTGACCCAATGGAGCTAACAATCTGTCTAGCAGGATAACCATCTTTGTGTGTTTTAATCAAGCCATACATGTAAGGTAGAGAAGGAGATCTACTGACAAAGATATATATATATATATATATCTACTATATATATATATATATAGTTCAATATAGACAAAAAAACATAGAGAAATCAAAAGAACACACTTACAGTCTCTAATTTTTGGTTTGAACCGTCTCAGGAGAGATAAGAGAGGGAAACCAAGCGCACTGGTTCAGAGACGGTTGGAGACCAACAGTGTTGCCGCATGCGCGCCCGGTCACAGAAAATAAGGTAGGCAGGAATCAATTTAGAAGCCCATATTTGGCTATTAAGTGCGCGCATTGCACCTGGCCACAATCAAAAGCGATAATGTTTAAAAGTTCCTTGCCTTTCATATTTTATCATTAATTTTTTTTTTAAATTATTTCATTTATTATTATTATTGTTTGTATTCTCAGTTTTATTTTATTTTGTTTTATTTATTATTTTATTCTATCATAGCTTAGTCCTTACTTTCATTTATGTATCAATTTCTCTGTTCGTCCCACAATTTTTTCTTTTATATATTTATTGTTTTCATATTTCACTAATTTAATGTAATTATAAATTGATTCCTGTCTACCTTATTTTCTGTGACCGGGCGCGCATGCGGCAACACTGTTGGTCTCGAACCGTCTCTGAACCAGTGCGCTTGGTTTCCCTCTCTTATCTCTCCTGAAGATGGTCCAAACCGAAAATTAGAGACTGTAAGTGTTGTTTTGATTTCTCTATGTTTCTTTGTCTATATTGAACTATATTTGTCCCTTTTGGATCGTATTTTCAACGAAAAAGTATATATATATATATATATATATATATATAGTATTTTACAATCGAAATACACACAGACGTGACCAGATTTCGAAATGCCGTTAATGACACAGAATTTTATAGAAAATTATGTATTAATGAGAAAAAAGGATTACACTTATACGAAATCAAGAATGATGTGATAAGTACAATTAATGTATTGATGAATTAATATTCTATGGAAATTTAACTGGAATTTAGATGAAATTTGGTGTTGTAACGATTGAAAATGCCCACCCATTAGAGACCATTGATAAGAGGAGACATATGTAATATTTCTAAACGTCAAGGTCGAAAAAACTTTGTTAGTCTATTTTGCTCATGAATCCATCACAAAATGTTTTAAAAAAAAATATTCGCAGGAGGTTAAATAACTGGTATATCCAGTTATGAAGGGAATGATTACAACGTTCATCACTTAAATCTTCATCTCCGATCGACCAGTTCGGACCTCATTCATTTTCAACGTTGAACTGTTCTTTCAAAGCAAAGACTTGTTTTTGAATACACAAGAGGTCTAAAACCGGTCAAGAAAGATGAATATTTACGAGGTATGATTATCAACCAACAAGTAACTTTACCAATGGTCCCTGCGGTACAATCAGTAATATTATGTTTCAATTGTATATATGCATAAATGTACTTTTAGCCATTTGGTAATCACATTATTCATAAATATTAATTACTATTTAAATCAAATGTTCTTTATGAAATTCATAAATAAAGTTAATCAGTGTTAATTTTAACAAAATGATAATCAGGTCTTCTTTTTAAAAAGTGCTATTTTTGGTCATAAATTTATTACGATACGTCAAATGCTGTACCTTGTACCGTACGACCACAAATTTTAGAATTAATCGTAACTCAAAATTACATTTTACTGAAAAACAAACTTTTCCGGTTATTCACAAAAAAACTTTTTTTTTTTAGTTAATACTGCTGTCAGTTTAATAATAATTCCAAAATATCAACACTTTTAGGAATAGTAGTAGTAGTTTTTGAGAAAGAAATGATTGAAATCATATTTTGGGCAGAGAAGTGACTTTTCAATAATGCAATATTAGAAACTAGAAACAGACATCTAGACGAAGGGTCTCAAACTGACAACCCCTCCCCTTCCCCAGAAAGCCGAATGAGGACTTTTACAGTAACCCGAGGGCCGCATTATGGCAATGATAAAAAGCAGGTCTAAATAAAAAAAAATAACAGTTTTTTTTATTAATGTTATTCAATCGAACGAAAACAGTAACAATTTTCCTTACGCATTTGTATAATCAGTGACATAAAATAATTACTTTACTATAAGTCATTATGGTACTATATATGTCTCTATAATATGTAACATATATGTAATAATCTATGTAACATAATTCATTTTAATGTTGTGAATTATGAATCATTTTGTGTATTATTTTTACTTCACTATAAGTAAAGTATAGTGATCTGAAAAAATTCGATCTCGAGATTTCGACGGAATTACATGTTTTGAGGTCCCAGAAGTCCTTTTATGAAGTTTTTTCGATGATGTCTGTGTGTGTGTGTAGGTGGGTGGGTGGGTGAGTGTGTTAGCATTGCTTGTTACCACGGTACGGTCCAGAATCTTTGATGGATCAAGTTGATATTTTACACAAAAATAGGCCCCATAAAGACGAAGATCTCTACTGTTTGGGAAGAATTATGCATGACGGAAAAGTCACTTTTCTTGCCAAAAACCGTTTTTTAGAAAACAATTATTTCTCCTAAACTGATAACCCTAGAGTTTTGAAATTATGACATTATCTATGAGGTTACAAATTCAACAAACGAGAAATATAATCAGAATTTTAAAGCAACGAGAAATTTTTTTTTTTCAATAAAATCTAAAAATGTTGACTTATAATTCAATCTCAAACCTTGTGAGAGCGATACAAGCCATACTGTTTGACGGATCAAAACGAAACTATGCCTAAAATAAGAACATTATGTGGAGAATGAGTTGAGATATTTTTATTTAAAATTACATTCGCTAAAGGGGCGTTACAGTACGATTACTGTTTTCAGAAAATTTATTTTTGACGCTAAACGGTTCATTAAAAAATAATGAAAATTTTACCAAAAATGGAAAAAAAAATTAGGAATTCATAAAAAAAATCGTGAAGTTCCAATTACAGGAAAGAGGAATAACGCTATAAAAACTGTTTGTTTATCTTAGACTAAGAGATCACCTGCTATACTTGTCGAATTTTTTATATTTTTTTACATTGTTTACATTGACTTAGAAATTTTTGAGTGAATCCACTGAGATAAAATTGATATTTATAAAGGAATAACTTAAATAGTTTATTGACCCTTATGAGATGTAAGAGGAATAATATTGTTACATGTAAAAAAATCACCGCCAATAAACATAAATAAATTACCTTTGTCTTCCATGGCATGATGGATTTGTCTCATAAAATGCTTTAATAAATCTATATATTGCACTCTTGAGCAAAACTTATTATCACTTACAATTACATTATCATTGTAAATGTAGTACCTTTCCAAGTTATTTCAATGTTATGAATGACTCTTTCTTCAAGAAAGAGGACTTACGTTAGTTTTTTTTTTAGATAGAGAAATATCCAGTTTTTTTTTTTACAATTCTAGTCTAATAGTTCCTATTTATTATTTTCAAAAATTAGAATTTACCAACTATAAAAGATTTAAATTATATTGAATAGCTGGCTTTGAGTTCGATTTGATTACGTAAACCGGCTAATTACTAATATATTTTTTCTCAATATACATTCATAGCAAACTTATAACAGAGTACAGGAGGCAGGAAAAGAACAACACTCACTCAGAAAAAATGTGTATATATGTTATTTGACATAGGGGAAGGAAAATGTTCTTATTAAATACTAAGATGCCATAAAATTCCCAGTATAATAAATCTGTAAAAAACCAAAAATGTAAAAGATAATTCAAAATTGAAATCTTTCGTTTAGAGATGAATAAATGTAATTATCGTACATCTTTAATTATAAATCATCTTAAAACACCATTTTTTCTTCGATGTTTATGATGTTTTTCAGAGAAAATAAGAGTATTTTCCTGGTTTAAATTTGAAAATTTTACTTTAATATTCAATGTATAAGGATGTCAAGTAAACGATGTAATAAATCCACTGGCTATTTGAACAAAAGTCACGTTCTCTTATAGGAGAATATTTCGTATCAAGAAATGTTCATTTTGGTTTTTCAAAAATGTTATTACTGCTGTAGTTATACTAATGAAATTATTTCCATCAGCTGTGTGATGTACAAAAATAAGCTTATATATTGATATGTCCTACAATCACTATCTGTACTACCTCAGGAATGAAAAACTAATAATCATATCCCATTTAGGTGTTTACGTTATGCTTATATGAGACGTTATATATTATATCCTCAAGAAATTTGATATTAAGTTACTTATAGTAAAGTTGAGTGTAGGCTACTCCAGTTTTTTTGTATTCTTTACTAAAAAAATAAATGTTCAAACAACAATAAGAAATGAAAAAAATACTATGGCCTTTCAACCGTAACTAACAGTCTTTGTTAGAGTCGGATCTCACTGAGATTTATTTTTATTAACAAAAATATGTTAGTAAAAAACGTGTAAAGCAATCAGTGGAAATTTAGTCAATTAATAAATGACCTCTGATTTAGATTATGAGACCTAGTTTTAGTAAAGTATAGGTAATTTAGTTCTATTAAACAAACACACCCATATTGTTCAAAAAACATCATTAAGAGTTGTTTGGAGGGCTTCAAAACTTATAAATCAATTATTTTTACTAAATAACATGTGTTTAATGATAATTATTTATTGACTAAAACTATTGCAAGAATAATCATTAATGTTATTTGTGATAGGTTAATTAGTAAAAAAAATGTAGTGGTCTGCAATAAACTTTACAATAAAAAGTGTATATCAGATTAATCGAATAATCATTGGATAACACATCTCACTCCAGTATTCGACGTAATTTTTTTTCTACAATACGCAAATTTATAATAAGATTTAATTTAATATTTAAGGTTTCTAGAATGACTTGAAGAGCGGGTTAAAACTAGTACCCTTTTTGACATAAACATCGATAAAATTTGCTCTCTCATGTTTCAATTTTACCAAGAAATATAAACAAATTTACCTCACCAAGAACTATATTTTGTTAACTATATGTTAAACGGTATTGGTATTAAGAAGATATATTAAGAAGTGTTGATGAACGGAACTACATGCAGGTAGACATAATCAAAAATGGATTAGGAGACCTTTTAATGTAAATCAGTTAAAACCTACAAACATCAAACAGACTTCGAAAGTAGACTCAGTAGACATCAAAACCTGCAAATACGTCAAAAATCAAGAAATCAAGTTTTTCATTATTACAATAGTTTACTTACATTAAAATAAAAATGTTATCTGCAAAAAAAAACTGAACATGAAGTAGTTAAATATTCTGGATGTAAGAGTGTAAGGATTCCTACATTAGGAGTATCTGATTTACAATTTGATTTGCAGTAGTTACACACCATGATTCATGTCATATCAGATATTTTTTTATCACTGGGTGTATAGTCTTCTATTTGAAAATTGTATCAGGGACTAGTAACTGTTTATAACTACATGAGAGTGAGAAGAAAAATGAATCCGTAAGCCCCCGACGTCTTTGCTTTCATGGAAACTACATCAGCTCTTTCCAAGTGACTATCATTCATTACGTTCATTAGTCATGACGACTGAAATCTTATGAATGTATACTTAATACACTAGTCACACAATAAGAATCTTACAGGTTACACGAAAATCGTTTTGAGACAGGCTATTGAAAATGTCAAGAGAAACAGCTACTGATAATTGCATGACATGCCAGTGCAGTCAGCGGGAGATCCACAGATTGATATCAGACTGAAATTGTTGCTGGTATATCCTCTTCTCTTCTAAATATTTAGATAAAAGTTCACATTTTGATTTGAAAATAATGATATTATTTGAATTACATGACAAAATTGTAGTCAAATCAGAGAAAAATTCACCCGTTTGTTCATCCCATTTTTTGTTATTCGTAATCAAAGCTTACCTGTGAGAACTGATTATTATATCAGTCCGGTAATGCGCGAAGAAACCAAGGAAATATACTATAGCTCCAAACTCAACTATTATTTACTTCATCATTTTATAATGTACAGCCACTAATAAAAAGTATGTGCATAAATATAATGTACAATATGCTTTACACAACAAATTAATACTGTTAGTTGTATAATTCTAACTTTTATACTGCAATCGTTTATTGTAATTGTATCTGATCTTATGAAATAAAACCAAATTGAATGCATTAAATTAGATTATGCAATAATTAAATATTATTGCATGGGCGGGCATGCGGCAACACTGTTGGTCTCCAACCGTCTCTGAACCAGTGCGCTTGGTTTCCCTCTCGTATCTCTCCTGAAGACGGTTCAAACCGAAAATTAGAGACTGTAAGTGTGTTCTTTTGATTTTTCTATGTTTCTTTGTCTATATTGAACTATATATATATATATATATATATATATATATTAATAAAGATTTCACATAAACACGTGAAATAACAATCAATGATCAAACCACAATAAGAAATGGGAAAACAAGACTAAGATCTTTCAACCGTAACAAGCGGTCTTTGTCAGAGTCAAAAACCCAACTGAACACTAGATGCAGAAAACATCTGTTTTCGGTTTGAACCGTCTTCAGGAGAGATAAGAGAGGGAAACCAAGCGCACTGGTTCAGAGACGGTTGGAGACGGTTAGTCTCTGAACCTGAAGACGGTTCAAACCAAAAATTAGAGACTGTAAGTGTGTTCTTTTGATTTCTCTATGTTTCTTTGTCTATATTGAACTACTTTTGTCCGTTTTAGATCGTATTTTCAACGAAAAAGTATATATATGTATATATATATATATATATATACATCTTATTTATATATCTCATTCATATATATATATATACATATATATATATAAAAATTCCACATAAACACGTGAAATAACAATCAATGATCAAACCACAATAAGAAAATGGGAAAACAAGACTAAGATCTTTCAACCGTAACAAGCGGTCTTCGTCAGAGTCAAAAACCCAACTGAGAATATATGACTGAGATATATAAATAAGATATATATATATATCTTATTTATATATCTCGTTCATATATATTTATGTATATATAATTTTGGTCATTAGTATTTGAGTTGTTATAATCTAGTTAAAAACTCTCTAAAAACTCGCTTCCCTGATGATGGTAAAAGCTGACCGAATCGTTGGAATCCTTCAGAATATTTATTATTTATTGTGAGTTTGTAAAAAAGAAAAAAATTGATGTGAAGAATAAAAGATTTGGCGAATTGCTTTATATCTTACCGGAAAGGTGGAAAGCCATATTCAGAAAGTGTGAAAAATTCACTCGCAAAAGGACAAGAATAAAAATTGGCATAATTTTTAACAAAACATGTTTGAATGAAGGTCTGCTCCCAAAATACACAGATATATATATTGGTATAAATAGGCAGCAGATCCTCTTTTAAACAAGTATCATTAAAATTAACCGCAGTCTCGGCATTCACGATCTTAAGACTGAGAGATTCGATCCTACGAACTAACCTCCTGCTAACAGGGTTCAACTGGAAAAGGAGTTGGCAAAGTGACATGTTAAATTAAAATCGATGACGTATGCTTAGTCATTGCTATAAATAGATTAAAAGAATAGTACAGGTTAATATAAAGAGAAGGTCAAAAGTCAATAGTGAACAAGAAACAAGCGGTTAAAATAAAAGAGTTGAAAGGTCAACGGTATAACTGGACTAATAGAGAATCGATGACTCATGCTTAGTCATTGCTATAAATAGATTAAAAGGATAGTACAGGTTAATATAAAGAGAAGGTCTATGGTCAATAATGAACAAGAAACAAGCGGTTAGAATAAAAGAGTTGAAAGGTCAACGGTATAACTGGACTAATAGAGAATAAATAGATTAAGAAAATTAATAATAATAATAATAATTAAGATTAATAGTAAACTAGAAAAGATATATTAAATAAAGAGTTGAAAGAGAGTAAGAATTAATAGGGAAGGTATAGTAAGTTAGAAAATAAAGAAAAGAATAATAATAATAAATATAAGAAAAGAAAACGTATTGATTGCGCAAGCTTTCGACATCACAGATATCATCGACGGGCGAAGTTGTTCCTAGAAGATCCAGGACGCAAATGGAGTAGGGAAGGGAAAGCAGGCAAGTAGTGGGGGTAAGGGGAGTGGGGGACGAGCAGGCGGAGCCCAACTGGAGAACAGCTGCAGATCACCTGATGCCTGAGACCGACTCGCGCCGAGCAGCCTCGGGAATACCGACCGCAGGCCGAGCGCCCGCCCTCACCCCACCCTCCGGTCCCCCAGCCCGAGTCACCAGATCAACCGAGTCACTATTAGCATCAGCACTATGTGGCGTTACACTCAGTCCGGTATCCCGCTGCACGTCACCGCTTACTACCATACTCCTCATTCTGGGAATGACAAACATGTCTACCGTCTGGCAGTTAAGGGAAGGCTTCTTAGACCTAATGTAGAGTGCTTCCAGGATTTTCAGGCGGTTAGGGTCACTTTGCAGTTGGAGGACTTTGGTTCCTTCGACTAACTTCTCCCTAGTGAGACGAGTACCATGGACTTCTTTTTCATGCTGTTTTGGTCCACCAGTAGACAGATGTAGGGTAAGACGCCTCGTGAGCTTCGTGTTTGTCATGCCGATGTATGTAGAAGGCAGGGCTGCACAGTTCCCTGAATTACAAACATATTCATACACGAAATGACTTTTCTGGAGCTCTGGAGTGACACACTGGGGGCTGTTCTTAAGAACAACATTACTGGTCTTATTGTTCTTATAGAATATGGTTAATTTAAGCTTATCCTCCTCCGTCGTCGTTGAAACGTGCTTAAAGATGATATTTCTCAACGCTTGTTCATCTTGCTTGTACTTGCTGCTCATATATGCCCTGTAATACAAGCGTACATACCTCTCCTCTGAGGCATCTTTGTTCTCTGTGGTGCCATACCACTACTCAAGGCATTGATTGATAGTTTTCCTCACATCATTATTGGAATAACCATTGTTGACCAGGACCTGGGTTGCTCTTTCCAACTCCGAGTGGACATCTGACCATTCACTGCAGTGAGTTATAGCCCTTCTTACATAAGCCGCAATGGTTGAACGTTTGTACCTATCCGGGCATTCACTAATCCCATTCAAACACAGACCCGGGTTAGTTGGTTTGCAATAGACACTTGTGCTAAAGTTCCTTGGCCGTTGTTGGACCAAAACATCAAGAAATGGCAGCTGACCATCAATACCCGAAAATTTGAGTCTGTAAGTGTGTTTCCTTACTCTGTGTGTTACTTTTCTTGAATTTTGAACCCATATTGTGTCCAGTTTGGATCGTGTTTCGTTTTATTAAGTGCTGTATATATATATATATATATATATATATATATATATATATATATATACACGAATGTTTTCCTTATCTCGACCACATGTATTTAACACTATTTTTCTTTTTTATCGAGGTTTGGTCTAGCTTCAATAATACAAAACCTTTAAACCGACGTTTCGTCTATATTTGTAGACATCTTCAGAGCTACATCAATGCAGGATTTTAATTATAATAACATGAAATGTAATTATACTACATTATTTAATTAAAATACATAATTACCTTGGTATTTTTCAATTGTGAGGAAGCAACTACATAACGGTTTGTGTTCAAATCCAGCTAGTGTGCTGCCCTAGTGACAGTTACAGAAAACAGAAAACCTAAGTAAAATATATAATCTATTACTTAGTAATTAATAAATATGGTTGTAGTTTCCTAGTTTTTTTTGATATAGTTTTAATGAGTTTTTAGGGTTGTTTTAAGTTATCAAGTCTGATTAGAAGGTTCGAAAACTGTCAATAGGGCAACACACAAGCTGATTTAAACACAAACCGTTATGTAGTTGCTTCCTCACGATTGAAAAATATCAAGGTAATTATGTATATTAATTAAATATACATACAGGGTTGTATACAGTAATTATGTAATATAATTTCTTTTCATGTTATTGTAATTAAAATTCTGTATTGATGTAGCCCTGAAGATGTCTACAAATATAGACGAAATGTCGGCTTAAATGTGTTCTATTATTGATGCTAGACCAAACCTCGATAAAAAAGAAAAATAGTGTTACACATATATATAAATCAAACTATCAGATCGTTTGGTTTTTATTTAAAACCATTTCCACCGGTAGATGTAAGAATTTATTAAGTAAGAAAAACTATAAACATATACATTACTGGATGACTAGCTTCACTTTAAGTCGACCGATCATTTCATAGAATTGTTACATAGCATAAGGAATCTTAGCCTCCCTTGACGTTGAATCGTTGTTTACAAATGTTCGAGTTAAAGAGACAATTGATATTATATGTGACAAAGTTTAATCAGGACGGAGTTTACCACCTCTTCCAACTGAGAATGATATCTTAAATAAACTGCTTGTAGAATGAACCATGAAAAACCCCTTCACTCACATTGATGGTTCATTGTACTTACAGACTGATGATATAGCTATGGGCTCAACCCTTGGAGTCATGTTTCCTAACTTCAATATGTGAAACTTGAAAACCAAGTTATGGATGATAACACTGACCAATGTCAAATAGCCTACGTTAGATGTTGAAAATAAATAACAAATAGATCATGTTAAAAATAAATTTATACAACATTCTGTTCTAAAATTCAAACAATAGGACAAAGATTGAGAAGAAGAACCAATGAATGACCCATCTGGTATGCTACAGAAACCAGTACTCTTAGGTATAATTAAGAACGTAATTAAGAATAACGTAAAATGTAAAAAAAGAAGGTTAAAATTAAAATTGGCCATTTATTACAAGAATCAGGCCATTGCACAAATAAATTCACTTGAAACCAGTATAAATTGACTGGTTTCTTTGCTAAAAAAATATCTAAGGTGTGGAGGACATTAGTATAATCACAGACTGCTGTAGAGTAGTCTGTGCAGGTGTACAGCCAAAGTGTATATTCGATGATATGACTCGTGTTTTACCAAAGAATCTTTTACATCAGAATATATTTTTTGTTGCTTTAGTCAATGTGTCTGATACTTGACTTTTCTCTTATACTTTTTTATCTAAAGAAATTCCAAGGTAATTGTATTACCCTTGAGAGTTTAAACTTAAAATATTTAATTATAATGGTTCTTATACATAATTTATTTCTTCTTGATAAATATATAAGGACAGTTTAAGCAGGATTTTAACCATCTTTAATAGTCTGGGGATCCCGTTGCATAATCTCAAATACAATACCATCACATATTCTTCATTTTATAATGACAAAGTCATCTGCATATTCTTACGTATTATAACATTGATTATTTATAGCAGGGGTTCTTAACCGGGGGTATCCATACCCCTTGGGGGTATCCATACCCCTTGGGGGTATGGGGCCCAAATGCTGGGGGTATGGGACTCGATCTCTCGTAATCAGGTATTTTTTTAGTATCTCTCGTTATTTTCTTCTATTTTGTACCTATTATTGTTCACAGGTTATTTTTTTTTTTAGTTATGCTTATGTTCTTGTTTACTGTCGTTATGCTTGTAAGTAGTTAAAATCTGACAATCTCAAATGAACGTAAAAATCTGCAGACCTAACGATTAATCTGTAGAGTTGGCAGCACTGACTGCACAGGCAAATAGACTTGATGTGTCTGATGACATGCGAGTAGCTTTGTCAGCAACTGTACCACGATTCGATGTTTTTATTCCAGAAAAACAACAACAAATATCTCACTAGGCTAGTAAAAGTATGTTTTACGTGGTCGATTTTGGAAAAAAAAATTTACATTTATGTTCTCTTTCTTCTTTTGCGTAATAAAAATGGACTGTAATTTTAATTTTGTTTTCACTAGGAATGTAAAAAAATTATCAATGCTTATGATTTTTTCATGTTCTATTCCTCACAATCCATATCTAAACTACAGGATATTCAAGGTTCTGACATAATTGGAAGACATACTGACAAATAATAGGATTGGTAATAATTATTTCAACAGTCAAGTGAAGGGGGTATGGTACCATATTGGACAATCCATTGGGGGTCTGGAATCATTCGAAGACTAAGAACCTCTGATTTAGAGTATACAGTAGTTCATAAACAACTAATCACCATAAGAAGTAATAGCATACTTTCTTCAGCGTAGTCTTTAGAAGAAAACATTTCAGTAGCCCTCAGTCTTACTTACATTAATTATTTTGTTTTTTATCAATTATTTAATCCATTCTATAGTTGTTGGATTAATACATCTGTGGATTAGTGCTCATACAATGTATTAGAATGACGTGTTATCAAAAGTTCCTACTATGTCATAGAAATTAATTTCTTCAAAACATAAACCTTTTTCTATTTGGTGAGCCAACATTTTTATAGATGACTCTTTTAGATAAATCTTGTGGTAAGTATGTTCTGCATTATAAAGATTAATGTATAGATTAGTAATTATCCTCCATTGATTATTTACCAAAAACCAGTTGTTATTTTTATTCTAATATTACTCTTTTATATTGTAGGTTCCTGAAATTATGTATTAAGACACGGCTTAATACGAAATTTTAAGCTCCTTAAATCATTAGAGGAGTGACTTTATGGCTAAATGGCTTATTTCTATGCTAATTTTATTCTTTAAAATTAGTACACGTTTTTTCCAAAAATACAGAAAAGTACCTTTCTCACGTCTCAATATTACTCAAAAATAGTGGGATTTTTAAAAACACCAAGAACTGGTGGTTATGTGTCCGACTTAACGATTGTTCAAGGGAGCAAGATGCACCATAGGGGAATTAAAAGCACCATATATACTGCTTTATGCAGTAATCAGAAGTTTTTTTAACAGTACTAATTTTAGGTAAATTTTTTCGCAAAATTTGTTTCTTCTTTCCCAACTAGTAATCCCCACAAACCCCCAAAGACGACTAAAACGACAATGGCCACGTGACTTTCTGTCGCCCTAAAGCTTAAACATAGTTACGGAGTGCCACCAATGGGTGTCCACCCGATTTCCGTCATATAATCAAAAAGCTAAAGGAGTAACCCTGAAACCAAAATACTTCTAAATACATGAAATTTTAGTCGAAGTATCAAGGACAAAAAAAATGTATGTCTTCTATATTAGGCTGTATAGAGTAAAACAAAGCAGATTTTTTTCAATAACAGGAAAGGCCAGTTTTTCAATGAAATGTTAAAATTTCAGCTAATGATTAATCCTGAAAGTTTAATTATGACTTCATATTGTTCACATCGTTTGAAAAATCAAAATAAAATTGTACTAAAAATAGCTGCTTATGAAATAATGATCAGTATACTTTTATTCAAATTGTATGGGCAAAAAAATTCATTCTAGTACACTTCATGCTTTCTGAAAATATTTTTGGTGACAATTGATGGAACAATATTATAAAACAATGAATTTTTTCACTGTCAGAAAGCGCTCTAAAAAACAAAAAACAACTTAAAGTAATAATAACCTGCTATACTTGTTGGCTTTGTTTAAAGTGATTCCAAATCTTTTAACAGAATCGAGTCGAACAAAATATTTATTTAAATGTTTACTAAAATAATTTAAAGATCTTTTAATCAATGAATATGTTATGTAAGATAAAATTCTCAAAAGTATAAAAGTAAATATATTTTATATACATTTTAATAAGTTTTCCAGCGTGTTATGGATGGTTGTCTAATAAATGTGTTGTAATAAATCTATATGTTTCATCCTTTAACAAATCTTAATGTCGGACGTATACTTTTTTGTGTTTTTAAAAACTCTATTGTTTTTGAGTAATGGTGAGACATGGAATGGTACATTTTCGTTCTTCATGACAAAAAGGTCAAGAAAAGTTGACAAAAGTGGCAGGTAAAATATTCAAAAATTTAATAGAACCAGACACTAATAGTTTGGCCAATAAGGAAACTTTTTTGCGGGGCTTCGAAGTGATCATATTTGACTGCCTGGATTGAAAAATCCTTATTTCGAGTATTGTGTTCTTGTCCGATATACTTAAGGTTCAAAAATTAATTGCAATACTTGATTGGTTATTGTAGACCCAAATTGCAACATTTTTGAAGCTTCAGGAGGAATAACGATATTAGAGGCCGAAATGATTTTGTTAAAGTATTGTGTGAAGTGTATTCTAAAACAATTCCAAAAAAATTTTTAATATACATCTGATGAAACAGTCAGACCACAATCAAGTCTTTGAAACCCCTTGTTTTTAATTCAAAAATAGTATTGGAATACCTATGCTCTTTTTAGAATCTAGCCAGTTAAAAAAGTTTTCTCTGATGTGGAGACCTCTACACATGGGAATAGAGAGTAATTTCTCTCTCTATTGTTCTCTCGACGGCAGTCGAGCAGTTGGAGACAAACAAACCAATGGTTTGAATCTTTTTTCCACAACCCATCACACCAAATATTCAAAGGAAGGATTTAAAAATACACTTGCAATATATGATCGGATACTGCCTTCTTAACTTCTTAACTACATACAGAAGCTGAAATTTACATAACGCGAAGAACAGACTGTCTGGAAGAAGCGGAAGCCATTGAATGCATTCTACGCGTATGTGAGGAAACACCTTTAAGAGATCAGAGGTTTTTATCAAATCATGCTTCAAACCACTATAAATGAGGGATATTTCTTTAACCAAAGTTATAAAATGCAACTTTAAATTTAAGTTGATTTTAGATATGACAAAATGAAGTAAAATCGGATAGATATGACCGCGTTATGCACGAGTCCGATGATACTCAGGCCCTGAGATTAATAGTAATAATAATAGTAACATGTCTGACTGCTCAAAAACAATGACTTCAATTTATTATAACTGATAAAATAGAGATGACCGCTTTAAAAATATATAGTTATAAAATTGATTATTTATTAGTTTTATAACACTTTAAGACAGAGTTAGGTATTACTTTCACACGACAGCCACATTAAAATGAGAGCAAAACTTATTTGGTTGTCAACGAGTTTGATATTATGTTTACTTATTGTAAACTTGAGTGTAGCCACTCCAGATATTTCTGTTAAACCATGTTATTCATAATAATTCCAAAATTTCAACACTTTAGACTTAGAAGTTTGAGAAAAAAAGCCTATTATCACTTTTTATCAAATTGTCACCAAATCTACATTTTAGCTCTACACTACTAAGGTAAACCGATGGTATCATATGAAAAATTACTCTTTTGGGGTAAAATGTTAATTTGATCCATCAAAAGGTGTGACCTCCAGCGAGGCAACAGACTTTTCCAGACACACCCACCCAAGCACCCAGACAATTTTGTTGTCAAACTATTCACAAATAATTAAATTATATTTATTATGGACATGATTATGGACTAATTATGACATTATAATTGACTATGAAGTTTATTGAGGTAGAATTTAGAATAACCCTATAAAATCCATTGCATAACACCCAAATTTACAATGAAATGGCTGCGAAATGTACAATACTTGAATTATACAGAGCTATGCAATAGATTTTAGCATTCAAATATTAATCATGAAATAATTTTTATGAATCTACAATTGTAGTGTTGTTATATTCATAAGGCAAGTTTATCACAGAGACTAGAAAGTGTTATAGAGTCTTACTCTTAACTTGAATTCCGCCTGAAGGGTAGTGCGTAAGCTATCAGATATAATGTGATGAACCGAGCACGAACATAGCAGATTATTCAAGATGAATCACGATTTTTAATACATTTCATTTTCTATTGAACTCCTAAAATGACCTCCAAGATTCCCATCAAAGTCTTCTAGTCTCAACCTTCATTTAGAATAAACAAAATTACTTTGTGATTATTACTCATAACTCATTTGTTGTAGTATTATTAGTGTATTGACTAATAAATCGTCTGCGAGGAAGCCTAAGTACATTTCGTCTTATTACTTATGTAAATGACATTATCATTTTTTATCTTTGTTTCATAATTTTTTGTATTATTTTCAAGAAATATTAACTCTAAACACATTGAGGAATTCAATCAATAAAAATATTAAAGGTACGCATCACTCACTAAAACAACTATATATTTAATAATAAAATGAAGGCAATTTTTTTAGAAAATTATGAATTTGTCATACATTAGGGAAACATCTGCAAACCAAACTTACAGTTTTAAATCCGTTGTTACTCTCCTTAATTTGGATTCTTTCTCAAGGAAAAACAAATTCAATATTGCAAATAAACAATAATACAAATGTTGTATGGAAAATGAATCACATTGTTTAGAAAATTTTACTTACATTTTTTTTTTACATACTTAAAGTTACATACTTTAAGAACTTATCTTAGTTTCTTTAAATTTTATATTTAAATATAGTAGGTTTACTAAACTTCTATATGAAGAAGAGTAACACAAACCACAAACATAAACCTATACTTCAGCTAATTACAAGTGATGATAGTTCACTATTCTATAGTTTCTAAAGTTTTTTACAAATAATTTTACGTTTAAAATGACTAGTCTATTCTAAAAAAAACCATGGTATGATCTTATTTCAGATTTTCAGCATCCTTTTAAATATATTCTCCATTTTCAATATTTATACAACAAGAATGCAAACCAAGTAATTTTTATTTCAAATCAACATTCTTTAAATCATACTGAATTTACAGGTTAAATTAGGATTTCATTTTATTTCAAGGAACTTTCAATAAGTAAATTATATTCCCTCCAATAAGTTATAATAAAAATAAAACTATAATTATTTTTTTCCAATAATATTATTACATTTTTTTAAATTTTGTTTCATTCCATACTGTTAACTTTGCTCTTGAACGAAGCAAAGAAAAGAAGATTATAGTTTAAAATAAACCTAGTTTTAAAATAAGAATGAAATTGTTTTTTTTTTTTATTTTGAACAGAAAATTTATTTTATGAGAACAATTGAGTCATATATTTTTCTATGATAATCTTTCTAAATTATATAAGTGAACATTATTTTAAATAATGCTTCATTTAAATTTTTATTATTTTTAGCTAGTCATTTTTTCTACATTGTATTTCCATCATTTTGTTGAAATTCAGATAATTGCATATCATTATCTAGTGGATCTTACAACTCAAGTAGTTATTATAGAGCTATTTCTGAAATTACTATTCTCAGAGGTACCTAATGATCTGCGAATAGTCGACTGGATTACCGGGTTATCCCCAACACCATTCATCAACGCATGCACCCTTATCTTTACTGTTCATCTTTCTGAAGTGAATATATCTTGTTTTAACCTCAACATTCTTCTTTTGATTTTCAAATGCCAGGGTGATGGTACCTGCAACGGGTGTTTTCAACGGAAACCTGGAATTATCAGAGTCTATAAGGAAACATCGATTTATGTAGGTATATAACTTCACTAGATCAGAGGTATGGTGCAGGAAGGATCATCACTTCCGTAAGATATTACTGTTTCTCAAGTCACAGACGTATGACAGATAATGAGTGAGCTACACACCCATCCCACATTTATAAAAAAAAAACCATGAAACAAAATAAATAAAAAAATCTGGAATGGCCTACACTCAACTTTACCATAACTAACTATAATATCAAACTCATTGGCAATGAATTGAGTTTTTATCTTATTTTAATGTGGCTATTGTGATGAAGTTATATTATACCCTCTCTGGTAAAATATCATCAAAATTATATGCAAGTAATCAATGCAATGTAATTTGTTTTGTTCTAGCTACAACAATTTGTTCAGTCTAACAAATTTTTATATTTCTAGAAAACGAAAGTTACCAAAAAAAAAAGTAAAATTTAATTTGTTTAGAGCAATGGAAATGTCGAGGGAGTCCAGTGCATTCTCTTCACTAATGGAATGCCTTCATACATTCCAGAAATTTAATGGAAAGGAGTTTGAAGTACCTGTATGTATTTTTAAGGAGTTCAAATTTGATGGATATCAGATCATACCAGATTCAGTAGACGTGAATAATACAGGGTGGTCAATGAAAAGTATGCTTTTCTCAGAAACACTTTATAGAACTTGTTAAAGAGACAATAATTAAACTATTAACAATAATATAAAAAAGTATATTATAAAAAAAATGTTGATTGGTGAATAGTAAATTAAGTTTTCATTAACTGAGATTGCACCCTCAAACACCCTTCCTAAGTAGTACATCTACACTCCCAGGGTCATACTCCTACCCCTTGTCTAAACTCTTTAGTCTTAAAAATGGCATGAAAAGGGGGTAACTCTAACTCTGCAGTAAAAATACCCAATCGGGTAATGTGAATTAAACCTCTTTTGTCGTTTGGATTGTCGCATTTTTCAAAGTGGATTTGTAATCTATGGTGGAAAAAAAATTACAAAAATCTGTAGTGGCCTACACTCAACTTACTATAATTAAATATAATAGCAAACTCCTTGACAAGTAGTTGGGTTGGTTTTTATTCTAATGTAGCAATAGGGTAGACGTAATATCATAAGCTGTGGTAAGTATTATGAAAATCATAGTTGATCAGTCCAATGATGTCATTAATTCTGATGTAACTATATTTATTTGATAAGTAATAACAAACTCGAAATCATTAATTTACAAAGATCTGATATGTTGGTATTATTAAGCGGTGCCACCAAGTCTCATCCCAAACTGCTGCTGTATAACTGCTACCATATTTTTCCCATGTTCTTCGTTCTTTCCTGTCTAAAATCAACTATAGATTTTAAGTTCTTTAATAAACTTTATAATTTTCCTCGCAAAAGTATCTCTCACTTTTATTGGTTTGTGAAAATCTTTAACCTTTTAAAGGCAATTGCCTTGCATTCACATGGAATGTGATCAAACCTTCAAAAGCCTCATCGATACAGAGTCTACATTATTTATACAACATTATTTGAAGCTTGCTTGAGTGTAATATAAAAAAAGTATATCGGGTTAAATACTTAACATCAAGATTTTTAATTTTCATAAAAAGATGTATTCAGTTGGATGAGCTTTTTGAAAAGAGACCCAATTTTTCCACCTACGTTTTATCTACTTTCCTTTCATCTATTCCTAATCTGCACTATTACGAAAGCTGAGGTGTGTGATGCAAAAAGGCTTCAGGCCGTGCAAGGTTTGTTTGGATGTTTACTTATTTTTATTTATAACATCTTATCAATATTGCAAATTATGTTTAGTTAAAAAAAATGTAATTTTAATTTAATATGTACATTTATTTTACAAAAAAAAAAAATTCTTCTAAAAACAGGATTGATTCAGAGTGTAATTCAACATTTTGATTGACCTATAAAATCGCCATTTAGTTAAGAGGGTATTAATACATCTTTTGAGGCAGTTGTTTAAATCACATTTGAAAATTTGAGTAATTGAAAAAAGTTACCTTTTTTCAGACGACACAAAGAAATCGTTTGTATCCATCACTAAACGCTTTTTAAGAAACGGACTTGTCTGGCTTTTCTTAACAATGGTAATTTTAATCTAGTGGGAATCCATTGTGATTTTGTTAAGTAGCAATTCTTTTAATGATCTGAATCCTTCTCAATGGTCTTTTATCCCACTTTTATGTAATATTTGCCAGTATATGTTATTGTTATTTATCTTTTGTAATCGAAATTACACTCCGGTTGTTTTTATAAATCTCAATCTGTAAAGTGTCAAGCAGACCTGTCTAACTTATTGTACATGTGATTACGTGTTTACTTTACTATAAGTAAACTATTGTAATCATGAAAAAAGTCGATCTCAAAATTTTGACGCATTTACATGTTTTGAAGTGCCATAATTTTTGTGGGGTGTGTATGGTTGGGTGGGTGCGTATACAAATGTTTGTTGGCACATCACAGGCTATGCCGTTTCATATATCAAATCCATATTTAACACAAAACTGTGACCTATTGTGTACAAGTGCCCTATTGTTTTTAGCCAATGGGAAAATTACAATTGCAATTAAGTTTTATTGTTTATGATGGGAAAATTACGTTTCTGTGATTTTAGACATTTTTTCCTCCTAAACTGCTAACTCTATTGTCTTGAATTTTTAGGATTAATTTGAAACTAATAGCTTCAATATAAAAAAAAGTTTACATTTTTTCAATAAGATAAAGGAATTTTTGCAAGAAAATGTGAAAATGTTGACTTAGATTGATTTTGATTTTTATTGGATACAATATAGGTCACACCGTTTGACAGATTGTCATGAAACCGTACTTCTTAAGAGGTTCTATAAACATAAAAGTTATTATTAGATAGTTCTATTAAACAAATACTATGTCTGAATGAGAGACACATTCTGATGGTTGGTCAAGTTGTCAACAGTATTTATTCACAACAATAAAGAAAAATCTGGAGTGGCCTGCACTCAACTTTACTATAAGTAACTTAATATCAAATTTCTTGAGTATATAATATATAACGTCTCATTTAAGCATAATGTAAACATCTAAATGGGATATGATCATTAGTCATTCATTCCTGAGGTAGTACAGATAGTGATTGTAGGACATAATTTCATTAGTATAACTACAGCAGTAATAACATTTTTGAAAAACCAAAGTGAACATTTCTTGATACGAAATATTCTCGTACAAGAGAACATGGCTTTTGTTCAAATAGCTAGTGGATTTCTTACATCCTTTACTTGACATCCTTCTACATTGAATATTAAAGTAAAATTTCAAATTTAAAACAGGAAAATACCCTTTAATTCTCTGAAAAACATCATAAACAGGGAAGAAAAAATGTTGTTTTAAGATGATTTATAATTAAAGATGTACGATAATTACATTTATTAATATCTAAACGAAAGATTTCAATTTTGAATTATCTTTTACATTTTGGTCTTTTATAGAATTATTATACTGGGAATTTTATGGCTTCATAGTCTTTAATAAGATCATTTTTCTTCCCCTTTGTCAAATAACATATATACGAATTTTTTCTGAGTGAGTGTTATTCTTTTCCTGCCACGTGTACTCTGTTATAAGTTTGCTATGAATGTATATGGAGAAAAAATATATTAGTAATTAGCCAGTTTACATACTCAAATCGAAGTCAAAGCCAGCTATTCAATATAATTTAAATCTTTTATAGTTAGGAGCTTCTAATTTTTGAAAATAATAAATATGAACTATTAAACTAGAATTGTAAAAAAAAAAACTGGATATTTCTCAACAAACATAAGTCCTTTTTCTTGCATTTAAATAGCATGGAAAGGTACTACATTTACAATGATAATGTAATTGTAAGTGATAATAAGTTTTGCTCAAGAGTGCAATATATAGATTTATTAAAGCATTTTATGAGACAAATCCATCATGCCATGGAAGACAAAGGTAATTTATTTATGTTTATTGGCGGTGATTTTTTTACATGTAACAATATTATTCCTCTTACATCTCATATAAGTCAATAAACTATTTAAATTGTTCCTTTATGAATATCAATTTTATCTCAGAGGACTCGCTCAAAAAATGTCTAATCAATGTAAACAATGTAAAAAAAATATAAAAATTTCGACAAGTATAGCAGGTGATCTCTTAGTCTAGGATAAACAAACAGTTTTTATAGCGTTATTGCACTTTCCCGTAATTGAAACTTTATGTTTTTTTTTTATGAATTGCTAATTTTTTGTTCCATTTTTCGTCAAATTTTCATTATTTTTTAATGAACCGTTTAGCGTCTAAAAAAACATTTTCTAAAAACAGAAATCGTACTGTAACGCCCCTTTAGAGAATGTAATTTTGAAAAAAAATATTTCAAATCATTCTCCACATAATGTTCTATTTTTAGGCATAGTTTCATTTTGATCTGTCAAACAATATGGCTTGTATCGCTCTCACAAGGTTTGAGATTGAATTATAAGTCAAAATTTTTACATTTTATTGAAAAAAAAATATTTCCTGTTGGTTTAAAATTCTGAATAAATTTTTGTTTGTTCCATTTGTAACCTCAAAGATAATGTCAAAATTTCAAAACTCTAGGGTTATCAGTTTAGGAGAAATAAATGTTTTCTAGAAAACGGTTTTTGACAAAAAAAGGTGACTTTTCCATCATGCATAATTCTTCCCAAAGAATAGGGATCTTTTTCCCTATGAGGCCCATTTTTGTGTAAAATATCAACTTGATCCATCAAAGATTCTGGACCGTAGCGTGGTAACAAGCAATGCTAACACACTCACCCACCCACCCACCCACACACACACAGACATCATCAAAAAAACTTCATAAAACTACTTCTGGGACCTCAAAACATGTAATTTCGTCAAAATCTCGAGATCGAATTTTTTCACGATGACTATACTTTACTTATAGTAAAGTAAAAAGTTAATGATATTGCTATATTTCGTCAGATTATTCTTTTGGTGATTTTATATTCTGCATTATTCTGTTGGTAAGCTTATTACTCAGGAGCTTAAAATATTAGATGAGTAATATCACATTAAAAAGTACATAAGTTCTATCTATAGTAACATGAAAAATTTTCGGTAAATAAGCATCTTTATAAAGGAGAAGATACCTATCACAAGGGAAAATCGACAGAATATAGAAAGATTTATTGATAGTACATCCTTGCTAGCCATTTAATGAGCAGGCATTCATAGATGTATAAATTTAGCAACCTCAGAATACATTATACAGTACTAACACAAAGAATAATTAATATACCTCTTGGATTTTACTAGGGTCTTTGAAATGATCACAAATATCACCTGGATTGGAAGCTTCCTGATTTTAAAAATGATCCAAGTCTGGTTGCTGACGAGTGAAAAATTAATAATGAAACGATTAAAACTAAGTTACTGTCATATAGATACCTGGAGACAAGGAAATAGAGGAAAATGAGGGAAGTCTTCGGTTAGGGAAAGGTTGGAGCAATCGGATTAGGGTTGAAGTTGATGACTGGAAAAGAAAATAATAAATGAAAAGTAGGAACAACAACCATTTCTACTTTAGCAGGTACAGCAACCTCATCCCAACTGAACTAACAATTGTAAGAAAATACCATATCTCCAAAGGAAGGATTTATAAATATATGTAGAATATCGAGCTGCAATTTATCTTCTTAATAACTATTTATGCATGGTGCGAATAGCATTATACGAATAACCCAGACTCTCTAGAAGGAAGAGGCTGAAACTTGTATCACAATCTAACTGAATGTGAGGCAAACTTAAGATGATAAAGATGATAAGACCATAATTATGACTTAAAGAAGTGAGTGATAATTCTTTGAAGAGAAATATGGGGAAATTCTGCTAGAAAAACAAAACCAGGTTGTTTGAACTTAGTAGTTGATTGGTTGTCCACCTGGATAAAGAGTAATCATTCTTTCTTGCAATTTATTTTTCAATAAACTGTTAGCATATGAAGGTACACAAACCTATTTATAAGATATTTTACTTTTTTATTTAGTAGAATCTTCATTTTTCAGAAACCCCAAATAATTGTAGAACTGGAATAAAAATGTGAAAAGATAAAAGAACCATCGTCGTTATCAAATTACTGAGATCTTAATAACATAGGATTGTTAATCAATTATTGATATATGGATGGTTGGCAACAAAACAAACTATTTACAGTGATGGTGAAAACGGCCCACTTTTTCCTATGAACATAAACTGCGAGAGTTATACAAAATTGAACTGTTTAATCAAAACAATATTGATTCCTAACAAGTTGTACTGGTTTGACAGAAGAGTTAAAAGCAAATATTTTTACGAAAAATTTATATTGTAAAAAAATATTATAATTAACCTGAACATTACAGATAGTTAGTGTATGTTTTAAAGAAAATTATGAACTTTTGAACAGAATAACTGCTTCTAAAGTCAGAAAGACTTTCCACAATTACATTAAATAAAAGTAAAAAAAATATTTACAAAGTTTAATACAATTATAATAATATAAGATATATATATTTTGCACATTTTGGTAGCAGTCTTTCCTTAAGACATACATTATTGAAAATGACAGCAAACTCAGTTGATACGTGGTTCCTCAGAAGTTTCTCAGTTATTCTAAATAATACTCTCGTCACTTCGTCTTCACAGTAAAGTATATTTCTTATAATCAATATTTTGAAATGATAAACATTTATCTTGGATATGTGAATAACTTCCTGAATGTTATTAACATTAGCTTTAAAATGTTACTACTATTTTCAACTTAAATATTAGACTGTAGTTTCAGTAATTATTTTTGTCTAATAACCAACATCTCTCGGGTTATTTCTACATCGTGTTTTGAAATTTCTTTCCTTATAAAAAGTTTCTGCTTACAAAAAGTTGTGTATGTCCCTTGAACGGGTGGTAGAAGACATTTATATTGTATAATTATTCTGTTCTTCTTTTTCGACATGTGGTTGGTTTATTTAAAATTTAGTTAAGTGGCTTTTTCGGTTTAATGTTTACTTTTAGAAGTTGTTTTATATAGCTAGGCGTTGATTAGTTTGACATGATGTACTATTAGTTGGTAGATGGTTTTACACAATTAGCCTAGGGAACCAGTCAATTATTTATTTTTTGTACTTGGTGGTGGTTCATTATTAAAGTTGGAAAGTTATGTACCCCATCAACATTGTTAATTTAAAAGTTAAGGGTGTTTTTACTTCTTGAATTAAGATTGTTTTAAGAATTTGCAATATTTTTGGGCCTTTTTATGTCTGTATAATTTTGTCATTTGACGATTTCTTCCTTTGTTATGTTAGTGTTTTAAATATTTCTGGAGTGGTTCTCAAAAATCCCTATTGATTCATAGCAAACATCCTCAGTCAGGATGCGATTGTCATACGCTGTAGAAATAGTGCAGGTTTCACGTTGATGTGGTATTTTTGAAGTTCTGTTTCCTTAAAAGGTCGGTTTCTTCATTGCTATGTTTTTTCTGGTGTGAAGTTAGTAAAATTCACGAGATATAAAATGGTATAAGATAGGTAATAGCAATGTCGTCTTCTGAGTTTGTGCATCATGCATGTATTTTTTCTGCGTATTGACACTGCTGCTTTACAGCTCCTCAAAAAGTTTGTTAGCAAACCAGATAGGTACTTAATAATTACCAAGGGAATACTATTTTGTATGCTGTACAAGCACGTCAATGTTATCTTTTACAAAGGTACAGTTCTATATGAATACTTTCTAGAACACTGTTTTCTATATGTAAATGTTTTTGCGACAACATCGGGAACAGATGCTATGCTATGAAGAAACTTTCAGTCTATAGGTATACTGTCGCCAATGTGCGTGAAAGAGTTTCAAGCTTAACATTCCCAGAAAAGTTTTTCCATTATATTTCACCTAAAAGATGTTGAAGATCTGTTCTGGTTATAAACCCAGTAGTAGTAAATGATATCAATGGCTTCTTCAACGGGTACATTTGTAAAAAAATTATTCTACAACTTCAGGAAACAACTTTTCCTTTTGGCAATGTGACTTTAAATAAATTTAAGAAGGTATCCGTGGATATGAGAACATGTTGGATGCATGCTGTAGCTTGAGTGACCTGTAGCAGAGAGTGAAAAAGATGTTTAGTTTATTTTTATGTTATTTTGACATTGGCCTTTCAATCTGTAAAATTATTGCAGGTTGACTCGATTATTCGGCTTATGCGTTTCGTTTGTTTCATAATCCAAGATTGTACTTTTCCCTAATTAAGTTCAACAGTTTTTCATTTTTGTCTTCGTTAATTAACATAATTGGATTACTAATGTCTTCCATAAACATATATATCCAAATAAACTGTCCATAATCCTAACTTCAACTCACGAACTTCTTATTCTGATGAGGATGAATATTTTTGAAAGATTTATAAATAAATATTGGTCAAATGTCATTAAGATTTGTCAAAAAGCTGAGGTTTAAAAATGAGATGTTTAAAAATTTTTTATAGACATCCACAGAGTCACAGGTAGACCCACATCATCTAATCATGTTCAATAGGCATTAAAATATTTAAATATATAAATATTTCAGAACATAATTTATTATCATCATTATACTTTATTGTACCCAACTGGAAAAAACATGTGTAGGTTACGAAGCAAAAGAACTATTCTCTAAATTGGTTCATTAATATAACTTCTACCATGATCATAGGTCACCAATACTTATAAAGACGTATATTTGATTTATACCTATACATATTTCATGCATTTATAATCATATTACTATTATTTAATCAAACTGTTATCATACTGTAAATAAGTATGTAATTTTTCTGCTGAATCAGATATATTAAGCTGAAAACTTTACTCTATTTAATATTTTTTTAAATATATTTAATTATACATTAAATTGACTAATTTAAAACACTTTATGATTTGTTTATAATGAATTTAAAGTTAAATAAATATCTTTGTTTGAATTAGGATAAAAAAAATTTTAAGTTAATGTAAATAAATCCAAGAAGCAGAACAGGTTATCATTATGCAGTGTGGAGTTTCACGTTATTAGGGCTCTATCGCCACTCCTAATATCCCAAGGTTATTGTTTTTTTTTCCATAATCTATTATTTTTATGTGGATACGACATGCAAGGTTTATCCTGGTGTTTATAGTTCTGCGAAAAAATATTTATTAAATCAAAAAATACACTGAAATATAATTTTTTTTCAGAAAAAACTGTGTAATAAAATATGCAAGTCATCTTCCTATAAAGCGTTTAATTCCATTATAATTGGTCATGGAGTGTAACCAGTGTACTGTTCACAAGCTTAGATGCAATCATATGTCAAAAGTTTAACATTTTTACGGAGAACTGACCTATTATTTTATCAATTCTAAACAAATTTTAACTTTTTTTGAGTTAAAGTTAATATTTGTTTCATGATAAATACAAAATTAGAATCATCTAAACGTTTAAGTTCAGGATAAAAAAAATAATATCTAAAAGCACAAGAATTTGTCATAAATTAATACTGATCAGAAACTATAGGAATCAAGTAAACTATGTACAAGGGCTGCGTTTCTGTATATATTATATAATATAAACTGATCCATCAAGCATGTACTGTAGAATGTTTAAAAGCTTTTGGATGCATGCTCTCAATCATATAGACATGATTGAAAAACCTCCGAACATGGTCTCAAGGAATCTAGAGAAGTGTAAGTCCGTCAACATTTCAAAATCATATTTTTTTAATTATTACTATTACTTCAAAATAATAAATATTGTTTCATTAATACAATAATACTACAACCAAAAAGTTGTAATGAAGAATATTAAATAACTAGAATAGTTCTAGGTCCAGATAGAGCTAGCAGTATCTGTTAGGCAATTTTGATTTAAACTACTTAAATCTGTCATCAAGAGTTTTTGAGATTACTACAATTGGTGTATACGAACTGACAGGGATCTCTGTACGGCAACTATTATAAAGTGAACATCATATTATTATACAAATCTGTCTTACCTCATAAATTGCTACTGTAGTCGTCTAACCAGTTCTGCACGTTGTATACCTCAAGTATGTAGGACTACTTGAGTCCTACCTGAAGAAGCACCATAGGCAAAAACTCGTCAGCTGACTACAGCAACGATTTAAAAAGTTAAGAAGGATTTATATTATACTACAATGTTTACTAACCTTTGTGGTGCTAACAATATCATGTATTATATGATAGTATGTATTATAATTTAGGTACAGTTGTCCAATAGTCGGTTTAATATGAACGGCTTAGTATTTATTCCCAAAACTTGCTAATTCGACAACCTCGATCAATCTCAAAAGTTCGATTGTTTCTTACCGACTTTCTGTCGAATGACTTTCTGCCATTAGTTGACTGTTTCTTAAAACTCTTCTTGTTTGAAGTTAACTCTCTTACGATAAAGGTACTTTTTACTTTCTACATCTTCTCAATGGTACATTGAGAAGTCATCCGTCAATGTATTGAGTACCGTCATCCGTCATCCACCTTTGACGGATGACGTAAGTCATAAAGTGAGTCATTGTTGGTGTTTTTTGTTCATGATTACAGTTTAATATATATATATAAAGATTTCACATAAACACGTGAAATAACAATCAATGATCAAACCACAATATGAAATGGGAAAACAAGACTAAGATCTTTGAACCGTAACAAGCGGTCTTCGTCAGAGTCAAATCTCAACTGAAATCTCAATTCAGTTGATATTTGACTCTGACGAAGATCGCTTGTTACGATTGAAAGATGTTAGTCTTTTTTTCTCATTTCTTATTGTGGTCTGAACATTGATGTATATATATAAATGTATAAATGTATATATATAAACCAAAGTAATCAAGCACTAGTTCTTTAAGAATAAGTTACTATGAAAGAATTTGATTTTTTTTACTTTTGTTCATGTTTTTCATTTATCACTGTGCTGAATTCTTAAATTAAAGTATCATTTACTAGTAAATTAACCATATTGTTAAATTTCTTAATAAGGTTAATGCATTGTTTTTAAACATAGGTGTTTATTTTGAAAATCTTATGTATATAATTTATATTTAATTTCATATATATGTAACTTATATTAATTTGATTATTTATATAATTATATTTATTTAATTAGTCACAACCATTATAATCATTATTAAAATATTACTAAATAATAAACTTGTATTAATAAGTTCATTAAAATATAATTATAATTAAAACATAATGTATAATAAAGTATTAATTTTATTATTTTGAGGTCATTTGTTATGTCCAAAGCCGTGAATTAGGTAAAGTGCACACTATGCTTGCCAAGGGTGTAGAGCACTGCCGGCTCTTGTAGATATTGACAAGTGTTACGGATTGGAATGGGCAGGAATGTTAATGGAGGGAGGCTGGAAAAGATAACAATATTTATTAACGACATACATTAAAAGACTTAGCACAATATGAATAATTCGAACGTCAATGATCCAATCTTTCTTGGTAATCATAACAACAAACCCAATATGGAGAAATATTTTCCTAACATTATACAAGGACTCCGAAACAATTTGTACTGCTTCCAAAATAGAAATGATTGTACGATTCAAAGTATCTTTATTGAAATCAGTACAATATCACATAGTTGAAGTTAATTTATCAATTAATATAATAAACTAGGCTGTGGAGTTGTGATTTACTCTTCCTCAAAAAACCAAAGACATCAATTGACATGAAAGACAAAAGAGAGGAGCTGAAATTCCTATCCCCGGGGAAGAGAAAAGAAATATTATACAAAACTGAGATACTCCCTATGTCCTATGTTTAAAACAGATATCTTAATCAACATTGCACCCAAAGAGCTCTATAAAGAATACCACATTATCGTTATTGTATTCATTCTTATCCTCCTGAATTCAAAAATTTCATCAACCTGTAGACTCCTTAACACTCAATAATGGTAAATTACAAATGTATTTTGCTCGAGATTACAAATCTAATGTTTAATTGAATTTATCATGTTGGAAAGCTATGAAATTAATTATTATGTCAATGCTATCATTCAGTTCAATTCTAGATCTACACTTTTCTTTAATAAATCGAAGTCATATTATTATCATTGATAAAGACAAAGAGGTTGTTAGGAACTATTAAGGAAGAAATATAATTTTCTTTAATTATATCTAAGTCATTTGTTTTCCATGGTAGTACGATTAGGTCATATGACTTCTATGTTCTGTTTATGGATTCGTAATGTGCGTATCCGTGCTTCCTGCGAAAATTTACGGTGAAGGTGTATTGAGAAGGATTAACTTCTATCCTCCAGACCATAGTCGAATAGACAATTTGTCATCAACATGTTAAAAAAGCCTTAGAGGAAGACCAAAATGTTGAAACATGTTTGAACTTAAAAAACCGAAGTAGATACAGATTTCTGAGTGTTCAATAGTCGAGCCCAATCAGAGAAGAAGTTTGAGTTTGAGTCCTCGATAAAATGTAATCCTTTCCTCGACGTACCTTTTGCTCTATATTATGTACTTATCTTTAACTGTTTTATTATTAATAGATTCTTAAGAATAAAGCGGAGGATCTTGAGAATTTGAAGTTAGGTAGAATTATTTTCTGTTAGATAATTTTTGAGCCTTGGACTATCATTTCTCTAGTTAAATGGATATTTTGTTGACCGTAAGGTGTGGTGACAACTTCTGAAAATTGTCATTCTCGTCATTGCAATTTAAATAGAGAGTCTAACAGTCCTCTATCGGGCAGGTGTACCACATGACTTGGTGAAGTTCAGAGATGTCCCTTATTAAACTATTCCTCATGAACATAATACTAACTTTTCTATTCTTATAATACATTGCAAGGCCTGTGCAATCCTCTCTTTTAGATTTAACCTTACCTTCCACTATTTCCTGAAAAGCATGTTCATCCTGTACACATTATGTTTGGATAAACCCATGATAATATATTCATATTACTTCTCCGTATAGATTTCTATATGCTGCTATGCATGAAAGAGTTTGTTACGAATGATGAGTTCATACTAATAACAGTATTACTCCAATAGGATGATATAAACATTAATAATTTGGTAAAAATCAAATAGTAATATAATATCATCCTATTAATACATCTAATTATCTGATAATTGTAAATTACATCTTTACTTTATTAAAAAGTATAAAAATACTAAATTGTATGTTTTCAACAGGGCTAAATAATATACTCAGTGCATACATTGTCCCGCCTTATCATGTATAGAATAAAGTTACGCGTATAAATACATAATCCCTGAACAGTTAACAAAAACTAGTTCAATTTGGATTAAGGTCAATTATTTGATAAGCTTAATATTATTTATGTCAAAGTAGAAGCTGCTGCAAGGGGAGTAGAACGTAATTGTGATAATGAAAGAAGAACAAAACCAACTAAGAAAAAGAAAAGGGTATAAAAAAAAAATAATTTGCTACTTACTTCTTATTTCGAGCTTCCAGAGCTCTCCACTTCGATGGCTCGGTGTCTCCGGTATAGGTCGGCAGCTATTTGCCAGTATATGTAAAAAGAAAATAATTTAATATTTATACTAATCTCTGGTTTATATATTTTTTCTTTTATACAATTATATAATTTTTTATCTATAATTTTATTATCTTTATATATAAAATTATATAATTTTATTATCTTTTATTAACAATTTTGCAATTTTCCCGGTTTTTCACGTATACGTATATGTGAATACGGATAGCAGTCAACCGAGTCTGACATTGTGTTTTGTATTTTTCACTCACTGAGATGTCAAATTACTGAGGGAATGATGTCTGTTTTAAATCGCTTACAAACTATGTTTTAATAGTCTCGCTACATAAGATGACTTTGACAGTCTATTAAGGTTTAAACATTGCTTGTATTTTTTAACATACGTTTTATAATGAATGTATGTTACTTTTTCTATTTAGCTGATTGATAAGATAATTTTACGGAAAAAATAGATTCAGGAGTAAACTAAATCATTTATCGCATGAATAAATACGTTGTTAATCAAAAAAATTTTCTTTGTTCTTGCTAATGCGTAGGCCCTGTTACAGCAGACAGTAATTAATAACAATCTATGGTTCATATAATTTGTAAATCTAACTCTGAAAGAGTTGGCTGAGGAGCATCCGTAAGAGTCTTTACACTAAAAGTCTAAAGTCGTCTGTCTATCTTTGAAGACTTAGACTTGCAACTTAGCGATTCTCCATACAATTGTCCTGCCATAACGCTTTAATTGCTTCGTATTAATTTTTGTAATAATATTTAATAATGCTATAAAAATTCCCTAAACTTACTGCTACAGAAGATTTCTGGACAACACTTATAAGAACTGAATTATTTTGAACACTCTTTCGTCTTGATTAGTCTTTATTAGTAAAGGAGTGCACTTAATGTTCATTACTATTTTGATTATTAAATAATCTTATTATTATGTTTATTATTATTATCATTATGAATATTATTATTTTAAATATTTTTATCAATAAAAAAAATTATATCGATTTTGTTTATATGTGGCTACCTCAGGTTCATGTAGGCAGTACTCTATCTTATTTTTCCCGCATTTCACTTTGTCTCTTTTCTCAGCAATGCCCCCTCCCCTCCCCAATCCATATAGTAGTATTATGTACTTAACTTCAATGGGTCATTTTCAATGACTGAATAAAGCTAACGTTAATTTGTAAAACAGAAGCAGCACCCATTTCACTCACAATATAATAACCGAGGACATCCTTTATCCTTGTTCATATCTTTTCTAATATTTGTTTTTAATTTTTTCGGACCCATTTTCTTAACATACTGGTAAAACTTTTCCTATTCCTGAGGCTATGATTGATTTTTGGTCCCCTTCTTATATATGTATTTATTTTTGTTTAAGGTCTGTGCTGCCGAAATTCCACTTTGTCAGCCACCCCATTTCTCCTATAGGGGTGAGTGTGCATGATTTGACGTACCCTTTATTTATTTTTATTTTAATTTAAGATTCAATTTTCTCCTGTAAATTGGACTCGGTTGCCCTAAGAATCCTTAAAGGAGTTGAATTTCAAGTTCTCAATTTTTTTCACTTCATTCATGTATTCAAATAATTGTTTTAATCTGAGATCTGAAACATTATTTTATAGATAGGAATAATTTCCTCATCAGATTTTTCTCGAATTGGACTCCAATATATCAAGACTCTAACTCGTGTACACTTCTTGAATTATATTTAGTAATTAGATTGCATTAAACGATAAAATGTTTTTTTTTATAATCCACAATTTTTTGGATCTTAGTCAAAAATTTATTAACTTAATCACCTTTCTAACATAGCTTCATTCATGCCCAACTTTCATTCATTATGGCTTCCTTATACAATTTGTTCCAAAGTAACCCTCAAAATTCATTCTAATGTTCTTCCTTTTTTACGTCATGGATTATATCCATAATCAAATTAATATTTGTATAACTGTTACATTTGATTCACCTGGAAAGTGACTGGTTTATGTTTCATTTTTTAGTTATAAGTATTGGGAAGATTACTGCGTGTTTTACTAGTTTGGGTGTAACCTCATTCGTATATTTGAAACCCTTAGGAGCAGGATTTTTAAAAATGAAATGTTAACTAGATGATCAATAAGCCTAAGTTCAGCTTAAAAGATAATTTCCCTTTCATTTTCTATTGACTGCTGCACACAAATAATTAAATTAGGTAAATTTAAAAAAGTTTTGTTTTTTTTCCTCTTTTTAACTTTTCAATTTTTTTATTACCGAAAAAACAACTTTCTTTATCCTCAAAAAAAAATTGGTTTATATCTTTACTTTAAATTGAACTGATTACTCTAATATTTTTTTGAAACTGCTTGGTTTTAACTGTACTTGTGTCCTTTCATAGTTTTGACAAATAAATCCACATATTATTCCACAGTGATAGATCTTGTTTTAATTCAAATCAGCATGTCATAATTTATCTTGAAATAAAATGTTATTACGTATGGGCATCAGTCAATTAACCCAAAGCTTCAAAGATGAATTTCATTGAGAGAACTATTGGGCTTCAAAGTCAGAGAAAAGTTTAGTCGTAATCAAGTATCTTTTTTATTAGTTTACTGCATTGCACAACCATTGCAAACATTTCGTTACGAATTTTTATGCCAGTTAGTATTTAGTTTCACTCATTGATATTTTAATAGAAATCTATAAATCCTTCCTAAGGTTTGTTTTAATTAAAATGTTTAATGACCATAACATGTTAGATCCAATATTATATAAATTGTTATTAAAACATCATAATTGCTCTATAAGATAATACTTGTTTAGTAATATAGTTCTTTTACAGTAGATTAAAATAACCACTTTCAAAATATTGACCAACTAACTAAGTAATAGTATAAGTATAAACTTTTGTAAAAATAAAAATAATTTATTTAATTACCATTGAAATATTTTTCTAGTAAATACTTATCAGTATTCATGACACATCAATGGAAGAAGATATGAATCTTTTTTTTGTCATTAAAATAAAAATTTAGGGTTTTTTAACAGATTTTCCTTTTATTGAAACAACTGTTAACCTAATTTAGCATCAGGAACTACAACTTTTTAGCCAGTTGAAAAATAGTACTTGTGTAAACTTATAAATACGTTTAAATTATATTTGTAAATACGTTTATGGTTTTGATTATTGATTGTTATTTCACGTGTTTATGTGAAATCTTTTAACGTTTAGACTGTAATATCTTGACATTTTAGAAGATCTACCATGTAGTAAACAGCTATCTGCAAAAATGTGTTCAGAAACACTTTCAACCATTTTCAACACTTAATTAAAAGGAACAAATTATTTCCCATACAATTTTAATACTTTCTCGGTTCAATATCCTGTGGTAATAACATCCAAAAAGAACCTCATAGTACATATTCATAGACTTCCTCTGTAATTAGGAATTGGTTTAATTTTCGTTATAAGTTTGGATTTTCTCTTTGCTTCCAAACCATGTTATAAATAGGACTTGGATAAGCATGAGAGGGAGAGAGAAACAGAAGCTGTAAGTGAAAAAAACCTTACAGCTTTAAAACAACATTATTATTAAATGTTATAATAATACATTTAATGCCTAATTTAATCACCGTCAACAAATTTAAAGTTAAAAATATTGATGTTTCTTATACAATAATATTAAATTATTAAGTATATATTTAAGTCTAACATAAATATGATAGGTTTGACTATCCTATTTTTTTTAATATGATAGTCTAACATATTAAAAAAATATACATAAAATAATGAAATTATTAGTTCCAAAATCATTAAAATACGTAATTGTCAATAATAAATAAATTGGTTAAATAAATTTTTTTGTGAACTACTTGTGAATACTTTACTATAAGTCAAGTATAGTAATTATGAAAAAAAATCGATCAGAAGATTATGACGGATTTATATATTTTAGGTCATAAAAGTTCTTTCTTGACGTTTTTTTGATGATGTGTGCGTGTGCGGGTGTGTATGTATATATGTGTGAGTGTATGGGTGCCTAAGGGTAGGTATTTATTGAAAAGTTTGTGGGAAGCTACAGGCCATACAGATTGATGGATCAAATTCATGTTTTACAAAAAATGAGCCTTATAGTATATGTGTGCCTTATTGTTTTGGGCAATATTGAATCATGTGAAAGTTACTTTTTTTGGGTAATTTTGTAATTTTAAACGTTTTTTTCACCTTTTAAACTATTAACTAATGGAGTCTTGAGACTAAACTTTGGAGTTATTATGAAACAGAAATTGTAAATGAAAAAAACCTCACAGCTTTAAAAGCACATTAAAGGTACTTTTTGGGATAAAAAGTAAAAAATGTTGACTTATTGATTCTACAACCATGTCTATAAGCTTTTGATCCGTATAGCCAATCGAGGGATCAAAATGGAATTTTAGCTAAAAATAGCACCTCATGTGGGAATGAGCTGAAGAGCTTTTTTTCTGAAATGTTTTAACAAAAAATTGCGTTATGATATATTTTATGATTTCAAGAAATGTTTTTAACGCTAAACAGTTAACTATGCAATAATGAAATCTTAAATTAGCAATGTATAAAAAAATGCATATATATATATATATATATATATACGATTACTTCAAAGTATAATATAACTATAAAAACATAATAATAATCTGAGAATAATGGATCATCTGCTGTACTTGTAAGATTTGTTTCTATTGACTTAGAAGTTTTTAAGAGAATCGAGTTAAATAACGTTGTTACTTAAAAGTATAATAAAAGAAATGTGAGATGTTTTAATGAGTTAATATGATATGTAGGAAAATAAAATTCTTGAATAGGAAAAATTAACACCAATAAAACATATTTTATGATGCTTTCCAGGGTATGATGGACTATTGTCTAACAAATTGTCTGTAACAAACTACATATTGTACCCTTGTACAAAACTTAATGTCAGGTATATAGTTTTTGATATGTTTAAGGACCCAATTGATTTGAGGTAATATTGAAATATTGGAATGGAACTCTTTCATTCTTTATTGCAAAAGCGAAAGTAATTTTAAGCTACTTCTAGGACGATTTAATGAATTTGAATTTTTTTTATTGTCATTTGTCTTACTATAAATATTCATGGGCAATAGATTACAACAATAGAATGCAATAATATTTAGTGTAAGTGTTGATTCTATCACTGCTGGAATTGTGACTACTAAAGGCTTCCTCAAGGAGGCGATCCATCGTACGAAAGTGGAGACTATTTGTAAATGACCTACAGAATACTCTAAATAATCTAATTTACTAATGAAACTGTTATTTTAAAAAGTGCCGTGCTAGATGGTACTACCTTCAGTGTTATGAAGTAAGCTCTTCAAATTCTAGAAATATCGCAACAGAAAAAGACCTAGATATAAATCTTGCTAAAAAGATCCTTATACTTTTCTCAAAGAGAAAGAAGGTAAATGTCTAAAACACTTTCATTGAGAATATTATGCTAGAAATATTAAATAAATGAAAATTTTCTTTGAGTTTGTTTAGTTGAAGGGTTAAAGGGAAGAAGTCTACAACAGATCATTTAGTAATGTCATAAACAGACTCTTGTGATGTATGAAATTCTTTGGTAGAACATGGAGTTTGTTAATCACAAATCTACAATTTGGTCTAAAAAATTCCTATTAATCTATATAAACAAAATAATGATTTTGTCTGTACATTGCTTAGAACTGACTCATTTCAAGTTTTCTTTACGTTTCATACATTGGAGAAACCGAATCCACCCTTAGAAAAATTTCTGTCGGTTTGTCTGTTTGTCCGCAAAACTTTGTCACAACTAAACTCAGCTACCATAAGACATATACAGCTGAAACTTTTGCAGTAGATTTGTGTGTGTCTAACATAAAATATAGGCTCTGAATTGATTGGAAATTCAACGTACAAGTGAAGTTATGGACGTTTAAAGCAAAAACGTTTGTCACAAGTGAACTCAGCCACTATAAGACATGGCGAGCTGAAACTTTGACACTGGATTTGTGTATGCCTAACTTAAAATACGGGCTCTAAATAGATTCATAATTCAGTACAGAAACGAAATTATAGGACTTTAAGCGTATTTTCCTAACTTCACAGACAAGGTTGTTTTGAAAATACACAGGTGTGGCAAGTAGGTATTGTTAGTTGATTTTAATTTCATTGGAGCATATGAATATATTGCGTATTTGACATCTTTGAAAAAGTGTTTCCCAGAGTTAAGGATGTACTATCTATTACGAATAAATAGTTTTGTGAACGAGCAATTCTCAACTCTTAATATGAACAGGCAGGAAAAATCAACAGACAAGTTCTTACGCTATATCATACCGAGAAAAGAACTTACAAGTCAGTAAAGAGATTGGATTAGTGATGAAGAAGCAGTTCATTATCTAATTGAATTTCTTGACTCTGAATTTATTTCTCCTGGACTGCTTGCTCATGAGTAAAAACTCAAAGTAGGAGCACCAATCATGCTGCAATTTAGTAGCAGTAACAAATTTCATGTTACGAAACATGAGTGCCCTAAAACTGTGCAACTGGACACGACTCTGAGTTCGTGCTCTACACAGATATGTCATAGAGGCGGACATAATGACTGGATGTGGTATTGGGGAGTCTGTGTGTATACCACGCATACCATTGACTCCGAGCCACTGTCTGTTTCCGTTGAAATGATTGCAAAGTCCCGTCAGTGTCTATTTCGCAATGACGTTAACTAAGTCGCAAAGGGAGACTTTATCTAACGCAGGAATTCAAGTTAGCGAGACCAAGTTTTTCTCACATGGTCAACTGTAGTTTACTTGCTCAAGAGTCAGAGGTTCCAACTGTTTGTTCTTCCGTGAACCTGAAGGACAGACAGCTAATGTGGTGTATAGAGAGGCATTTGTTTAACACTGTACTAATAATGGTATTTTCTACTATTCTATAATTTCTAATTATAGTATTAGTATAATACTATAATTGATATTTTGGAATACCAAGTATAATAGAATTTTTGATTCCGTCAAAGACGGATACGTTTGCTAGTTCTGTCATAAAACTAAGATAAATGAAATAGTTATCACTGTCAAAGAATAACGGGAGAAATGATCACCTTCATTACCTTCAGCATGGAACATTTATTAAACCTCATACTTTTAGATATTTTTTATCATAGAAAAAAAAATTTATATTATTGAGGTTGGTATAAAATGGAGGTACCTCTATGCGAGATAAAATTTACAAAAATTGGATAGAAGAGAACATTAATAGTTCGACCTATAAGTTACTAGATGCACTGCCCCTGAGAAAATATTGTACAAGGGCGTTAAAGTGATCACAAATGATTACCTAGATTGTAGCCTTACTCATTTCAAGTAAAGGACTTTTGTATGGTATACTGAAGGGTCAAAAATTAATAGTATAACAAGTAAAAACAAGTTCACTCTCAGGTGGTTACCTGGACGCAAGGGAATACAGACGAATTAGGCTGTGTACCGGTAAGAAAAGGTTGGAACCCAAAAAAGCTTCTGTGGCATAGATGCTATCTGCAACACTCACCTCATTTTTCGTAAAGGTGCAGTTGACAAGTAGATGGAAAGGAAAGCAATTGAACAGTGGCTAGGAAAACGTATTTAAACAGTATTTTAGTGTAGAAAACTCTTTCCAACCGAATACACATTTGTATTGAAATTAATGCATTTTTATATTAAGGCTTTGACAATATGTGTATAAATTATAGTCAGATATTTTTCATTTATAAACCACTTATGCAAGCTTCAATTAATGTTATAAAATGGGACTTTCGAACGTTTGACCATATTCTATGTAAATGTGATTAAATGGCCTTTAAGAAGTTAAAGATTTTCGCAAATCGTACCTAAAGCCTATACAAGTGAAAGGTACTTCCCTGAAAGCAATTATAAAGTTCATTAAAAAACTTAAAACCTAAAGTAAAATTTAGATATGAAATTAGAGAAATGAATTTAGAGAATGGAACACAATAGGTAAGATATAGTAGCAGTGGAGCGCACGAGTCTGATGAGACTCAGTATTTTTGGCAATGAATATATTGCTATATTTTCTTATAGCAAAACTGAGTGTAGGAAACTCGAGATTTTATTTTGCTTGAATAATTACTTTCATAGAGTATCAGGATTCTAACAGGTCCATGTTGTTAGCTTATTTCCACTAAACTTAAAATGGAGAAGAAATTGGAACAGAAAAGTAGTACACATTGTGTGTGTCATTAGAATTATTTTCATTTTCTTTGAAACAATGTCAAACTGGGTCTCTGTTTGAAAAATATCTCCCTATTGTCACAATCTATATACTTATAAAACTGTGATGACCGATCTTGTTTGTTTTCTTGCCACCGTGCATTGTTTGAATAAGTAATAAAATATACGTAATTTTGTGGGAGTCGAACCCACGACCTTTGCATTGGAAGTCCAGTGCACTACGTTCTGGGCTATCGGGGTTTTCTAACAATACACTTCCAAAACCTAATATAAATGTAGTCTTGTGTGTATAAGTGAACTAAAGATCAAGCCCTGAATGTTGCGCACAGGTGAAACTTGGAATACCTGTTAATTTCCGTTTATAGTGGATCATTCAAATAAATATTAAAGAAAAATGAGTAATATATGACTTTAAAATAGCGGCATTACAAAGAAAGAAGAATGAAAAATAAATTCTCTCAATATAAGTTAAGTAAAATTACTGACTCCAGATGGAAAATCTATTTCTGTTATAGAATAAAGATAACCAGTCTTTTTTAGGAAAGATTTTAGTCTCATTTTTGGAATCTTATTGTTGTTTAGACGATGTGTTTTTTTTATTGCACGTACTTAATTTTATTTCTGGGCGCTACTCTCTGCGTTGAGGGTTTTTTCACTTCACTTCCAAAACATAAGCATGAATTCAAAAAAAGGAGCTCCTGCCATGTGTATGAGAAATGCTGATCTACCGTGCTTATATAATGAAACAAGACTAATAAGTGAGGAGCTTTACGATAAAGTCATTGTTTGTAAAATTATTGCATCATAGTTTCAAAAGGAAATAGTTTTAATTCCATGATTGAAATTTGTTTTATCTAAAGAAGGCAACATTCCTTTTTTAAGGATTCAATTTCCAATTTAGTTAGCATTTGCCATGACCATTCATAAGTGTCAAGGAGAGACTCTACAGAAAGTTTTAGTTCATTCAGGTAAAGCAGCATTTCAACATTGTCAATTACATGTTGCTATCAATGGGCTCATTTATAGTTTGCATTTACATGAGCATGACTGTATTAAAAAGGAAGGTGACGGATGACCCAACGGGTCACGGGTAGTCTAGTAACTTACAAAACTTAAAGAGAATGCAACATTATGCAATACTGGACGATTTCAAATTGATGCTGCTTATTTTAATTTTTAAGTAGATTACTATGAAAAATTGATAATGAATGATAACCTTTCAAATAAGCTATCCTCAAGACAGTAAGAAATAGAGAGAACAGTTTGATAGAAGAGGCAAAAAGGAATAAAAAATAATACAGGAGAGATTGAAACAGAAATGTAGAAATGGAATAAAAGAGTAGGAGTGGGAGAAAGGGATAAGACATTGAGGGAAAAAGTTAAATAAATGGGTTGAAAGAGTGAGGGCGTGATTGAGACAGAGATTGATAAAATGACGGAGGAAGGGGTTGTGAGACGAGAAAGAGTGAGGAAAACAACCTTCTTGTCCATCATAAAAACTTCAGGACGAGGGCACCATATCTCATTCATATTGTTTATTTGAGAACATCACTTATTTTCATACAGTTCTTTCTATATTTTTTTTATTTTTAAAAATATTAAACAAATAACTTATTATTTCAAAAATTTGTTTTTTTATGTTTCTAATATCAAAAAAAAACCTCCAAAATGTAAGTTGTTTTTATTATTCCATTTTAGCTTGAAAAGAGAACAACTTAAGTTAACGTAGGAAAGAGAATATATCTTACATTTTATGAGGCAGTAAAAAGTTATCATGTTTGCTGAACTTTAAAATACAATAAACTTAGCTATAAAATATACTCTTACCAGCACACTGCCATACACTGGGATATTCGTAAACATGTTCCTCTCATCTGCTTTCTACGCTGTCACTTAAGCGATTCGCTTAGAAGGATCTGCCAATCCAAGCCTTGTTTTCAAGGAGCAAGATTATTGATTACGAGGTGGTCAAATTGGTTCAGTCAAAAGTTGCATTTAGTTGGATTACAATATCTAACAAGCAAATGGTAGGAGTTTTACCTTTGACAATAACAATGTTCTAAAAGAAAAATAACTCAAACAAACAAGTACTGATATTGCCTAACTAATGAAATTTTACTTAATTCCATTCATAATTTATATTATATAATATATGATTATTGCCTTTATTTCATGTTTGTCTCATTATTTTGTAATTATAAATTCAAATTGACTAAAATTTCCTTAGGATGGGTAGATCCTAAGATGAACCCATCTGCACAGGATTGGGTTGAAACAGTTCTAGGATGCTACTGTGCAGTCTACAAAGAACGAATCCCATGTCCGACAAACAGTCAAAGGCACAAGGATAATAACAAAGATAATATTACATGACATCACTGCGCTAGTAGCTAACACACCAAGAGAGAGGAGTTTCTCAATGAATTATTTCTTATTCTAATATTTTCAGGACATCAACTATGTTCAACAATAATACAGAAAAACAATTTCTATTATTAAAAGATAATTTAACATATTTCTCACTTTATTCGATAATTACATTTTAGATTAATTAATGTTTAAATTTATTTAAAATCTGATTTAGTACATTTATTGCTTAACGGTTCCTTTAAATAAATAAGGATATCGTTCTTAATTATTTGACTTCTACTAATCATTTTTCAATGATTACAGTGCATAGAACTCCTTTTTCATTAATGACTTTATCGAATATAATAAAATAATTTAGTCGTCTCATTAAATTATATCCCTTTATATTTTATGACTGCTTATTAATTTGTGTATTTTAATTTGTTATTGCTGTAAATGTTTATAGCAATAAACATTTGAGAACATCAAATGTTTATTTTTACTCATAAATGAAAGTCTAAACAGTAAGAAATTCATAAATGTGACTATGATCCTTCAATCAAAAAAACAGTCTTGGTGAGAGTCACTATTCATACTGAGTCACCATCAGAGAATGAGTGAAACTCTGACGAAGACTTTGTTTAGGTTCAAAGGTCTTTGTCAAATTTCAGAATTGAAGTGACTTACTGTGGTTTAAACGTTGATTTTTATTTCATGTGTTTACTTTAAAATATTGTTTTATATTTATAAATCATAGCAAAACTAAAACAATGATAGAAACAGGCATAATTCACTTCTATATTTTGACCAGTGTCGTCATCAGGAGGCGAAGAGATCAGTCCAACCAAATGACCATTATACAATGAGCGATACCAACACCACCCAGCGGGAAGGGAGGAAAAAAATAAATAATATCGTTTTATATATAACATATATATTTGTAAATTTTGGAAGCGGTCCTTCCTTAAGCCATAGATTATTGAAAATAACACCGGCGGGCAACCTCACTGGGATGATTCTACATCCAAATTTCTAAATTTTGTCTAACTTAAGTTTAACAAACTAGTCAATTTGTTGACAAAGAAATAACTGTTGGTTTATGACCAAATTATTCCTTTAAAACTATAAGAATAATCAAGTAACAATTTCCCTTAACTATTTTCAATTACATTATTACTACTATTTATGAGAATAGTAGTATTTATTGATTGATCAACAAACGACAGATATTATGAACTTATTACTTTAATAAAGAACGTCTGTGATGCATAAAGCATTTGAAATATCTCATCTTTTTGGACTTAAATTCTAAATGAATTTGGACTTTAAATGAAATTTAAAGTTGATTTCTACTTAGTAGAAGAATTTATCAGGAGTTCGAGCAGTTATTTATCAAAATATACTAGAAAGTTAAAATGATAGTCAGTGTTACTATACCGTTATTGGTATACTCATTTTTTCCCGATAAGTCTCTTAGTGTCTTAGTATTGTTACTTGATATATGATTCAATGCAAAAAGTGTATTAGTTGAAACTTAACAGTTTATTTGGATACAGGATTATATTATAACTTCTTTCTTTCTTCAGGATTAATATGATAAGTGGTTTTGAGTTGAAGGTAGAGGAATATGTAACCTGAAATACAGGCTAATGGATTAACCTAATCTATTTCAATATACTTACTGAAAAAGAAAATCATTCTATAAATGTTACTAGCAGATATATTTCTAACAGAAAAATTTCTTGTGCATTATTTAGAATAATGTAAACTGGGGAAACAGGTTTGTCCATTAACGTCAACATGAATGAAATTTCTTCTTTTTTTTCTTGAAGTTTTTTTTCATTTCAATGAAACAAATCAAATGATTTTGAATTCTGCTAAATCCTTTTAAAGTGACTTTTTATTTCAAACTGAATAAAGATTTATCACTTAACTTTAAATGGTTTATAAAAGAGTTCAACAATTTCTTTAAACTAAAATGATGAGTAGAAATATTTACAAAATTAGTGAAACTGATAATAATGAAATATAAACAAGAAAATTAAGTTAACTATTCAATTTCTTTTTTATTAAATTCTTAATTGTGAAAATTTAGTAAATAGTTAGGTAAATTCTCGGATGAAATCAATAAAAGAATTATGGCTAATAACCATGCATTTTTTGCAAATAACAGACTGTTTCAGTTTCAGAAAGAGTTCTTTGATACTAATAGAGCGCGGTTTATGTTAGTCATATGCAATGGTAGTAAAACGAAAGTTTTAACAGTAATTAGTATTTCAAAGCTTAGATTATTTGAAACGGAACTAACAGGAAAATATGACTTAGTGGTTGAAAGAAAGGAGTACAAAAAGATGAGGTTACGATAATTAAGCAGATAATCAGTTGGAATGATTAGATTAACTGGTTGTAAGACTGGAGAGGGTATGTTATTTAAAAAAATAGAAAGAAATGAGGGGAGAGTGGCAAAGGAGGGAAAGAGTATTAAATAGATGCAAGAAGGAAGTGGAGGTTGAATGGATGGTTAAGATTTACACCTGGAGGACACTGGTTCAGGATAGAAAAGAGTAGGAGCAGGGATTCTTAGCCAGAAGACATATTGACCAGCAGGAGTCTAAAAGTAGTAATCAAAATGTTACACTACATTATGTTATGTGTTGAAAATATTTTATATCTTCTAAACTTCAAAACATAAACTTACTGGAAATTTGAAAACACGCAATGGCAACACAATAATCGTATAATATGAAATTCTTCATAATTATATTTGTTAAAAACTTTCCATTGACTGACAGGTGATTAGCAAAATGTAAACAAACAAGAGGTATAGGCAAAGAAGCATTATATCATCCCTGTGACGTTAACCTTTTTGGCTACAATTATTTGACCTGACTGAAACTTTTCTAGGATCAACGTCAATTAGCATGTAAAATTTCATCAATATTAATAATGCTATCTGGGAATTCATAGCAAACAGACAGATAAACAAACAATTGTATTCTGGCAACCAGGGTTTTACTTGCAATGCAGTTAAAAATAGTCAAAAACTGTCGTGTTTGTAAAATAAAACGCTGTAAGCCTATATAGATCATTTTATATTTACTAATTTCTTATGATGCAAAGGTTAATCAGTTCTATAGCCTTAACATTTTCTACACGTCTTAATTGTTTTCTGAGTCTCGCTGAGATCATATGGCAACATTTTCTACACGTCTCAATTGCTTTCTGAGTCCCGCTAGGATCATATGACAACATTTTCTACGCGTCTCAATTGCTTTCTGAATCCCGCTGAGATCATATGGCAACATTTTCTACACGTCTCAATTGCTTTCTGAGTCCCGCTGAGATCATATGACAACATTTTCTACACGTCTCAATTGCTTTCTGAGTCCCGCTGAGATCATGTGACAACATTTTCTACGCGTCTCAATTGCTTTCTGAGTCCCGCTGAGATCATATGGCAACATTTTCTAAACGTCTCAATTGCTTTCTGAGTCCCGCTGAGATCATATGACAACATTTTCTACACGTCTATATTGCTTTCTGAGTCTCGCTGAGATCATGTGACAACATTTTCTACGCGTCTCAATTGCTTTCTGAATCCCGCTGAGATCATATGGCAACATTTTCTACACGTCTCAATTGCTTTCTGAGTCCCGCTGAGATCATATGACAACATTTTCTACACGTCTCAATTGCTTTCTGAGTCCCGCTGAGATCATGTGACAACATTTTCTACGCGTCTCAATTGCTTTCTGAGTCCCGCTGAGATCATATGGCAACATTTTCTACACGTCTCAATTGCTTTCTGAGTCCCGCTGAGATCATATGACAACATTTTCTACACGTCTTAATTGTTTTCTGAGTCTCGCTGAGATCATATGGCAACATTTTCTACACGTCTCATTTGCTTTCTGAGTCCCGCTAGGATCATATGACAACATTTTCTACGCGTCTCAATTGCTTTCTGAGTCCCGCTGAGATCATGTGACAACATTTTCTACGCGTCTCAATTGCTTTCTGAGTCCCGCTGAAATCATATCGCAACATTTTCTAAACGTCTCAATTGCTTTCTGAGTCCCGCTGAGATCATATGACAACATTATCTACACGTCTCAATTGCTTTCTGAGTCTCGCTGAGATCATGTGACAACATTTTCTACGCGTCTCAATTGCTTTCTGAATCCCGCTGAGATCATATGGCAACATTTTCTACACGTCTCAATTGCTTTCTGAGTCCCGCTGAGATCATATGACAACATTTTCTACACGTCTCAATTGCTTTCTGAGTCCCGCTGAGATCATGTGACAACATTTTCTACGCGTCTCAATTGCTTTCTGAGTCCCGCTGAGATCATATGGCAACATTTTCTACACGTCTCAATTGCTTTCTGAGTCCCGCTGAGATCATATGACAACATTTTCTACACGTCTCAATTGCTTTCTGAGTCTCGCTGAGATCATGTGACAACATTTTCTACGCGTCTCAATTGCTTTCTGAGTCCCGCTGAGATCATGTGACAACATTTTCTACGCGTCTCAATTGCTTTCTGAGTCCCGCTGAGATCATATGACAACATTTTCTACACGTCTCAATTGCTTTCTGAGTCCCGCTGAGATCTTATGACAACATTTTCTACGCGTCTCAATTGCTTTCTGAGTCCCGCTGAGATCATGTGACAACATTTTCTACGCGTCTCAATTGCTTTCTGAGTCCCGCTGAGATCATATGGCAACATTTTCTACACGTCTCAATTGCTTTCTGAGTCCCGCTGAGATCATATGACAACATTTTCTACACGTCTCAATTGCTTTCTGAGTCCCGCTGAGATCATGTGACAACATTTTCTACACGTCTCAATTGCTTTCTGAGTCTCGCTGAGATCATATGACAACATATTCTACGCGTCTCAATTGCTTTCTGAGTCCCGCTGAAATCATATGACAACATTTTCTACACGTCCCAATTGCTTTCTGAGTCCCGCTAGGATCATATGACAACATTTTCTACGCGTCTCAATTGCTTTCTGAGTCCCGCTGAGATCATATGACAACATTTTCTACACGTCTCAATTGCTTTCTGAGTCCCGCTGAGATCATGTGACAACATTTTCTACGCGTCTCAATTGCTTTCTGAGTCCCGCTGAGATCATATGACAACATTTTCTACACGTCTCAATTGCTTTCTGAGTCCCGCTGAGATCATGTGACAACATTTTCTACACGTCTCAATTGCTTTCTGAGTCCCGCTAGGATCATATGACAACATTTTCTACGCGTCTCAATTGCTTTCTGAGTCCCGCTGAGATCATATCGCAACATTTTCTAAACGTCTCAATTGCTTTCTGAGTCCCGCTGAGATCATATGACAACATTTTCTACACGTCTCAATTGCTTTCTGAGTCTCGCTGAGATCATGTGACAACATTTTCTACGCGTCTCAATTGCTTTCTGAATCCCGCTGAGATCATATGGCAACATTTTCTACACGTCTCAATTGCTTTCTGAGTCCCGCTGAGATCATATGACAACATTTTCTACACGTCTCAATTGCTTTCTGAGTCCCGCTGAGATCATGTGACAACATTTTCTACGCGTCTCAATTGCTTTCTGAGTCCCGCTGAGATCATATGGCAACATTTTCTACACGTCTCAATTGCTTTCTGAGTCCCGCTGAGATCATATGACAACATTTTCTACACGTCTCAATTGCTTTTTGAGTCTCGCTGAGATCATGTGACAACATTTTCTACGCGTCTCAATTGCTTTCTGAGTCCCGCTGAGATCATGTGACAACATTTTCTACGCGTCTCAATTGCTTTCTGAGTCCCGCTGAGATCATATGACAACATTTTCTACACGTCTCAATTGCTTTCTGAGTCCCGCTGAGATCTTATGACAACATTTTCTACGCGTCTCAATTGCTTTCTGAGTCCCGCTGAGATCATGTGACAACATTTTCTACGCGTCTCAATTGCTTTCTGAGTCCCGCTGAGATCATATGGCAACATTTTCTACACGTCTCAATTGCTTTCTGAGTCCCGCTGAGATCATATGACAACATTTTCTACACGTCTCAATTGCTTTCTGAGTCCCGCTGAGATCATGTGACAACATTTTCTACACGTCTCAATTGCTTTCTGAGTCTCGCTGAGATCATATGACAACATATTCTACGCATCTCAATTGCTTTCTGAGTCCCGCTGAAATCATATGACAACATTTTCTACACGTCCCAATTGCTTTCTGAGTCCCGCTGAGATCATGTGACAACATTTTCTACGCGTCTCAATTGCTTTCTGAGTCCCGCTGAGATCATATGACAACATTTTCTACACGTCTCAATTGCTTTCTGAGTCCCGCTGAGATCATGTGACAACATTTTCTACGCGTCTCAATTGCTTTCTGAGTCCCGCTGAGATCATATGACAACATTTTCTACACGTCTCAATTGCTTTCTGAGTCCCGCTGAGATCATGTGACAACATTTTCTACACGTCTCAATTGCTTTCTGAGTCCCGCTAGGATCATATGACAACATTTTCTACGCGTCTCAATTGCTTTCTGAGTCCCGCTGAGATCATGTGACAATATTTTCTACACGTCCCAATTGATTTCTGAGTCCCGCTGAGATCATGTGACAACATTTTCTACACGTCTCAATTGCTTTCTGAGTCTCGCTGAGATCATATGACAACATTTTCTACGCGTCTCAATTGATTTCTGAGTCCTGCTAGGATCATATGACAACATTTTTTTTTCTCCATACGACAATCCTTTTTTTTAACACTAAAAGATTAAATGACAAGACATTTTTCTGTGCATAAAACTAAAATTCTTTTTATATGTAACACTAATGGATAACAATAGTATTATTTTGAAGAAAGCAAAGGCAATCGAAAGTAAATTCTGTCTGCCCCTTGGAATTATTTGATAAAAAGTATAAGATTGTAAAGTAAACACTATTTCTTTGATTAATTTTTTTATTAGTAAAACTGCGTTTAACAACTGCTTTTTAATTTATGCTGTATCAATAATATTCACATTGAACAGACCAGGAAGAGGGTAAACTCCAAGCAGGAATCGTTAAGTGCATTTTTATAGCAGGTCAGTGTCAATTTCGTATCATTATTACATAATTGATTATCAGTATCAATTATGTCAATATCATTATCAAAGCCGTATCTATTCTTTCAAGAAAATTGATGCACATTTGTTAACATCGTTTTTTCATTTCTTCATTTCTTTGTTAATCTACTTCACATTGTCTGTAAAAGCTAACTAATTTCTTAGGTTTTTTGATGTTGTTGAATTAGCTAAGGTATTACATAAACTCAAATAATGTTTCAAGTCCTCGTTACTTTATTTTACCTGTCCACTTGTTAAAAAAACTAGTAGCGTGACGAATTTTTTGAAAAAAAAATTGTAAATAATTGGTTTATAAGAGGTTCATCAAAATAGCAGTTTTACTTGATAACTAATTACTCCTCTTCTCCACTCCTACCTTTTAATAATAACTACCCATAGTTCAGCAAGGGTTAGCCTTGAAATTTCTCACTGTCATATCCAGTTTTGGCATGCTAACGATAGCTTTCTTGAAACGAGGATCAAACCTCACCACCATAATAAACTCTAATTGCTAATTTAGATATTTTACATCAATTACTACCACGCTTAATGTATTATAATAAAATTTCTTGTATTATTTATATGCTTAAATAATTAAATGATTTATATAATTAGTAAATACAAGAAATTAATACTTTTAAATATTTTAATTTTATTTTATTTATCCCAAATTGAAAGAAAATTTAAAATGATTAATTAGGAATGTATTGTTAAAGACATATTATAAAGCTTGAATTAAATGAGCTATAATATGGCTAAAACCATAACTGAATCAATTTGTCCACAGTATTTTATATATTAAAGTACTTCTGCAAAACTACTTGAACCCCTCTTCTTAGCATATGATATTTGCAAAAATACAACGTCCCATGAACTAAAATGTTAGAGAGAAGTTGTAAGGTCGGAATGTACTATTGAACAAAATCTATAGTTAAAATGAAACCACTGGGTCAAATTATTAGATTTTCCGCTTCATAGTTTAGTATACTGAATGAATTTAAGCTCATATATGTTATTACACAAACATGTTCGATAAAAGCTTAGAAAACATGTACTAAAAATGATTTCAATACCCTTAATATTAGCATAGCGATTAACAAGATAGATTATGACTTTGTAATGATTAAAAAAATAGTACAAAACTTTATAAAATATAAGAAGTGTACATATGTTTATATAATTTAAGTGACCTAGAAGTTTAACAGAAAAATAATTTAGAAAATGTCTATATTATTATAAAAATTCAGTTATACTGAGTTTTTGTTTTACAATCAGTTGATAATAATTACCTATCTTTAAAAAAATCGAATTCATGTTTTGATAGATTGATATTCTTTAAGGTCCCATGAGTCATTTTGAAGTTTTACTTCACTAAAAGAGATGCATAGCAATCCTGAACTCATTTACATTCAAATTTTGACTAATTAATATGTTTTGAGGTCTTACAAGTGCCTTTTAAAGTTTTTTTATTACGTTTATATGTGTGTGTGTGTGTAAGAGAGAGAGAGAGAGAGTGAGTGAGTGAGTGAGTGAGTGAGAGAGAGAGAGAGTGAGTGAGTGAGTGAGAGAGAGAGAGAGAGAGAGAGAGAGAGAGAAAGAGTAAGTGGTAGAGTTTGTATATCCAAAAGTTTTTGGAGTTTTGAAACACTGTTTGATGGATCATTCCGATATTAAACTCAAAATAACGCTAAGAATTTATATGGGCTCCACAGATTTTAAACAATATTGTCACATGAACGTTCACTTGACTGATCAAGTGCTTTAAACATATTTTTTTAATCTCTTTTTAGCAATCTTCTTAGAGAGTTGTAATTTTCTAGTTTATTACACAACTAATATTGAACAAAATTGATAATTGAGCAAAATCTCAAAAGAAGTTTTGCATAAAAATTTTTTCTTGTGATTGATTTTTAAAAAAATCGTAAAAATGATATTTTTTAGAGCTTTTGACGGATAATTGTGAAAATAAACACAATAACAACTCCTCATATAGGACAAGCTGTGTAGTTTTTTGACGAAATGCCTTCAATGAGGAGAGGTATTATAGGCCATTTTATAAATAGTAATTTAATTATAAACTTCAAATATAATTATATGTTATATATAATTATAAGCTAACAATATATGTTACATTTTTAGACCCAGTATCAAGTATAGGATTTTTGCTTCTATACCCATATACATTGATCTTATTTTTTTATTATATATTACAGGAATAATGAAAAAAGGTTTCAATTTTACCATGTTTACTAGTTAAATTATATATGATGAGTTCTGTCAGCGATGTCTGGATGGGTGTTTATCAAAATTATTTTAAAGCTAAAAAGGCCAAGGTGTCGATTTCAACACATTTTTATTTTAATTCAAATTTTTCATAATTATTCTAGGTATAATTTTTTCAGCTTCCATGACAACTAATAGTTTTTTATGAAGAAGATGAAACATACATTTTTTTTAATATTGATGTTTATATTTTTAATAATAAATGTGTTTGTACCCTTAAAGGCCATGGTGTCAAATTAACAGTGGTGTTAGTTTTAGAGTATTATTCTTAGGACTAGAGCAGTATTTATTATTTTTTATCTATTTTGTTGTACAATACTTGTTGGCAGCGTTTTTCCCTCTGAGATTATAGATCAAATGATGCTCTTCAAATTTCTGAGGTAATTCTAATATGTGATATAATTGTAAATGGACAGCACGTTTTCGTCATGGATAAACATTCATTCTCCTGCAGCTACTCGGTTGTGTAATAAAATACACTCTCGTACATATAATTATGATATTATTATATATACATCTTCAATTAAACATAGATTAATTCAAATCGATCAAGCAATAGACATTTTCTGTGAATCTGGTAAAGATAAACAGACTAGTGTAAGTGAAGATGATGAACAGTGTCATGGTGATTTTGATAAAATTCTGATTTAAATAAATCTGATTCTTGTATAGAAGATAATTTCTCAATGGTTCAACCCTCTAGTTTGAACAGAGTAGACATTGTGACAAAACATATAATTTTTTGCCAAAAGCTTACTAAATCAAGGCTTGGTAGGTTCTTGATTTTCTTCAATTTCGTCAAGAACTTGTTTCCGTTCGCAACAGTTGAAAAAAAAGTGTTATTGTTTCCTTGTGTCAACCTCATTCAACTTGATTGAAACAAACCATTACTGTCTGAAATTGAAACTTCCTTTCGTACGTTTTCTTTAATTTAATTTAGCCCACTCTATAAAGTTAAATTCAATATTCCTTTGATAACATGTGAATCAAATTTGACCAGCACGTTGCTTAATGTGATAATAGCACAATTACCTTGCAATATTTATTTATTGAACAAGATGGAATATTCGGAAAATTAATTGATATAACTTATCACTACAATGATATACCTAAAAACATATTAAGGAAGCATTTGCTGACAGAATTATCATTGATAAAATTACTTTATCCTTTCTGAGTTCAGATAGATGGAGTATCTCATCTGTTAAAGTAGAACATTTGAGATAAAACTTTTCTTCAACCACCCTTCTTAAAAATGTATATTCTAAAAGTTAATTTTTACAGATTATTTACACATTTTAAATAAACGAAAAGAACTCGAGCTAGTCTTTTCAACATAATGGGAATGGCAAGATTTATTAGTAGAGTGAAGGTACTGCTCATAATTAGTCAGTTTTATATGAAGGGGTGTGGATAATCCCAAGGGTAATGCTGGCATCAAGGAAAGAAACAATTATGTTAAACGCGTGTGCATAATAGTATCGGTAGAACAACATTGTGAAAGGACTTAAACAAAAGTATGTACTACTGTTTAAAATGAAGCTAAATGACAAAATATCACCCATTTAGCAGTTGTAAACGAGAAGAATAAGTTGAAATTAAAATCGAGGAGACTACGGTGGGCGAAGATATGGCAAAAATAAAAGAGAGATTCTTAATTATAGCAGAAAAGATCGAAAGGGAAATTTTAATAGTTAAGAGACCAGTAGGGAGGCTAAACATAGATGGTCTGATGACGTGAAAAGAGACGTGTCCTCAATGGCAGACATTGTTGATTCAAGGACAGCTGCAAAACAAAGAAAAAACTAGCTAAGTTGTCTAAAAAAAGAGGTCAAGGTTCACCAGTAGACTGTAGAGCAATTTACGATGATAGAACTGTTTTAATATATTTTAGGAAAAAGAATAATTAATGTTTATCAGAGATCCAAATGGAAAATGGTTATATATGTACCGGGAATACAAATAAAGGAGTGGAAGAGAGAAGTTGAAGACATACATTATTCGAACTTACCATGAACAAAGTAACAAATGAGACAGCTATTATTGTACCTCTTGCAGTACCTTTGACTGCAAGTATTAACGTATTAACGAGATCAAAATTAATACAGTGGAATACCATACATTATAGTTTACAATAGTAATACAAAATATTATTGTGAATGAACAAGTCACTTCATCATGAAAAATATGTTTATCCATAAAATTCATGGCACATTAAATTAAGGTCAGATTAAAATCACTAACTTAATGTATATGGGTTATTTGAGAGGGTGTATTACATATTTATGAGTTAATGAAATGAATAATAAACAACTTTAGTCAGTCCTTGGACACTAAGACCATAAATAATTATATAAAAATATCCAATTAATTCTCTTTAGTAAAGCAAACTTAAATGTTTCATCTACAAATTTACATCATACTCCGTTAGCAACCTGATTACATTTAATATTCATTAAATGAAAATTATATATTTATATATATATATATATATATATACATATATGTGTGTGTGTGTGTATATTAATTTTTTTGTGATTAGAATATATACTAGTATTATATGGGAAAATTTGTCTTAAATATTTAATGTAGAGTGAGGTCAGGTAAACTATGTAGGAGATCCGCTGGCTAATGGAACAAAAGTTCTCCTGTAAGAGATTATTTCGTAACACGAAATCTACAATTTTGCTCCGCAAAAATGTTCTTACTGCTATAGTTAAACTTATGCTTTTATATGCATCAGTGGTGCGTATTGAAAGAAAAAAGGATATGTTGATATGTGGATCAATCACTATCTGTACTACCTTCAGGAATGAAAGACTAATAAAAATTTTCCATTTAATTAATATCTAAATGGAACATTATATATTATATATCCATGATGATATTATGTTTACTTATAGTAAAGTTGAGTATAGGCCACTCCAGATTTTTTCTTATATGATTCTGAGATTTTTCAAACAGAAGAGGTATATTTTGACGTTTTAAAGGGGAAACTTTGTCTTAATTCTTCAATGTAGATGGAGCTCAGATAAACGACATTAAATGTAACAGATCTACTGGCCATGTAATGTTACAGATGGCCATGTATGAGATCCAGTGGCTATGAGGAAAAGCCATGTTCTCCTGTAAGTGAATGTTCAGAATACGTTTTTTTTTACAAACGTGTTATTACTGCTGTGGTAACACGGAAGATATTATTATTATATAATTTAGTTGTGTGCTATACCAAAATAAGTGTGTATTTTATATTTTCCCATTCATCATTGATAACCGGTTCAATCAGTCTCTTTATGGTCTCCAGGAATTAAATACTAATTAACATCTCCCATATAAGCATTTATATTACGTCTAAATGGGACTTTATATACTCAAGATGTTTAATATTATATTTACTTATAGTGAACTTGAGTGTAGGCCACTGCAGATTTTTTTTATTTGTTTTCTTTTGTAAGTATTTATGTCAAATAAACAAATGTGTTATAAATTAATACTAAAAAAAACTGGAGTAGTCTACACCGAAGTCTACTGTAAGTAAACTTATTAAGCTTCTAGATCATTGAACTTTGTAACTCAAACATTGGCACTTTTATATAGAAGTGAACTTCATTTTTATTTTGTGAATTCTGAAACTTTCTTCAGAATATATATAATTAATAATAGTATAATATAATAATAAAATAATTTCAGAATAAATGCAGTCTCATAATAAGTGTAAATTTCTGAAAAAGTTTATAATAACTGCAATAATTTTTATTTTTATGTATAATATCAGCATTAACCATCATACAGCAGATGTGTTCACGAACTTTTTAATACATACTTTTTGATTTTAAATTCGTTTCAATGTTGCTACCGTGTGGATAAGTGTAGATTGTACAACCAACGCTGGATAAAAGTATCATGAAACACAGAATCACCTTGCCATTGATTTCAATATGGCTATATCTATTCTGCGTGCCAAAATAAAAATTGAATTATTCTTGCAGAACAGTTTAACAATCTTCTGCATTTAAAATCAACAAATATAGGAACATACAAAATACTAGTGCTCATATTCCGCGTTTAGGGGTCATTTTAATTATCAATTTTGGATCGTTTTTCCCCTTCATAACATTATATTTCAAATTTTTAACTTCTAAAATTTTGATGATACAATATTCATATCAAGGCAGTGCTTAATACGAAATTCAGTGTTTGTAAAATCACCAGACGAGCAGTTCCAATTAGTACAAGTTTTGGCATAAGATTGAGATAATACTAATTGCTGGCAGTCTCTTAGGTGGGCATATTTTACACAGCTTTAAATCCCCGCCTACCTAATCAGTTAAAACAGCCATGACACCAATCAAGATGATGAAAATTTGGGCTACACGACCAGGATAACTAATTATTTAATAATATTAGAATAATTTACCAGAACTAAATTAATTTTACAGATTTGTTTAAGAATGAGTCAATACCAGATGCTAAATTTCAAGGTATTTTCAATTCATTTAATAGTAGTATTACAATAATATTATCAAAAGAAGATTTATATATATTTATTTAAAATTGAAGATTTTATTAAATATTCCTTTTTATTATTACATTGCAAAGCCAGAATTATAATGTAATCAGTGCTTTGATTCGTTCAATTGTATGATCTTCAAGTGTTTGTTCACTGACTCACCTCTTCTCAATACAAGTGCATTCAATACAAATAAGTGATATATTATATTATGGCTATATCAAAGATAATATTGATATAAAAACCTATATTTCCGATCAAGCAAAGAATGAATGCTTAGATAAAATATTTATTATTTTATAAGATTTGTAATGATGAGATCTTGTCAATTTTCGTGCGTTCATCAACTGAACGTATATTTTGATATTCCTACTCTTGTAAAGGCTAATAAAACAAGTCAAAAACCATTAAAACAAGCAAATGACTATCTATATGGCCAAAAATTTGCATTTGCAAAATGTAATGAACTTCTGCAGACAACAAGTAATTAAAAATTATAATAATCATTTAATTATTTCAAAACCACAATTGAAAGGTTGAAATGTACCTGAACTTGAATAATCTGCACAATGAACTTCAAGTTGTTTATGATAAATAGTTCGTTGAAGATCAATATTTCTACTACAAAGGTTATAAAATCGTATTCATAACTAATTTTATATAATAAATAAAAATTTTTTATTTTTATTGGTATAAAGAAGGTTTTGAATTATAACATAATGGAATTTATAGAAACTGTTTTCCTCCCAGCATAATTTGTTTTAGAAACAACTCAAAAAAAAAATGAAAATGGCTTTAAAATTTAAACATTTCATTGATGTGATTTTATTACTCATATTATTCAGAATTAAGGCAAAGTTAATACTTTTCATTTTATGAAAAAAAAAATGCCAGTATAAATAGCAGGAATCAACTGAATATAAAAACTATTTCTATAGGTTTTTCCTTTTGATTCCAACAGTTTAAGGGTACATTCATTCTATAGGTCGTCGTCTTATGTTATGGACAAAGCCCTCAATAAATGATTTTTTTATTTTATTTCATTCAATTAGTCAAACAAAATAACATTATTTCGGGCTCTTCATTCTCTCCCTCTACGATAAATAGTGTTGGCATTTGTTTCTCATTAAATATTCAAACAGTTTACTTCTAGAATTTGCTGAAATAGAATTTGGAAATTTTCTTTTGTTAATATTTAGACTTAATCTTTTTACATCAAGGTAATAATAACTGTTCTGATAACTATTCTTAATTAAATAATTACTATTTTTTGATTAAAATATATCCCAAAATTTCACACCAACTTTTTATGTGAAATATGTTTGAATAAAAACAAATAATTTTATGTGTAATTTCTAATTTGATCTTCTTCGTAACTTAAGAATAATGAAATGCTAAGGTCGATCAGTAAAAAATCTTGCTAAATAAAGTTATTTATTCATAGAATAAACTTATTTTATATTCCTTTTCTGAATTGACATTTAAAAGTTCACCTACTTTTATTTATCAATTTTGACTTAAAGTTGAGATAACATGAAGTGTGTATTAATATATATAATTGTTTAAATCATTTTGTAATTTTAACTTGCTGGTACAACGAATTAAGTATTTTACTCATTGAATGTTATAAATTAAATTAATACTTTAATTTTATAAAGCAAAATTATTTCTTTTGCCATTACTGTAACTACTACCCGAGGAGAATTAATGTGACAAAGTAATCCGGTTTTGCAAATAAATTGGGATATGATACTCAGTTATATGAAAGTACAGTTTGCGTGCAAATAATCATGCAAATTAGGCAAGATTTTATATAGCAACCTGATAAGAGGAAACATTAGACAAGAGTTTGAACGAGTTAGACGTGTTCGATATATTATGATCATGTTGAGGAAATGCTTTATAACCAGGCTCGTGATCCTTTATTAATAAGGCGTTTAATCTTAGTGTCCAGAGAACTGTTCTCAAGCAGCAAAATAAGTCATGTTTATTGACCTAATCCTTAGACTAAGCTTACCGTTCAATTACCAATATCAGGTGAGGATTAAACAACAATCCAGCTTAGAATAACTTAAAATAAAACTACTGATAAGTAGGAAATTCTTCTTGAATCAGATTTACAATCATTAAAATTTTAGGAAAATAAATGAATGATTTCAATTAAATCAATCATGACATTACGACTTTGTTATATTATTGCATTAAAATACATTTTTACACAAAAATGTATCTATTTGCAAAAACCATTGAAAATCAAAACGTTGTCAAAGTTTTTAAATTATTTTTTACAATATTTTGGAAGAACACTTTTTTAAAATATATATTAATACTGAATTAAAATATACAATTTATATCACTTCATGAAATATTAAGGTTTTCATAAGAAGTAGGAAACAATATTTTTGGTAAGAATAATTTACTATAAGAAAGAATAATAATCATATTTATTTGATATGAAAAATGGGTTAAATGGGTTAAACTCTAGAAAAATAATTAAAATAATCATTAAATTCTATCTTAAGATGTTGACAGATTTACAAAGTTCATTATTGACATATTGATAGCTGTCTTCGAGTGGTATGTATATTCAAAAACCTGTGCCACGTGAATAATCAACATCAATTGATAGTAAAAATTCATATTTACTCAGAAATAACCCCTGTAGGGTACATACACTTTATTATTTTTGTGCAATATTGTATCATAGGAAAGTCACATTTTTCGGTAAAATTTAATAGAAATAAAGTAGGCATAAGAAACTTTTTCATTACAGATATTAAGTTAGAACTCTCAAAGGTATGCTCCATTACTTTCGAATCTTTTTAGATAAAAGACTAAACTGGAAATCCATGGAACAATACATTGCTAAGGTGACAGAAGCAATGTTCTGCTGTAAGAGAATAGCTTGAGTCTTAACGCCGATTCTATGTATACTTCGGCTCTACAGTACTGTGATAACATAGATCATATTGTATGGATCGGTAGTGTGGTATTCAAAGTAAATGAAAAATGCATCCAAATTAGTCTTAATAAACAATGAAAATATAAGAATGGCTAAGAATAACCGGAGCAAAGACCACCTTCCCTACATCCATCATTGAAAATTATCAAATCTCGTCTCCTTAGAGATTTTTTTTTCAAAAACGAGGCCAAATGCAGTCTACCGAAAGTGGTTCAAATTTAAATGCCTCTATGAGAGATAAAAATTACAATAATTTAACAAAACTAAACAATAATAGTTTGGCTTATATGTTGCCAGATGCAATGATCCCTAAGGTAATTTTATAGGTAGTTTCGAAGTGGCCATAGTGGATACTGGGTTGATGACTTCCTAATTTCGAGTGAAGTGCTCTTGCCTGGTATATGTACGGGTCAAACCTTAATAACAAAACATCATTAAATTTTACAGGCTCAAATGGTAATGCACGGAAAAGTAAATAAACGAAAATAAAAAGAAATAAACATTAAATGATACTTCTTTTGACAGAAAAACCACAATCTTCCATGCTAAAATGCTTGAAATAAAGATATGTGTTGAGACTAATCTAAAAAAACTCCCATAAAAATCTGGGATATACATTTTGTCAGACAGTAAAGCCACACTGAGGTCATTGAAAGCCATGATTTTAAATTAAAAGTCAGAGTTAGAATGTTTATAATCTCTTCAGAATAAACCAGTAAAAAAATATAACTTTATCTTGGGTGCCTGGATACATGAGAATTCAGAAGAATGAGGCAGTGTAAAGGATGGAAAATAATGGAGTCGGCAAATCTCTGCCGCCTGGATTCTACATGAACAAACCACTACAACTTCCTCAAGAAAGTAGATAAAAGGTCGTTAGAACAACCAGATGTAATTAATAATCATTCCAACTGATTTTAAATTTGTAGAGCAAATAACAATTTTTTAAAGAAAAAAAACTTAGACCAGAAGAGGCAGAATCCTTTAAGCTCATTCTCCGTGAATCTGAGATTAAAGGTTTTTGGCAAAAGGTACTTAAGTCAATAGAAATGAGAGATACTCCTCCAATGGTAGTTATAAAGTTGTTTAACGAACTCAAAATCTAAAGCTAATTTTAGATACGACAAAATAAAGCACGATAGGACAGATATGACTAAGGTGCGCACGAGACCAATGAGACTCAAACCCTCCGTTTAAAAATAATAATGAGTTCTAGAACAATGATTTAAATATTTTTAAAACAATAAAATTGATATAGTCACATTAAGACAAATGAAGTTAATAATTGATTATCCTTGGGTTTTAAAATACTTTACAAAATAGTTTGATATTATGTATACACGATAGCCATTTGAAAATAAAAACAAAACTAAATTAATTGCAATGAGGTTGATATTATATTTACTTACCTTGCCATGATTTTTTTGTTCGAGTGACTGAGTGACTGGCTATCGATAAGTTTATAACCACTCTTATTGTTTTGTACCTATTCTTTTTGAGTAATATTGAAATATGGGTCTGATTCTTTATTATATACATGTTTTTACCAAAATAGGTACTAAACGTATTCAATCTTTCAGTGACTCCAGAGTATTTGACGCTTATCGTATTTCTCTCTTCTCGTATTTCTGTCTTTTTTTTAAATATTGGTATAATAAAAAGTTCATTACATATTAGAGAAAGGATTATTTCACTAAAAATGGCAATTAATATCCATCTGCAGTAACTTGTCATATTGTTCTAGAGTAGTGATTCTCCTGTAACTGATAAACTAATTATTGATTTTTGGAGAAAGCTAATATCACAGTTATTTTGATGATAAAATTAATGACTTTTGACATTTTTATCAAAAATATATTTTTTAAATTATTATATATATTATTAATCTTTTTTCTACAGATTATTTTATTGTTAAATTTGGATCAATACATGTAAATGAAATGAAACATTACTTATTAAGATGTGGTTTTATTTGCTAGATATCAAGATTATATATCTTCAATATCGGAGTGATTTCAAGGCACAACATGGTTTTGTAATGGAGCCTAAAATAATTCTTATTCTGAATGAGTTCATAACTTTGAAGTAGAGATAGTATTAATTTTTATTACTTAGCTATCTTAGGTAATGATGTTAACTGGATGAGTAATTAAAGTTGGAGTTGGTTAGTTCCCGACAGCAGGGTATTAAACATTTATTACTTGGCGTAACAGTGTTAGCCAGACCAAGCATATATTATCGAGGAAACAGAGATCGCGCCCGACCGCCATAATAAATTATAGCATTTTATAGCGCTTTGTGACCTCCCTCAGCCAGGCATATTATATAGGTCCTAACTACCTAGTTTTATATGTTTATCCAATATAGTGATGTCCCACATCATTGCATCTTATTCTCTAAATCTCATTTTAATTGATTATTATCACTATTTAAAAAGTGCAATGAGGAAGAATTTTAAAATTAAGGAATTAAATTAATTGAAAAAATCAAAATGTTTAAAATATTTCCATTTATATTTTGCATGTTAAATATGATAATATAGCTGTAATAATAACAATTTATATAAAATTTAATAAACTGTTCATTAATATAATATGTTTATAAATTAATGAAAATGAAATAACACTTCATATACAAATAACACATGAAATAACACATATGCAAAACCATATATATACATATCTTGTATCTCCAAAACACTTTCTAATATTATAATTATAATTGCTTTATAATTATGGATGCCACACATATGAAGAGCGCAAATAAATCAATTTAATATTACTTTAGTCTGAACTAGACAATCACACTTCTTAGTGTACATGATCACACTTCATATCTTTGTACCAGCGGTCAATAATAAGGGGAAAATATATGTGCTTTTTTAAGTTTTTTATTCATGCTTTTTTGAGGTTTTAACATGATAATTAACAAGTATTGTTTGATAAGAGATTTTATCAAATATAGTTGTCAATAAAGAAATTCGATTGTTGATGAATGCATAGGACATAATATCTGACCTGCAGATAGCTCAGTGTTGAAGTTAATAGAAGTAGTGATGATATATTTTGGAATCCAGAATAGGTAGAATAAATAGTGGAATAAAATACTATTATATCGTAAAGTGTATTTTAAAACCCAAAGATAATCAATTATTAACTTCATTTGTTTTAATGTCGCTATATCCATTTTATAGTTTTAAAAACATTTAAATCATTGTTCTAGAACAATGTTCTAGAAGTGACATGTAGTGCTTAAGTATGTTTTAAATACATAACTGACTGAGCCAGCTCTTGTTAATGAATCAGACCCATTCACTGCTTAGCTTTTTTTGTATGTTTCAATATGATAATAAAACAGAACTCTAATTTTATCTACAGACATTTATAGTAAGATATTTAAATTTTCATTCGAAGGTTCATTGAGAGAGGTTCTTATCCAGGACACTAACTTCACCAAGTATTTAAACTAGAAAGTAGGATACAGTAACAAGCAAAGATCATGTTTGTTTCATATTCTATTATATTTGAATTTTCGATGCTTCCATACTTGTAGCGGGACGAATAAAACTGATCAGCAGGGTGTAGTTTTATTCACCCCACTGACCTGTAGACACGTCTTCTACAGGTAACAGAGTGAAATAGTCAACTTTTGACGTGACTCAACTTTGAGCCCATAGTACATCATAGCTTATTAATATCTGTCATTCTAAGTGGAACAAGCTTAGAATGAAGACGTGTAATTTAAGTCTATAAAAAACAAGTCCAGTAAAAAATTCCTTGTAAGATTTGCCAGACCAGCAAATGCATAGTAATTAACCTGTTTTAATTTATTCATGTTCCTTAGCCTTCCATCCATACCATGATAAAGCAGAATAGGTTGGTGTTTTTTAACGAGGAGCCCTTTTGCCACGTCATGAGAACTAACCATCCTCTCACTAATGATAAACGACGAAACGGTCCTCGTGAAGTGCCCAAGGTGGACCTCGCGGAGGTGGGCTTCCACGACCTACATCAACGAAAGCTTTGAAGCTTATGCCAGTTAATCTCTAAAAAGGACTGAGGGTTACTTGATGATACAGTTCATCAAGGATTACAGGGGAAAAAAATTGGAAAAAAACAAGGGTTACAGTTGAGTTGAGAAAAATAGCGAGTTGAGAGATAGCAAAGATTAGGTAAGTTAGGGAAAGAGTCGGAAGTAGCAAGGGGAGGTACAGAGAGAAAGAAGGACAAGTATCCAGAAGGTAAGACGCCGCGACAGGCTGGGCAGACTCTTGCCCGCCACAAACCAGCCACAGCTAGCCACGCCCGAATAAATCATATACCCGTTAATCTCTAGAGAGACTGTTGGTTATTTGATGAAAGGGATCATCAAGGATTACAGGGGAAAAATAAAAGGAAAAATACAATGGTAACAATTAATAAAAAGTGAGAGATAGCAAAGAATAGGTAAGTAAAGGAAGGAATCAGAGATTACAAGAAAAGATACCCAGAGAAGGAAGGAGAAACATTCCGACGGTAACACGCCGCAACTGGCTGGGAAGACCCATGGCCACCACAAACCAGCCACAACAGTCCCGCCTGAATACATGTGACCAATAGTCTCTAAGAGACTGATAGTTTCGTCAGGGTAGAAAAAAGTCTTAGAAAAGACAACCACAAAGCAGGAAGAAGAAAAGATGCCTTGGGACCCCGCCCCGGGACCAGTGCGTGACTGAGTGGGCTTGCCACCAATGGACACCAACCCAGACAGGGACCCCAAGGTAGCACCTAAAGCCACTGTTGTGCCCACAGTGAATGGTACCTGCTACCTACAACGGCGGACGGCTCCCTGACCAGCGCACAGACAGTCAGGCTTGCTACCCCCGGACGCCAGAACAGGCAAGCACCCCGCCCAGGTTGTGCCTTTCTTAGTCCATGTCAGGCATGTTAAGTCCCCCCCACCACGACAAGGTGAAGGCACATCGGGGGGGGGGGGGGGGGGGGAGTAATTATCCACTGTTAAATTACTTTGCCTGGCATTGCTATTTTGCTAACTAACGACTGTTATTCAATAAAAAGAGAACTGTATTCTTGGAAGTTCCATTTGAGATACAATATTATCAAAGAAACAGTAACATTATAGTGATTTCTTCTTTAGTTCTTGTAGAGCATCTCTTAATGTCGCCCTAACGTCTGCACTACTAATCATCTGTTTTATTTCCATTGAGACGCATTATGAGGGCAAGGCATAGATTTCTGTTCCAACCTTTTTAGGAGTAGTGACCTTTACTTTCAATATAAGTAGCATGCTACCCACATTCTCCCACCACTAACACTTGCAAGAAAATGACACCATAACGGAACAGAAAAGTGTACACACACATTGAATGAAGCTATATTACTCTATTATTTATACACGTTGTTTTCACATTTAAAAATTTTGCTTCTATCAGTATAACAACCAAACATTATTACTGAATGATATACTTGAGAATGGATATGGGTTATACTAAGCAATTTAAATATGTATTTGTATGAGTTTTTTAAATAAACATACACATTTTAAAATATAATATTACTTACCTGTTTGAAACAAGGAAGTGGCATTAAAGATATATAATTGGTGCTAACTGAAATGTTCAAAAAATGCAACACTAAATAAAAAGCAGGACTTCTCTTATCATATTATCAAGCTGTAAACATATTATCAAGCTGTGTTAAAAGCATAATCAAATTCAATGATAATCAATTTGACTTCATTTGTTCTAATGAGGCTATAATTAATTTATCAGTTACAGGAGAATCACTACTCTAGAACAATATGACAAGTTATTGCAGGTGGATATTAATTGTCATGTTTAGTGAAATAATTCTTTCTCTAATGTATAATGAACTTTTTATCATACGATTAAAATATTAATATGTATATGCATGTTAATACAATATTTAATAAGACATTTAAGTTATCATATTACCAGAAGAGAGAAATACGATAAGCGTCAAATACTCTGGAGTCACTAGAAAACTGGATTACGTTTAGTACCTATTTTGATAAAAAAATATATGTAATAAAGAATCAGACCCATATTTTCAATATTAGTCAAAAAGAATAGGTATAAAACTATTAGAGTGGTTATAGACTTACCGATAGATAGCCAGTCACTCAGTCACACGAACAAAAACATCATGGCAAATAGATTTAGTGGACTTGAAAACGTGTAAATTTTTATAAATTCCAAAATATATTTCTTTTAACATTATACTGTATAGAGCAAACAAAATAATTGAGTCCATATTTTAAGAAGTAAAACTTATCCATTAGATAAATTGTTTTAAATATCTAATTATATACGGTTAAATTATTATATCTTTAACCGTAATTATAAATTAACTTTATCATACTTGTAATGCACTTATATATCAAATAAATAACTGCACATGGTGTACATATTTGTAATGATTCTACTATTATTTAAATTATAGTAAATTATATAGGAAATAAGGTTGTCATATTTTTGTTCATAAAACGTTATCATCAGAAAAAGTACTCTGAAATTTATACTCTCCACGGTATTCTCCTTAAAAGTTTCAAAATCATAAACCTTTGAGATTCAAACTAAAATTTATTTAAACTTAAAAAACTGATGTTATTTTTAAAATAAGGTTTAATAATTTTCAGTTGTTGGATTTTCAAAAAAAATTTAATTCATTATAAAGAAATACTACAAGTATAGCAAGTTGACCCTACTAAGTAGAGTTTTACATTTTTAGAGCTGTATTGCTTCTTCCAATAAACTAACAGTTTTGGAAGTTTTTCCATAATACAATATATCAAAAAGGTGTAGATGCCAATTGCAAAGTTTTAATGTTCTAAAGTGTTTTTGGTTTACTGATAAAAAATATTTTTTGAATTCATAAAATATACTATAATGTCCTTTTTCTTTGAAGCAATATTGCTAAAAAACACTACATCTTATTCTTCATACGGAACAAATTCGGTAATTAGTTTCAAATGATCCATCAATTGGTGTAACCAGTAACGTATTTAGAATCTTTAAGAATCAATCTTAATTCAAAATTTATGTATTTTTGACAATCTGACATTAAGCAAAATTAGTTCAACAACATTAATTTTAGTTCAATAACTAACTACTACAAAATTTCAACTCTATATATTTAGTTCTTTAGAAGAAAATAAATGGAGTGGGAGAACACATTATGGGGAATAAAATGATTACAGCCCAAATAAATCGTACATATTCATTTAAATTTAAACAAAAAAAACATGAGTTGGAGTTGAGAGATTGATATCAAGTTTACTTATAGTAAAGTTGAGTGTAGGCCACTCTAGATTTTTACTTTACTATAAGTAAAGTATAGTGATCGTAAAAAAATTCGATCTCGAGATTTGGTGGGAATTACATGTTCTGAAGTCTCTAAAGTTGTTTTATGAAGCTTTTTCGATGATGTCAGCACGTATCTGGGTTGGTGTGTATCCAAAAGCTTGTGTACTTGCTACAGTCTAGAATCTTTGATAGATCAAATTCAAAGTTCACATAAAAATGAGCCTCATAGTGTCGATGAACCCGGGAGTTTGGGAGCAATTATGAATGATAGGAAAGCCACTTTGTTTACCTAAATATGTATGTACACATTTTTTTTCTCTTAAACTGCTAACTCAAGAGTCTTGAAATTTTTAGATTAAATGCAATAACTGAAAAAATACTCAACATTTTAAAATGACTGAAAATATTTGTTTCTATAAAATGTAAAAATTTTGACTTATTATGCAATCTGAAATCTTGTGAGACGATAGAAACTGTACCGAACGACGCATCGAAATGAAATTATACCTAAAAATAGAGAATTATGTGGGAAATGAGCTGAGGCAATTTTTTTAAAATTATATAAACCAAAAGAGCCTTGAGGTTATTTTATAATTTTTTTTAGTCTAGATGACTCAATAATGAACAATGAAATTTTGCGAGATGAAACATGTCACAAAAAAAATCGTGAAATTTGAATTACCGCAAAGGGTAAATAACTATAAAAGCTGAATATTCATCCTGGACTAATGGATCATCTGCTATACATATCGGATTTGTTTAAATTTATTTACATTTTTTACATTGACTGGGACATTTTTTAACTGAATTTACTGAAATAAAATTGATGTTTAAAAGTTCAAGGAAAAAACATGAAATGATTTAATGACTTAATATGAGGTATAAGAAGAATAACATTTTGCATGCCGATCAAAGATAATTTCTATGTTTTCCTTGGTATGTTGGATTTGTCTAGTAAAATGATTTAATCAATATATTTGTAATTAATCTATTGCACCCTTGAACAAAACTGAATATCAGATCTAGATTTTCTTGTATTTATGGATCATATTATCTTTGAGTAATATTGAAGTCTGAGGAGTAGACTCCTTCGTTGTATATTATAAAACGGATACTAATTTTAACCTAATTCTTCGGCGATGAGACAGTAAAATTTATTCTTATATGTTTTTTAAAATAGAAATATTTTAAAATGTTAAAGGGAAAACTTTGGCTTAAGCCTTCACTGTAGAAAGAGGTCAAGTAACATATCTATTGGTCCTGTAAAGTTGCAGATGGTCATGTATGAGATCCACCAGCTACGGGAACAAAAGTCATATTCTTCTGTAAGAGATTATTTTGTAACATTTTTTTTTCTTTAAAGTGTTATTACTGCGGTGGTAATACCAAGGATATTATATGCATTAGTTGTGTGATACACAAAAATAAACGCTTATATTGATAACCGGATCAATCTCTATCTGTACGGTGTCCAGGAATGAAATACTAATAAACATCTCTCATCTAGACATTTATATTATGTCTAAATTGAACATCATATACTCAAGAAGTTTGATATTATATTTACTTATAGTAAAGTTGAGTGTATTCACTCTAGATTTTTTAATACGAATAGCTGGGATTTCAATCAGAATTACTTTACAAAAATACTAAAAATAACTGAGTAGAAAGGAAATTTTAGACTAGGTCTAGTAATTTTTGGGGATAACAAGCATAACTCTGTAGTGAATTTACGTATATGGAAATCAGTTGCATTTGGAAATCGTTTATTAGAATATCTACCAGAGTACTTTTTAAAATAAGAGTATTTCCATATTTCAAAAGATTTTAAGATAGAACACAAGGATTGGGGATTATGCGGGCCTTGGTATAGAACAATGATGATAAGAATTATTAATGTACTTATTCAATTTAACATTTCCTCATTTATGCATATAATTTTGTTAAATATTTGTCATGGTTTAAAACTATAAAATGCCTTCGAGAAAGATTGCTGTGGACGATCGTGCTTGTTCATTCATCCAAGTCTCTTCTGCTTTTAATCCTTTTCACAGGCTCACTACCTTCAGCTTGGTGCCGGGTAACACCCAATATATACGAGGCGTATACGAAAGGAATTCAAACTCTCATGCATTTAGCATACTAATCAACTTCAGACAAGGAAAGATCTAGACGATAGTTACAGAATTATTTAATGAAACATTATAAGAAACACCAAATATAAAGAAGGTAAACTAAAAATAAAACAATAAGAAAGACTTAGAGAAGATTTGAAAAAACTTATTATAAAATTGTGAATTAATAAAATAATAAATACACTCTATTTTAAATAATTAACACTTGATTTTTTAATTTAATTTGTACAATAATATTTTTAGAATAAACTGGACACTGTTACTGCTACAATGTACCTTTAGCATATCACCTGTGATAGAACTTTACTATAAGCCAATGGTTCCCAAACTGTTTTTCGCCCTGTACTCCTTAAAAAATTTCACTCAAACCTCACACCTCCCAAAATTTATATTTTTCTCAAGGTTAAAAATGAAGTATTTAATCAAGAATTTATACTTCGCAGAAAATAATTTTTTAAAAAAGCTTGAAAAATATTTTCAAGGAATATGGATCACTGTCTGCAATATCATATAACACTCACAGCGGGTGCAAGCACAGGTTTGGAGCACCTCCTTATATTGGCTATAAGCCAAACATGTTATAGCTGAACCATCCACAACTAATAATCGTTAAAATTACGCCATGATTGCATAATCATGAATCACAGGAATTGTCGTAACATACTTTTTACATTTATGTACGCCTGATAAAGTTTGTCATTGATTTGTTCATCGTGTTACTCTAAAAGGACCAGTTACTCGTATTTTGGTTAATAGATCTTAATCCCATTTCTAAACTTCCTACTTTGGTTTAAACCATAATTTTTATTCTATTGTTTATTATAAATACTTATTTTATATATATATATATATATATGATTACTTAAGTTCGTGACCAATAAATTATATCTTCCATCGGACAACTTGTAGAAACCTATATATATGTATGTAAATTTGTGCTATATATATTTATATATAGTTTAAAGTTAGTGAAGAAACAGAAAATGTAAAACACTTACAGTCTTTAATTTTTTGTCTTCAACCGTCTTCAGGAGAGCAAAGGGAGGGAGACTAAACGCACCACGCAGCGATCGTCAAAAACCGATACCGAACGAAAAATTAAAGTGTTTTTTTCATTTTATTAGAGTTTCTTAACTAACTTTTAACAATGGCTGTTCAATTTGAGGTCGTTTCCATAACATTCAAATATATATATATATACAAGCAATTATCAGGAACTTTTCAACAAACTAAATAAAAAAAAAAGAAACCACGGATGAAAATAAAAAAAACTCACGACGGTATATTGATATTCGTTGCAAAAAAACAACGGAAGGTAAAGAAATCAAAGGAAAAGGGTCAATAAGCAAAATCGATGAAGTCATCAAAAACAGCTCAGGGAAATATATAAAATATAGCCGCAAAGTGAAAACACTCAGAAGATAACACAAAAACAGACTACGTTACATAGAAAAAAAATTGTAAACAGCAAGTTGAAACATCATGTATTAAGCTTTTACTGCACGTCGTTTGATAAAATAGTTATTCAATTTACTAGGAAAAATCACAAAAAATGTTTCAAATAAAAAAAATGTATATTTTTAGACTTATTGTTTCTTAAATAAATCTGTTAAATAATTGTTAATTGTAAATGACAGTAATTATTATTTGTATACCGGGACTCAAATTTTATAAAGATTAAGATCTCAGTGGGCACAAGTTTGGCACATTATATTATATCCGCTTGATTAGTAAACAATAATAGTTAAGTAATATACTTAATATTTCATTAGCATTAATATTTCAAATAGTTATTCTATTAGTCAGCAGATTAAATTAAATAAAAGTACATGTGAATATGTGCTAACAAATTAACTTCTTTTTTTTGGTTCTAGATTAAAGTTTCCTGTAATTTAACTAATGCGTGTTGTATACTAATGAAGGGCTTAAAACAAAATTAGAAAATAATACAATAATAAAATTGATTATTGTTTTTGAACAATGTTAATGATAAAAATAAGTATTTCACTTTCAACTTTGTATGCTTTTAGGCGTTTAAAACGCCTAAATAATTTCTTATTGATTTTCTGCACAAGAAAAAGTTTAGTGAAATATAAAAATTATTATCTTAACAGTGTAGTTATTAATTATATCAATTATCTATTTACAATGTCATTAAAATGATCTTCTAAATGGGTCTTTTACTCTCGCTCTAGTTGTTTCGTATTTCTGTAGCTACAATGTATATGTAATCATTACGCTCAATTCATGCACTGTCCAAATAGCTTGAAATTATAATAATAATCCCAATTGGCCACAGGGGGGAGATAATGATGTTTGCAACGTTTTCTCCCAAACAAGCTATTTCATTCGTCTCTGAACTCGGCTATTACCGGACATACTAACACCATCAGCCTCCCAACATTAATATTTTCAGAAATGATCTCATTAACTTTTTGATTTCTTTGATGATAACATTTATGTTATTTTTAAACGAGTCTTCAATATGATTTACGAAATTATCATTGCATTTTATTTTAGTTTGTGTCAAGCACGTTTGTATACCTGATGTGTTGCTTGTATGGTCAATTAATGTCACTCTTAATTTCTTTAATTAAGACTTTAATACTGATAAAAGATTCTTTTACTAAATATTTTCAGATATATATTATCCAATATTTATCATATACAATCTTAAATCTTAATTCATTTATATTTCTATGTAATGTGTTATACAGTTGTATTAATCCTCTTTTATATAGTGTAATTTAATTTGTATATTGCATTCTTATATTTCTTTACTATAATCACATGTTATAAGCAGCTTTTTTTGTTGTGGCCAAACTTAAAATATCTCAGATCATGAATTAATTTCCGAGAACATACCTCAAATTTAAAGTTGATCAATATATTACATTTTAAAAATGAAATAAAAGTCATTTAAAATTTGCTAAATATATTAATAAAAAAATAAACATAATACATAAACAAAAATATTTAGAATACTAATTTATATGTTTGTATTAGATGTTCATGACATGTTCTAAATAAAGACATGCTATACGTTTCCTCAAAATTTATCTTAACATCAATATGTGACAAAAAAAAGAACTTAACTCTTATGAAATAAATAAAGTCAAAACACAAAAAGAAGTGGACAAAGTAAATTAGAGGAGAAAGTTGAAGATTAGAAAGAAGATGGGGAACGGTGACTTGAACGCCCAAAAATTGCCCATCTTTTAAGTAGTTCTAGTCACTTTCCTTTTATTTTCATTATTGATTTATAAAATATTCCACGTTCCCATTTTTGTTTAAACTTATTAAACAGTAACGTTTAACTAACATTCTAAATCAGGAGTCCTATTTTTTCCCTACTAGCTTATATTAACAGTAGGAACATTTAACGAGTACCTAGTGACGTTCATGTTCTGGATTTAGTGTGTTAAACTCAAAATCAAGCATAGGTAGTTTATTTATTAGAGCTTGTTTTTAAGAAACCGCTTAAGAAACAAAATATTAAATAAAAATACATATACAAAATAAATATATGTATACAGAATTTTAAAATAGAAAAAGTGAACCATCGAACAAAAACATTGTAATTTTAAAAAAAATGGAATAGTTCATTTCTACTCCCTCGGCAGTAATGAGCTTACTGTCAAACTGATAATTAAGTTTAAATAACTGATTTATTCTAAGATGATTAGAATTATTTTACTATTTATTATTGAAATCAGTCGAATGGTTGTTAAAATAATAGTTAAAATTTGGAGAAAATAATAATGTTTAGCACCAATCCATTAGAGGACCTTATCGTCTTTCAAGAAGTCGAAATATTTTTTGATTATTTTTTAATAATTATTGTCAAAATGCCATCAAGAAGAAAAATATAGAAATTTCCAAGGTATATTTTCTTCTTTGAAAAGTATAAAAAAACAAACAGTTTTTTCTTAACATAAAATAACTTTTAAAACATTTAAACAGTAATTGAAAGCAATAAATTAAAAGTTTTTGGGTTGACGTAATCCCTAGCCCTGATTCAACTTTACTCAGAAACTATACATTTTCTTTTTAACAAAGAGGTGTTTGTATTACTTTTGTTATGACTATTTAAAAAAAGGACATCACATTTTATCCCATAAAATTTGCTTTCCCACTCAACTAATTTCGGATTTTATCCATTTTTGAGAGTTAAAGCAAGAGTTTAGTTTGATTTTAGAAGATTGAAAACATGTAAAACTGGTCGAGTGAGGAAGGAAATTTTCGATTTAAGTTGTGTTTCAATTTTTTTTATTGCTAATAACCTGTATGGTACTCATAATATACACTAATATTGTGTCAATTATGGCTTTCAAACTGTGCAATATTTTGTGTGTCCACAAAACAATTGGATGTATGTCCACTCATAGAAATCATAAAAAGATATCAAAAATGAGGTCCAAGCACTACAAAACATTAAAATTTGTCAAAGTAGTGTTTTTTAATTATTTAGATAGTACATAGAATGAAATAGAAAATTTTAAAGATATTCTTGTAAAACGAGTATAACTTGAAATTTACATAGCCTAAAGTTTTATACATATCTAAATATATATAAATTAACATGGAATAAAACTCTACAAACTACTTCACAAAATCCAAGAGAAACTATAACTTTCTGTTATAGCGCCCCTAGTTGTTTAATCTTCTCTTTGAAGGGCAAACAAAGATTTTTATTGGCCAAGGCTTTAATTTCTTTTTAAATTATATAAAATAATTTTAATTCATTTATTTCTATCAATAAAAAAAATCATATGTATCTACAATGAAATGAAGACTATAGTTTTTATACCTATAGCATTAAATTTGGTAAATATAAATATTAAAACATTTCAAGTACCAGGAAGCATCAAGGTCACCATAAATTCTGACCTCAATTAAAACTCAATTAAGGCTCGTTATCTGATTCTCTTTGGGAACACTGCTGTAACTTTAAATGTGAAGATATCTGCTCCTTTTATAAGTAGCCTGCAATTTTTTTTTCCTTTTGGTAGTACAGACTTTACATTTGATTAGACAATTTTTTTTATAGGGCTTAGATTTAGCAGATGACATATAATACTACGAATGCTTAGGAATATGAAGAAATATTTACGCTTAACATACAGTCTGAAGTACAATAATACTTTCATAGAAACATTATATTGACTACTTTGTGTAGATTTCTCTTTTAACTTCATCAAATGAATGGCATAATTAAATAAAAAGATGAGATCTCTTCCTTGGTAAAACCTTAAATTGTTGAATAAGAAAAGTTTTTATTAGATTATTTTTTTTTATTCTGTTTGATTTAAAAATGTAATTACCATAAATTTAGTTGAAGGTTTCACGTCCATTTTCGTTACATATTGATTGCTCTGATGTGTATTAAATCATTACAATGTCCTTTCCAGACCACTATACCCACTTCCCAAGCATCCTTGTAATCTTGACTTTAATATCAACTTTCCAAATGTTCATAACGTAGATAATATGTTAGTTAAACATCTCTAATCTAACTAGATAATAGTATTATTTGTATAATTTCATATAAATGCGCTGACAAATAAGTCAACGTTTAAGCCGAACAATGAAATTCAATGAATAAGTCAAAAGTAATGGTTCTTGCTGGAGTATCAAATAGAATGAGCAACCCGACCAAAATAATCGGTTCTCGTCAGAGTAGCTTGATGAGTTGTACTTAACAGTAGAGTAAACACGTGTTGTGATATTGAGAGAGGAAGGAGGTAAGGGATGAATTTTATTAACCATTTTTCCAACCATGGAAAGAGCGGAAAAATCAGGGTAAACAACAGATTTCAAGAACGAACCAATATCAGCTAATTTGATGGAAACCTTTTAGAAAAGAATATTGCTCTCACTAATAATGATTTTAATTTGAATAAATCATAATTAAATTCATAGTATTTGACCTACAAATTTGAATTAATGAAGATTCGATGATATTTCTTAACAATATTGATCTTTCATAATTAATCATTTTAGTTTCTGCCCAATAATATTTTGATTTTGATTATTTATACGTAAAAATAAGGCACAATTTTTTTCAATTCTATGTACTGAATTTTGATGTTTGACACCTATTTTTAATGATTTACCTGTTCAGCCTATCATTTAAAATGAATAAATAGAAAACATTACAAATAGAATGACGTAACATGAAAAAAATTGAGAATTTTCCAACATGGTTGCATCCCACAACAATACACTGACAATTCTGTTTCACCCATATTTTCTGTATTTTTTCATTAACTATGTTAGTACAACATACGAGTTCTTTGATTATTCTGAAAAAAATTCAGTAATTTTAATTCCGTTTATAATATTCCTACTATCACTTATTCGTCCTTTTAAAAATTATTCCATCCCTGTCAATGTGTGTTAAACACCCATATATTGCCAAAGACCATAACGCAGAAAGTTATTAGTTTGTTTATCCTTATATATAATATGTGATTTAATAGTTGATTGTTTTTAACTTTTGAATTATTTAATAACAATTACCTTAATGTATGTAATATATATATGAGGGTAGCAAATCTTCATGTAGGCATATTTCATTAAAACGTACCGCAGCTTCGGCATTCACGACCTTCAAACTCAGCTGTTCTAGTCTCCTGACAATCCTACGGCTAGGGGTACTCCCAAATGAGTTGTCCAAAGGACATTAAGAAACTTTTTAAAACACTTTAATAACATTAACACTTTAACACCATATGGTCGGCATATTTCTCCCTGCTTCCTGATTGGCCAGTATATCGTACTTGCTGATTGGCTAATACATCGCGCAGTCTGATTGGCTGGTTTATGGTTTATTTCTTTCTTTTTATATTTATATGATTACTTTCTGTATTGTAACTTACTTGAACCTGATGATGACCTATGTTTAGGCTGAGAGCTTGTTTTGTTGTTAAAGTGTTAATGTTATTAGAGTGTGTTAAAGTGTTAATGTTATTAAAGTTTTTTAAAAAGTTTCTTAATGTCCTTTGGACAACTCATTTGGGAGTTACCTACCCCTAGCCGTAGGATTGTCAGGAGACTAGAACAGCTGAGTTTGAAGGTCATGAATGCCGAAGCTGCGGTACGTTTTAATGAAATATATATTATATATATATATATATATTATATATATATATATATATATATATTATTAAAAATTATGCCAATTTAATAAAACATGTTTGATTGAAGGTCTGCTCCCAAAATACACACATATATATATATATATATATATATATATATATATATGAATATGTATATCGTATTAAGAGAAGGTTTCTAACATCATTCACTAATATATATATTCAAAATTATCAAAATAACACGGGAGTTATTCAAGTAACTCACCACAAAATGTAGTAAATTAATGCTCTGAGGCCTTTCGTATACACATCGTCAAAGAGCAAGTGAATTCAAATAGTAAATTAAGCACAGGTTACGTAACTTGGATTAAAGTATTATAAAAATTGGTAGGATTGAGTGTGTTTATCTAAATTAAATTAGAATTAGTCCTCTGTTTGATGATTCCTTCAATTACAATTTCACCCAACTTAAAAAGACCTAACTAGAAAGTAATATTTTTTTCTCATAAATTCTAATTCTTTTGCTTCTTCTCAGTTGATTAAATTATTTTTGTTTCTAATATGTATGAGCACAGCACATTTATTATCCCCTCTTCTAACATAATACTTATTATTCTAGCCTGTGAGGCTAGAGGAAACTTTAACGGGAAATACATAGGCAGGTCAAGCACCCTCAGGCACATAAACTACATGTTCACCTAAAAGGAGAGATATAAAGAGAGAAAGAGAGTGAGAGAGAAGAATTGAAAGTGTTATCGTGAACAAGGCATTAATAAAATATTCTGCAATTTTTGATATAATATGCGATTGCCGTTGTAATGCATTCTGTATATAGACTACATATAAGCAGTTGTGTGATGTACTGCAGATAGATTACTTAGCAGAGCTTTATGATTTAATCTTCATATGTATTAAAGATATGTGAAAAATATACTAATTTTGGATAAAGAAAAGGAAGAATATTATATTCCTCACTGAAGCAGTTTCGAAACGTCTCCATCTTTTACAGCTAACTCAGTATGCGAGGTTAAAAGGTATATTTTTCTAATAGCCTTTTGCTACCAACACTAGGAATATTTAAAATATGTATATTCTTAAATGTGTAACCTAAAGTTGAAGACAAAGGTATGTAATATATCACCAATAGTATTAATTTGTTGAGGGACTAATGTTCTCTTAACTTTATAATATAAAGTTCTTTAATTAAATATTGCTAGTAAAACAAAACTTACTAATACATACATAAGTAATCATTACAATATCAATAGAAAAATAAAAACTGAGTAAGTTCTTTAAAAAAAAAACAGGAGTACTTTAACAAAAAGTAATCAAATGATATTAGGACATTTTCTATTAACATTACTGTAATATCTATCATTCTAGTCACGTTTGTTCATTACGACATGTCTGAGAAAGTAATGATTTTGCTATTCGATTATTATTCACTGCTATCGTTATTTCAGATGCATATTGTTTAAGGACTTTTTAATCGTTTGCGAAAATTCCTCAATATATTAAAATAATTTAATTCCTCAAGAAATTTAAAATATTTCTTATTTTTACTTCCAGGTTAATTTTTGCATCGTTTGAATGTTCTGGTCATCATTTTAAACATCTGGACTGAAAATGTTATATAATTCACTTTTTGGTTCATAGCATAGGATGAATAAAAATTTAGAATTACTTCCACAAGAAGGATTTCTAAATTTTTGCTCTCTATGACTTTTAAACATGTATAAAGCCTCAAAGCGTTAATCTCCAATTTTTTTCTGGTGAGTTACTTAAATATATATATATATATATATATATATATATATATATATAGTAACTATATATATATATATATATATATATATATATATATATATATATATATATATATATGATCAAACCACAATAAGAAATGGGAAAATGGGGTTTGATCATTGATTGTTATTACACGTGTTAACTGCAAATTTGTTATATATATAAATGTGTGTGTGTGTGTGTGTGTGTGTGTGTGTGTGTGTGTGTGTGTGTTTGTGCGTGTGTGTGTGTGCGTGTGTGTGTGTGTGTGTGTGTGTGTGCGTTATTGTTCTAGAATACCACTACAAGGTTTCCTATACTAATCTGTTAAAATATGTTGTTCTCGTCAGATATAACTTTGATATCTAAAGAAGGGAGAGCTCTATATATGTTTCACACATAAATTGTACTCGACAGTAAAATGAATTAAAAGGATTTAAAAGACGTTCCTCTTCTCCCTTATACTAAACCATCAACGTAAAACTTAAAAAAAATTGTTTGCATCTTGGTATGTCTATAGTCTTTTAATAATCCAACCACGATAATATTAATGAAACCATCCAACTATGACTTAAGAACTGATGAAATGGGAGATTCTATTGGTACGCTAAATTTCTGTTTATACACTATTAAAAGGAAGATATCCTGATTTACATATGAGATCTGGTACAGAAAGAAATACCTTCTTCGACATGACAACATGTGGTCTAATTATATTTCATTGTTTATTCACTAAATTAAATATGATATCTAATGGTATGTTCGTGCATAATTATTGAATATTAAGAGAAATAATAGCAAAATAATCACTTGCTGCTCGACTTAAAAACATTTCTCTGAATGTAAGTGAGTTTTTAACACTGAATAACATTGTTGCATGTAACATCGATGAGAGAAGTTTTCATACACAAAAGTTCATAAGTAGGACCCATGAACAACATAATGGGGTGTAAGGGATATCCTATCTTCTACAATTTTATTATTCATTGTCTCTTTTACAAATCACAACATCCTTATGTTATCTTAAGAATTCGTAAGTTTTATTAAAACAGCGTTCTTTTATACAAACATTTGGTATATTTCATCAAAAGTAAATGTAGACTGCCTTTAGAAAATACAACATTTGCTAAATTTGTTATATATTATAACACTCCAGAATAATCAAACAAATATTCACATTGTTAAGAATGAAGAATACGAATCTTCTTTTAAAATTATATGTGAACTTATTAAATAAAGGCTATTGAACAGTATTTCATATACAAGATGACATAAAGTCAGGCTGCATTTCTTATGCATTCTCAATATGCTGCCTTATAAAGCCATATCTATATAAATAAAAGAATGATTTTGTCTCTACATTGCTTAAAACTGACTAATTTCAAGTTTTCTTTAAATTTCATACACTGGAGAAACCGAATCCACAATTAAAAAAATTTCTGTCGGTTTATCGGTTTGTCAGTTTGTCGGTTTGTCCGCAAAATTTTGTCACAAGTAAACTCAGCCACCATGAGACATATCAAGCTGAAACTTTACAGTAGATTTGTGTATGTCTAACTTAAAATATAGGCTCTGAATTGATTGGTAATTCAGTACAAAAGCGAAGTTATTAGGCTTTAAGCTGTACTTTGCTAACTTCACAGACATGTTTGTTTTGAAAATACACAGGTGTAGCAAGTAGGTATTGTTAGTTGATTTTAATTTCATTTGCGCATATGAATATATTGCTTATTTGACATCACTGAAATGGTGTTTCCCAGAGTTGAGGATGTACTATCTATTACGAATAAATAGTTTTGTGAACGAGCAATTCTCAACCCTTAATATGAACAGGCAGGAAAAATCAACAAATAAGTTCTTATAGTTGTAGGAAAGAACATACAAGTCAGTAAGTGATTAGTGATGAGGAAGCAGTTCATTTATCCAACTGAATTTTTTAACTTCGTGACTGCTCCTGGTCTACCTGATTTTGAGTAAAACCTTAAAGTAGGAGCACCAATCATACTACGATATAGTAGCAGTAATAAATATAATGTTATGAAACGTGAGTGCCGCAAAACTGTGCAACTGGGCACGATTCTGAATTCGTGCTCTGCACAGATATGCCATAGAGTCGGACATCATGACTGGAAGTGGAATGAGAAGTCTGTGTGTATACCACGCATACCATTGATTCCTTTTGAGTCCTATTTCGCTATGACGTTAACTAAGTGGCATGGGGAAACATTGTCTATCGCAGGAATTGAAGTGAGCGAGACCAAGTTTTTCTCACATGGTCAACTGTAGTTTACTTGCTCAAGAGTCAGAGGTTCCAACTGTTTGTTCTTCCATGAACCTGAATAACAGACAGCTAATGTGGTGTATACAGAGGCATTTGCTTAACACTGTACTAATAATGGTATTTTCTACCAATCTATAATTTCTAATGGTATTTTGGAATATCAAGTATAATAGGATTTTGATTCCGTCAAAGACGGGTACGTTTGGTAGTTAATTTATAATTCCATTATAAATTATTATTATCAGTTATTATAAAAACAGGTTCATAAAACAAAAAAGAAAACTGTGTTAGAGGATGTTGAAACTTATACAGGTGCAAAGAGAGATCCATCATCAACATTGCTAAATAAAGTATATATTTCCATGTCAAACCACAGAGAGACAATGCAACTACGATCTGAGTCCCACTTCTATGTTTCTTAAAGCGATTTGGACGTTGATGTTAATTTACATGTTTACTATTAAATCTTGTTTTGTATATATATTTCAAAATACAAAAACGGTGGTATGATAGGACTTTTAAAAATTAAAATTTGCACAGAACAAAAAACTTAATACGATTTATGGTTTTAACATTAATTTATAGTTGGAAAAAGGTCAGGAGAGAAAATAAAGCAAGAAAGAAGTACTCAGACCTCCAAATGAAGGGAAAAAAATATATACTGAAAAGAAATATAGGCAGTTCAATCTATTAAACCATCTCTATCTGATAACAAAAAATGTCTAACTATTGAACTGATTCTTTGTCAGTGTTTTTGAGTGTGGCATAAACACACTCAAAAGTTTAATTAAAAAGAACACATTACAAAAGAATGTAATGTGTTCTTTTTAATTAAAATAAGACTACAATATTTTAACCAAGTAACAGTCATTAGCAGAGTTCATCAAGATGAATATATTTATTTATGCATAATATCAGAAAACAAATAAATATTTTTGTTTTTATTATTAAAAAATTGAGATCTGATTTTTGTTTAATTAATTAATAAACATATTCATGACGTATCATACAGTACACACAAACACATACACGCCTATACGAGTGTGTGCGTGTAAATCATTTATACATTAGGGACATTTATATTACTTGGGGTTTTGTAATTATCATATGTTAATTTCTCTTTTGGGAACTAATTAAGACAATTAATATAAAATTTTATGAATAAATAAACCCTTCACCATTAATTGTTTCTTTAAGTATAGTTGGCTATATTTCCAATCAATAATTCTTTTAATTCATGAACCTCCTCTAAGTTCCTTACGCCTGCCAAACTGTTTCTCAATCAGCAAACAAAAGTGGATGGCTGTGATCAAAATCATACATAGTTCTTAGCAATAAGAAAATAAAAAGTATTTACTCAACAATTAATTAGAGTGTAATAAATGTATTAAAGAATTTATGATTTGTTTTTACATTTTATACCATTCAATTGAAATTATAAGTGAAAGAAAAGATCATTCAAACCAACAAATAAATCGTTAATTTAATTAATACATATTTAAAGAAAACTTATTCTTTTTAATTAAAATTTATCTGATAAAACGAGTTTTCTCTAGTTTTATTAGCGAAGATATTGAATATTTATTAGCAACTCTATTGTAGATATTGTTAACTTGAAGGTGATTTGAACAGGGCAAGGTGGAAGGCCAAGCTTATAGCACTTAGCACTTTTTTTCTTACATCTTTTGCTGAGTACAAAATTCCCCTCAGTCTATAAAAAAAGTAAATTGATATACAGATCAATGCTCGTTTGTTATTATCCATGTATGTGCTTCGAATAAATTCTTTATCTTAAGTCTGAGTTAAGTTTTTTTTTTTTAATAACCAGTCTATATTTCTTTTCGATGCCTATATTTTTATATATCTTTTTTACATCTTTATTTAAATAAATTTGCGCAGTATATTTATCAATTAATATTGACAATGACTTGAAAGGCCCTAGGATAAATATGTTAATAGTAAACAATTATAATATGCATTTTAAGTTTACAATTATTGCGGTATAATAAATTATAGAATTTCATTTAACTGAGAATCAAATAATTATGATTACATATATTGAGAAAGAGATCAAACGATTGTTTGAATTACGCTGGATGATATTTTATTTTAATGAAGGAATTAGGAATTACAAAAATTTAAAAAGTACAATTTTGCATCCGAATCCGGTTGAGATGTAACAACAGTACCAAATCCTTAGTTAGAAAAATAATTAAGTTTAATATAAACACAACTCAAAAAGTGTGGTGAAACAAGAAAAACTAATACTGTTTTCAAAATGAATGTATAGTCAAATTTAGCTGTATTAAATACGAACTTAAAAGATTTTTTTAAAAAATATTAACATATTAACGTTAACAAACTCTAACATTTTCTGCTTCAAAACTTCATTTCTTCATAAATTTCTTTTTAGATGCTTGAAAGTAGATAATTTAAATTATTTAGTACAAAACAATGAGTATAAACAATGTAAAGGATGGGGAAGTATACACAATCATGGGCTTGACATTAGAAAAAAATGAATTTAATAATATATTTTATTTTTGTAGTAATTTTATTTCAGTAATACAAGTTAGCTTTTCATTAGTTTCGTAATTTTAAAAAAGGAAGATTCCTATTTTAATTCTTGATTTCTACCTTAATTTTATTTATGTTTGAATGGGAGAGAGTGGTAAACAAGAGGTATATTGCTGTATATTTATTGTTATTGAAAATCAGTTTTCAGGAAATAAGAATCTTCGGAATACAGTAAATTGAGTAGGAAGGAGGAAATTTTATAGATACAGATATGGTAGATAATGAATGTTTAAATTTTAAGTATAAGTCTTAGATGCTAAAAATTTTTCTGAGTGACTGAAAGGTGTCTGTATGTTTCATGTATAGTTACCAATATTAGATAAGTAGTTCAAAGCACCTGTGGATATTTTTAAAGTCCAAGTAATGGGAATAGTTTACTTTGAAAGTTTTTTTCAAATATCTTTGGGAACTTACCGGAATATAAGTAATACATTGGTCTAACTTATTAAAATTGTAGCAAAAATGTTGTGTTCGGTTGATTACGGTTACTGCAACTTAACAGTGGGATGTTGAATCTGAATAAACACTTCGATTATTTGATTGCTTATCATATACAACGTGTTACTATTAAATATTTTTCATTTTATATTATATATTACTTACTTATATTATATATAATATATTATTATATATATTATATTATATTATATATTAAATAATATATATATATATTATATAATATATATATATATTATATATATATATATATATATATATATATGATCAAACCACAATAAGAAAATGAGTTGGGTTTTTGACTCTGACGAAGACCGCTTGTTACGGTTGAAAGATCTTAGTCTTGTTTTCCCATTTCTTATTGTGGTTTGATCATTGATTGTTATTTCACGTGTTTATGTGAAATCTTTATATATATATATATATATATATATATATATATATATATAAGAGGTGTTATTTAATCGGGATTCGGTCAATTTTCCAGGTTCAAAAATCAAACTCTTTCCAGGTTCAAATATTTACTGGTCAAAAGTTTCAACTAGACACTCTAGTTGAAAATTTTGAATAGTAAACACTGTTAGTTCGTGTAGATGATGTAAATTATAACTTCCTTATTCAAAAAATTCTTACTTCTGCCTATGAAAAAAGGTTTTAAATAAAACTGAAACGTCGGCAAAAAGAGTTTGATTTTTCAACCTGAAAAATGGACAGAATCTCGTTAAATAACACATCTATTCCATCAAACGGTTGATAAATTATTTAATTTGTTATTTATATATATATAACTATTTACAAAAATTATATTAATATAGTTTTGTATTTTTGTTTTTATAAAGACATTCTGCTTTATTTGCGTTTTAAGATATTTAAATTAAAAATAAACTTTAATGTTTACAGATAGTAAATTTTAAATCAATTAGACAAATTTACTAAGACTGAGGTAATGCTCCTAAGAGCATGTCGCATAGAACATCCATAAACATGGGTCAAAACACTTGAAGTTATAAAACATTTTTTATTATTTCAGCCCCATCAAGGTTAAGGCTCTGCTTGAAAACCTGTCAAATCTAATTACAACTTTTTAAAATTCCAGTCACGTGCAAAAAGATATATTATGTACATATTTCTATCAAAACACATTCATATCCTATCAAAAATATTCATATTTTAGTTTTGTACTAAACACATTGTAAACAATGAATACCTTTTAAGAACGGAGTCTTTTACATATGACTCAATAAAGTAAAAAACAAAGAGTCTGCAAATATTCATGAATAAACTAATTTACTTTACATACTCGTATATAGTATAGAGAGAAAAAATGAATCTTGATCAAAAAAAAAATCCGTTCTCTATAAATTACTTTACTTAAAAAAAGTTACTTTTAAAAAAAGACCGATATCATAAGTTATTTATTCAAGAAAGGAGGACTCTGTCCAGTTCTACTCATACCGACAGCTCGGAATCACTGCACTATTGTCTCTTACATATACCAAATAAATCCTTTATTCAGTCGAATAAAGAAGATAAAACTACAAAAAGTGACCGTAAACAAATAGTTTAATATAAATACACAACCCGAGATATAAATTATAGCAGGAGTAACTTATTAAATATAAAAAGTTTAAAATTAATGTTGATTCAATGTACAGTTGACCATGATTAATGGAAACAATGTAATTTCACACATCTACATCCCCAATTTTTTTTTGTCCTTTCAGTGAACCCTAGTTCATTTTTGATACACCATAAACTTTCATTTTGATTGGTGTGTCTGAACAGGAGTTATTTTTACTAAATATTGAAATATGCTATTCAATTGTATTTGATTGTTGACTTGTACTTCACTGATGTATGATATTTCATTTATTAGTTCATATTCCTATAGATTTGATGGTTTAGTATGTTCATTGAGTTGAGTCGGTGATTTTGATGTATACCGTAGCTATTTGCAGGTATGTATGTACCTGCATGTTTACTGTAGGTGGTAGAGTTAGCTGGTACATTAGTTATGATTCAGAATGAATTTCAGGACTTCTAACTTTTCGTAAAGCTAATATGAAAATTATCTCTATTGGGACTGTCTTAGGTGTTTATCTTTTAGCAGTATATAAGGAGATGGTTGGAGGTCATCGATAATGTACGAGTATTTAAAACAATATTTCACTTGTTTTTTACCCTTTTTTGAACATCAACTATTTAAATTGAGCTAAATTAAATTTCTTACTCATCTCAAGAAACCAAGTTATTTTGACATGATATCAGGACTAAATTAAGTAATTCATGTCAGCTGATCGGATACAAACACTACGATACAATACTACTAACTTACACATGGAATATAAGTTAGATGATGGTACTTATTCAAGATACACAATATTGATTTTCAGTTTTTTACTATAACTTTGAACAATTTGTTTTCATTTTAATCATCCCATTCGATGTGCTATGCTGCTTAGAGCTAAGAACTTAGGAGTCTTAATGAAAAAGTTATCCTTAATTTAATATATCGATCCGTCAACCAAAAAGAGTTTGCCACTTCAAAGTCAGAGAAAAAATAAGACCAAAAGTAAACACCTTCCCACTTATGCAACAAACAGTAGTCAATAGTCGCACTAATCCAAAGATTAACTTTCAACCACTAATTGTAATAACTTAAAATTTACACAACAAAAGAAGCAAAAGACATTAATTATAATTTTTTATCCAGAAACATATTTTAATTTGGCATTTTATTGAAAATGATTAAATCAAAGGCATTTGGAACTACATAACTTTTTTATTAAATAAGGAAATAACAAGAATCGTATATCTGTTAATAAGAGAAGAGTTTTAACGCTAATAAAGACAAGAAATAGATTTAATCACAATTTTTTTCATAGTACCACCCACAAAAACAGACTAAAAGCAACTAGAAATAATTATAAACAGGAAAGTAGGGTGTATTAAGTTTCCACACACAAACCTGTCATGAGAGGGGCTAAAAAGTAGCACATTTACCAAGATATTGTAATAAAAATGACTTTTTATACCAAGATGCCTAAATTCAGTGCTGTATGCATATTTAATGAAATCATGTGGAAAAAAATTCATCAAAATTATGGAAAAAAATGTAAAAATGAATATTTTATGTCTGAATAAATACCAACATATTTTAATTAATACTGTTTACACTAATCAAACTTAATTTCTTCTAACATGTAATAAAATGGTAAAAAAATAGTACATAGATAAGCTCTTTCAAATTCTCTGTAGCATCTACGCATTCTAGTTAACTCAAACTGGAACTTCTAGGAAAACCAGACTAAGAATCACAATAAACTGCAATAACAATAAAAACTGCTCAAATGTTACTCTACTACCCATTAAATTAAAAAAAAAATTAAATAAAACCAAATTACATTCATACAAAAGGCTTATAAGACCAATAAGTTGTTCCATAAGGAATATAAAAATTGCAGAGAGTTTTACAAACAATTTTTTTGTTTGTTCGTTCAAGAATATTTTCTTTCGCAAATTTATGTATCGTCAAATAAAATTTAGCACATATAAAAATTTTTCAAATTATATTTAAAAACAATTTTATTAAATCGGTCAACTCTTTATCTTAAAGAGTAACTATATTTAACAACAGAAAGACAGATTTTGAATTAATAATTTACAAAGAGCGAAGACAGCAAATAAATCACCTGCTGTTCAAACATGCAAGTAATCAAGTGTTGAGAGAGTTTTAATATTATATTGTCTAGAATAGAATTCAATACAAAACAAAAGAATATAAAATTAAAAAAAAATTAAGATTATCAAATAAATAAATCCCAAAATAATAGAAGCAAAAGAAAGGTTCAACTGCGTAGACAAGGTCATGTTAGGGCAGACCATCTGAATTGAAGATTCGTGTAAATAGGGACGACATCGTCATGAAAGAATCTAGGATTAGGTTAAGTTAAAAATTGGCTGTTCTCTTGGGGAGAAGACATATAACCTTAATGATCTCTCTAATAACGCACAATCGCCATGATTTTACGAGAATCTGAAAATGATAATACTTTAAGTTTATTAAGCTAGTGATTATTAAGCAGTACCTAATATTGTACTAAACGATTTAAATCCTCTCCAAGGGATAGTGTAAACAAGATTTTGTTGTCAAAAAGTACTAATTATAAGTACTACTAGTGATGGTAACCACTACAGCACTCCTGACTTACTCGAGCAGCTCGAGTCTTATCTTGTGATAAATTCATTATCTGGTAGATGGAATAAAAATATATTAAAAGCTGTAGACAATATAATACTTTCAAAATTGCATATTAGACGGTGGAAACTAGACGAGATTTTCTAAAAATGGTGGATTTATAGCCAAATTATGAAAACTTTTCTCAGGAAATAATAAAAACAGCTTAAGAAATCTAATTAGAAAATTAATAACGACTAAATTAATTTAGAATACTTAAAACATGACAACTTGCTACTTTGTAGACAATTCAAATAAGTGTGTACAATACAAATATGTGAAGAAAAGAAAGAAAAAATGGTTAAACAGAGGGAAACGTTCTTTTAGGGATCACTAGAAACCTGCATTCCTTTACAGAAAAACAGTTCTTTGTTTATTATTTGTTTAATATTGTGTTACTGAATTACAACAGAGGGAGACATAATAAGAAATGTATTTATAAGAGAAATTAAAGCAAGCAATGACAAAACTGGTAAGACACTATAGAGTCAAGGAATTTTTATTTTAGAACAGGCTAACCATGGTTTTTAAGACGTGTATTTGTTTAAAAAATATTTTTTTTTCTTTTTTTTGTGCAATTGTTTACTCTTTGCTGTTAAGAACTTTGATGATCTCCTGACCAATATATTTCAATATATATATTTATTTTTCTATGTGCTATGGGTTCAGAAATATTTTTAAAAAATATAAATCCTATCATGTAAACGGATCAACATCATTTACCAAATTAATATATTATATTATTCATGTAAAGAACAGAATTTTGTTCTGAAGAGAAAGTTGTTTCTATAAAACTAGTAACAGTATCGCTGAAAGCACAAATAATTACATAAACATACAGAATAAACTACTTTAATAGCCTAGAGTTGTGCTATTAACTCTACAGTACAGGAATGTCAAAGTAGCCAAGTTCCGAAATTCATCCGTCAATATCACAGTATAAGCAAACCAGTAGAGAAATCATCAAGAATTCATTGAATAATTAATTAAAATTAAAAGTATTTAATTAATTAATTTAAAGTGATGAAGAACTACTTGTAATTCAAGATTACAAAGAAATTTCTCTTTTAAATCCATTATTACTAATAATGCCTGAAAATGCAAGCAATTGTAATCCTACTGCTAATTAATCACTTTTTACGAGTATTACTATTAAATCTTTAATACTTAATGATTTTTTAAATTATTAAACAATGATTTATAACATATATAATATAATTTTGTTTGAGGCCAAGATTATTGGTTTCATTGCATATTTCAACCATGAAAAGAAAGATGAGACAATTTGAATCTACCCTTCATTTGACATTACATTTCCTGATGTGTTGATATGTTTAGATTAATTATTTAGTTGCTAAATCAATGAAATTTAAACATGGTTTATTTAAATCTGCAAAATTCTAACTTGCTTGATGTTAATTGATCACAAAAAATGGCATACTAACTTTCTTACAAACCACTTGTTAAAATTGTATTTATCCTCACCCATTAACTATGATGAATTCCTCATGTTAAAAGATACTATTGAACAAAATTATTATAGTTTTTTTTTTGAAATTATATGAGACATAAACACGCACTGGTACAAATTTGTCAGCAACTTGAATTTGCAAAGAAATCTTCTAGTTAGTGCTTAATTTTATATTAAGTTCCTATGTGTCTTTTTTGTGCCTTTACATCACCAAAATATCCATAATCTTATTGGTTTTAATTTTTTTAGCCGTTTACATATATTCTGAAAATTGTTCTATAATTTCTAATTATACTTGATGGTATTTTACGTATATGTTGAATAAATATTGTAGACACTTCACTAATTCATGGTAATAATTGTGACTCAATAGTTCCTCATAAGAATATGCTACTCGCTAGAAATCAAAATTCGAGAAATTATTGTCAAAGGAAAGAGGTAAAAATATTCTGGACTAGAATTGAGCCTACTGATAGTCAGTCAATAACTTGATCAGTCATAGTAATATATGAGCCGTTTTCTTTGAAAGTGGTGTAAGTCCATTTTGAAAAAAAAAATAGGTAAAATGGATAAACAAATTCTGAGATAAAAAACCTCAGAATGAGTAAATACCACACAATTACGGATTGCACAACTAATGATTTTAAAAAAAAATAGGTAACCATAAAAATGAATACAATTCGCTGTAAACTTTTTATAAAAAAAACTTTTTCCAAAAAATCTGTTAAAATTTTTATTTAATTTTAACATATTTTTTGGAAAAAATTTATAAATAAAAAGTTCATAGTAAATTGTATTCATTTTTATCGCTACCTAATTTTTTGTCCAAATGGACTTACACCGCTTCCAAAAAAAAAATGGCTCTTATAATCTATCAATATTGACTGAGACCTCTAGTCATTTAGAATAATTTTAACAACACAAAACTAACTACTTGCAAAAGTTTTATTGATAACTATGGTAATTAACCTGTTTGAATTGAAAATTCAACTAAGTTAAAGTTTCTGTATCAGATTGACTTAGTGCTAGAACCAGCACTAATTTTGACAAATTTGAACCAGCACTAATTTTGACAAATTTGAACCAGCACTAATTTTGACAAATTTGAACCAGCACTAATTTTGACAAATTTGAACCAGCACTAATTTTGACAAATTTGAACCGGCTCTGGGCAATTTTACAACAACTTTGGAACCAAAAGTACATAATTGAACATCTCTAAGAAAAGTTGATATAGAATGCAAGGTGATTATCATTTAACTTAATAATTTAATTTTATCATTTAATTTAACAATATACGTTTAAAAGCTGAGCTGATGCTCAATTGCGTATGTGTATCGTTCTGTTACTAGCTCTTGATTATTTCTATTTTGTGTGATTGTGTTTTCGCTTTGCTCACCGTAATTACCCTAAATGTTAAGTAAGATTGGTGCAACTAGCTGTTGGCTATTTGCTGTTTGTTAATTTTAATTATTTATTATTTCCTTCCTCAAATTTATTTAGTAATAAAAACTACATTTATTCACTTCATTTAATTATCTGTTATATTTTAGTCCATAGTTACTGTTTTCCTTTCCTTTCTTTTCTTTATCGTGTACTCAAATTATTTGTCATTTCGTTTTCTTGTATATACCTCCATGTCCTCTACATTACATAACTACAGTACTTATTCTACCTGCTTTTCTTGTAGTTTGGATGAAAATAAATATTCTATTACTGGGTTATTAATAACATATCAATGGTTATGATTATATATATATGGGAGAAAACTTAATGTTGGAAAGGTTTATTTGTTGTTACTGCCTTAAGGGAATGAACAGAAAAAGTTGCAATCACTTTATTAGAAAATGTAACCAATATATGGCTAATAAACGAAACGAGATGCTTTGTAAGTTTTACATGTAAGGCAACATTTTGCTTCCATAGTGCAAAAAGGATAGCATCGGTGCTTCTAATTCGTACGTATCCATACGAAAGCAAATTAAGTTTTCGTAGTAGTACTTACGTGCATGAGCAAAGAGTATTTCTACTTAAATTTGACTACTTAACTGTGTCGCCTGTTTTAGCGGAGTATTTTATGGAATTTAATTTGGTTTCCAGCACGGGAGGAGTTAAAGAGGATACCCAACGGACTGCTTAATCTAAACAGAAACCTCGCGCTGAAGCAGTACCAAGAGCAACAAGACCATGCGAAGCAGGCGGACGGGGCCAGTGCTCCGGCCGTAGTGCCGACCCCCTCCGGGCTGCTCGACCTCTCCCACCAAGGCGCCTATCCCCCATCGCAGCTCCTCTGCGCCCGCTCCGAGCCCCCCACCCAACCTAATATTTTTTTCTTTCCGGCTTACCGGAATGATTTCAACCTTTGGAATCAGACCATTTCTTACGATCACCAACCTTTCTTGGAGGTAAACTCGACACTTTTCTTTTCCTAAGTTTTTACCACCAATTAATAGCTTGTAATGAACACTATGGTAGATTTTAATTAAAATAATATTTGTCCCTATATTGTAAAGAAACCATGGTCAAGCATGGTTTCATGATTAGCCGAAGGTTCAGGGGTTGAATCCTTGTGATGACTGTTGATTTCTTATGAGCGAAATGGAAATTCTGTTCACTCCATCCCTCGAAGAGGATATGAAACCACCGAGTCTTTAAAATGCCAGAGCTTCCTTAAAGGCTTCTACTGTAAATAAACTTGAGTTTTGTGAGATAGTATAACTCCCTTTGTAGAACCAACCCTTTAAATAGGCTCATCCATAACTATAAAGAGTGTCAATTGAGAAATGACAGGGACATTCCATCAGTGAAATGAACTGGAGGTCAACTCTGTGAGTGTTGGTGTTAGATAAAACAATATTTCAAAAAAGTGAATACATAGTAGCTCCGAAGGCATTATCATAATTTAACGAGTATGAATTATAGCAGCATTAAGAAGAGTTTAATGACAGGAACTAAGTACTTCCCACACGAAAAAATGAAATGATGGCATTGACCAGGAGTGAAGAGCGCGCGGTAGAGAGTGCCACCCATCTAGCGGGAATTATGTCATTATACAGCTCAGGTCTTGCTCTAAGTAACTCACAGAGTCTCTCTCATTTACTCAAATTGTTTACAAAACTCAAATAATATTTCTAAAACTTATCTTATTTTGTGCTTTTAAAAAAACACATTAATAAATTACTAAGTAACATTAAAAAATTCCATAAGGGTCATTTGTGGCATTTTAACTGCTATAATTATGTTTTAAAAATTGCTCACATTAGAAAGTTTCTTTTGTAATTAAAACAAAAATAGTTTATAAAGTTTTATATTCAAAAAATATATTTTTTTAAACTAAAAATGTATAATATAGATGATCTTTAAAAACTGCATAATTTTAAAACTTCTTATGATTTAATTTAAAATGTTACATTAATATACATAGTTATAATTATTTGCAAAAAAAATTGATAAAGTGTTAACTAAGAGGCAAAACAGGTACTGCGAGGTAGAGTCCTCATTGTAGTGGCCTGGTCGCAGAACTGGTCAAAGATCCCATTTGAATACCAGCTCTATAAGAATAAAAAAGTACTGCCGCAGAATATAAATTGATATTCATCTAGCCACCTATGAATGTCAATCTGTTTTATAATCTCAACTCTTTTTTTTCTTTTCGTAATGAAAAGAATAAAGTAAAAATGAAATTAGTCTAAAAAAACAAAATACATTGTCGTTGTTAATAAAATACAATTTTATCCTTATATAAATGAATATTTGTCCATAAGAAAAGAAATAAAAATGTTTAATATGCAAAATTAAGTAAGGTGATATTAATAGAGTTTTTAATAAATCTTTAATTATTATGTCTAAGGAACATAATAAATCTCTGTAATAGCTGTTTTGTACGTCCAGGAAATAATATAACACCTGAGACAGTTTCAATATTGATTGTAACTGATGACCAACTGGACCATACTTTTCATTATTTCAATAAATATCAAACCATATATTCTTATAAAAAGATTAAACATCAATGTCTTTTTGTAACTACTACGTATTAAGATTATTATCATCATTACTGTATTTTTACAAACATCCAAATAAGCCTATACGGAAAAACAAAAGATAAAAGAAGAAATAAGATAATCACTTTTAGAGTTATTATTGACCTTACCATTTGATACTTCCTTAGCCTAAAGACATTTAAATCTGGATGTAACTGTTTACATTGTTTGCCTCTTCTATTATTCAATTGAGTTCTCTCGCCAGAATAGTCCAATAAATAGAAAAATGTAATGAATGTGTTTTATGCAATTTTTAAGTAATTAAACTACCACTAATTAAGTAATTCTTCAATAACATTTTGTACTCTTAATATTATGTAATTTTACATTGGTTATACATAGGCATATTTCATGTTAAATTAATATTTGTTAAATAATTTCCATTATTTTCTAAAAACTATAATTACTTTATATTTTAAAAGAAAATTAATATGGACAATATTATAGGTTAAATGAAATTTGTGCTTTAATTACTGCAAAACAAATAACGGATTTAAGTTGCATTTTCCAATTTAAAGTAGTCTACTTACTGAGCTTTGTTGGTCATTTACATCTTCATACTGAAACTTTGTTCGTATAGTTGACCCGAGTTAATTAAAACAAACCAAGCTCCCTGCCCTCTGCATTGACAGATTCTTGTGGAATCAAAGAAATTCTCGATGCTCTTATCTAAATATCAAGATTATTCATAAAAGGCTTAATATAATATTAAATATTTAAAATTTTATTTATCTCTTGAAAAAAAAGCTGAAATGCTATAGGAAAGTAGTAACAATTTATCTGTATTACTTGTTTAGTGAATTGGTGTTTGTAGAACTTGACAGGGGATATATTATTACTCTGAAGCCAGTACCACCCATACTCCCAAACAGTGTTTTAATTTTAAACTCTCTGACTTTCAATGCTAAATGCCTAAAATAAATATTAATTTTCCATTTTACAAACCAAAATATAAAACACTGAATCTCCTGGATTTAAATTAAGTAGAAACAATGTATTTTTCTAAAGATGTCGTAAATTTATGAAGATTTTGCATTATTTAAGGTTGTTTAGTGGTAAAATTTAATTTATGGAGCTTCATATTACAATGAATAAAGAATACCACGTATTTCAACTTGTTAAAGAAACACACTGGAATTTAAATCATTACAGAATCCTGTTTCTATAGATTACTTCCTTGTCACAGATTACTTTCTACAGTTCAAGAATTAACAGAAAATCAAGAATCTACCAAAGTATTCTCCTTATTTATAGATGTATTGTTGCAATTATGCAGGGAGCTACTAATTGGAATGAGCAAGGTTTGGTGGAATTGCAGAATTTACGCAAATTGATGAAATATAGAGAGTAGTCTAATTCAGGTCAGAGTGATGATTAAAATTCGTAAAGGTTTTCTATTTCCCTTCCATATATAAGTTTTGTTTTTCAACAAGTTGTACTCATAGTGGTGATAGTAGTAAACTAGAGTTTTTATATGAAATTTAAAATTTATCGTGATTGTCGAAGTACGTTACTTTAAGACAGTTGTGTTGTTGGTTGAAATATATTGCTAAAAATATATATATGAAATTCACAGAAGAACACACATAAAAGAGATCACAAAAACTCACTAATATATTTTGACAGGCAAAATGTAGTGGTGATTTTATTTAGTTTGTGGGATCCTGTTATTTAATATATATATACGTTTCACAGCAAACTATAGATACAGAGTAAAGGGACAAACACACTTACAGTCTTATTGTAAAATCTTGTTATATATATATATATATGTATTAGTTTATAAAAAATTAATTACAAAATCTTACTATTTTCCTTTGTATGCAAATATTTCTAAAAAAAATTTTTGTAACAATAAAATGTTGAATTCACTATTTAGAAGATGATAGTAGCTTAAATTGGATAGTGTATCATAAATTGGATGAAACGTATTACAGTTTTTAAACAACCAAAAGCGCTTCAAAAATTGAGTTTAACAACGACATCTAATCAATTTACAGCTATTGTTAGTAGTGTTAACGAAATTATTTCAATTTAAGTATTTTAATAAATTGCTAAATTCATTTTTCTAGTTTTATGCTATTGACACCTAATTCTCAGTAGATATTAGTAGAAAGTTAAGACACGTGCAACTATGGCAGATAAATTGTGAAAACTAAAAGCTTTTTGCATTTCTTCCAAGATGATAACTCTGTCGTTGATCTGATTACCTGTATTCAAAGCTTCTTCATCCGTTCAAGAATGCTTGAATTGATGACAAACTGGTTTCTCTGTATTTCTTATTCTTCAGTTGTAATTTTCTTTAGTCTCTTTGTAAACTTTCTACTATTCAGAAATTTAACGTTTTTTAACTTTCAAAATTTATTTTTATTTAATAAAAATTGAAGAGATGAAAAGCTGTGAGAAAGAGTAAATAATTTTTTAATAATTATCAGTATACTTAACATACTGAAATAGGCCCAAGTAATATTTAATAATAAGTGTAATACCATCCTTGTTCAACAGATTGTAAGATTGCTAGACCCACTGGCAGATTAGACTGTCAGTCTAGACCCACTAGACCCACTTTAATACGAATAGTAAATGAAACGCTCCTAAAGCAGTGGGTAATTGCAAATATAATTATTGCAAATATATATAATTGCAAATATAATTATAAATATTGTAATTTGTCTGGATTTAATTGACTAGTAAGTAATATTAATTTAAGAAAAAAAAATTAAACATATAGTAGTAATAGTTATATGATGACGTTTAATATAACACACATTTTATTCTATCCCCTAGAAGAGAAACTAAATATCACTGAACAATCAGTGAAACTTTTGAGATTAGAGAAGAACATTTCATACGCTATATTAAAAATTATTAAATATTTGTTTGTGATTAAACAGAATGTTGCGAATTTTTTTACTACAAAGTTAATTTACAGTGTACAGTAATTCTGTATGAACTGAAAACTAACATACAGTATTTTCAAATTTATTGCCATTCTTCATACAACTCTTTAAGTAGAACGTTCACTGTGTGGTATCACAAAGGGCCAAAGTTTGTCTTACGTGTTCCACTTCAAACTAACCTCATATATTTCAGTAATTATAATTAGGCTGTATTCATTACGTTTTTGTTAAGAGGCAACAATGAAGTGTTAGGCTCCATAAGGGATTCAAATTTGTCATATGGATGCAATTTGGTCAGTGCCTCAATGCATCATAGCCTCCTGCTGTAGTTTACTTTTTAATAACTCCTACAGCACCTATGGTATTATTGTCGTAACACGAATACTAATTACTTTCTTCTACATTATATTAAAAATATTTTGACAAATTGAATTTATTGTACTATTAAAGTAAACTCAGTATCAGATATGAACTTGAAATTCCATACTTTTTAAAAATAAAGATGATTGATAATACTAAATTTCATCTAAACATATTTAAAAAAAAATAAAACTAAAGAGGTAAAGGCAGATTGACAAATGTTTAAATGAGGAGGAAGGTATTGGGTAGAAGCTCTAGAAGAAATAAGGAATGCAACAACATATGATGAGGGCTCCCTACAGAGCCATCTCGCTCCGGTCATCATAAAGTATAATCTCTATGTGCACTCTGTCAGACTAAAAGGTGTTTTTTTTTTAAAAAACTTTCAATTTTCACTTTTTCCCCTCTTTCTGTAATTTGAATTTTATAGATGATATCTTTTTCTCAAAGTGTTTCCATTTTATTCTAAAATTCTCAAAATGTTACTTTGTATTTGAGAAGCACCTCAGCTGTATTAAGTTATAGGACGATAGCCTTAAAACAGCAGTAACGTTTTCACTCTTAGGCCCACATAGATCTGTAATTCTTGCATTAATAATGAAAATATCAAATACAAAAGGTGCTAATAAAATATGTTTTATGGATTAATATTTTAAAGCATGAAGTTTACTTGATACACTTTCACTTGAAATACAAAATTACTCATTGGTTATTCATAATAATGATAATAGTGCATTTAATGTAATCTTTTGGTTTGTTATTCACGATAAATTTGTTATAATGGTATGTTAAATTGTTTATGCAGATCATTTTAGCAAAAGGTTTGTTTTGGTTTATTGGGTTACAATACGGAGAAAATGAACTGACTGAACAAAAATCATAGTGTGTTAGCATTATCCTAGCACGTTGTCGCTTCCCTAGGTGGTGTACCCGGTGTTGTCAGAAAAAATGACTGGAATCAAATATCTGATTGCAAGTTATCTATAAATATAACAGTTTCATTTTTTTTTTAATTCATTGAAATTAAATAAAACAGAAATACTTATTTCGATTTTGAAGCTTCTCTGAGTGCACAGATCAGTAAAGCTACGCCAAGCACAAAACATCCTCTTTAAATATACTAAATTACTAACACCTACAAATCTGTTTGTAGTTACTTGCGTACGCAAACAATTTTTTTTTTTGTTATACCTACTAGTCACCATCTTGTAGGACAGAAAATGAAAGCCAACATAATTTTTTAATGTTTAATAAAGTTACCAAATTACTAAATTGGATATCTTAAATGTTTCTCAAAGTTTGTGTGAGTGTGTGTGTGTGTGTTCATCTGCACACAGCCACAATTTACTTTCAACTTTCACTAACTTTTCCGAATATCATCCTAATACAAAACCTAGATTTTACAAAAAAAAAATTAAATTTGTCTCTATCTTTATTAAAAATAACAAAATAGAAAGTAAACTTTATTGAAAGTTGATAATAATACTTTACTTTACATTTTGACATTCACTGGTCAGTAACAGCAGGCATACACATTGGTTTAAAACCAATAATTTGAAAGTGATCTTTCTATTTAAATATCCAAGTGAAAAAAAAACAGAAAATGGTTTTTTTGACGCTGAATGGCTCATTAAAGAACAATGAAATTTTGCCAAAAAATTGACGATTAAAACAGCAATGAAAAAAAAATTGTGAGAATTTAATTACTGCATAGAGAAATAATGCTACAAAAACTGAGTATTCATTCTGGACTAATAGACCACCTGCTATACTCGTCGGATTTGATTACATTGACTTAGAAATTTATTCAGTGAATATACTGAAATAAAGTTAATGTTTTAAAGAGTTGATGAAAAAATTTGAAATGGTGATGACTTAATATGAGATTTAATAAGAATACTATTTCTACATGTAAAGAATCAATGCCAATAACACATATAATTTCTGATACTTTCCATTGTATGATTGATTTGTCTATCAAAATGCTCTAATCAACCTTGAACAAAACTTAATATCAGATGTAGATTTTCTTTTGCTTGTCATATTATGTTTGGGTAATATTGAAGTATGAGAAATGGATGCTTTCGTTCTGTAAAAGAGCTGCTATGCTGTTGACAAATATTCAGTTTTTTTCAGTATTCTCGTCTAATAGCTCAAATTTATTCTTTTTAAAAATTTTAAGCTTCCAAATATAAAATTTTTAAATTATACTGAAATGGCAATTTTGAATTTGATTTGGGCAATTATTTCGCAAAACTGGTAAATTAGTGATATATTCTTTTCTCAATTTATATGTACAGCAATATTATAACTGTACACAGGAAAAAGCTAACATTTGCTCATAATTAATTGGATTTTTATGATTTTTGACAAAAGGAAAGAATGTAGTTTTATGGAAAACACTAGCATGCAATAAAATTCTGAGTATAATAATTTTATAAAAGATTAAAATGAAATATAATTTCAAATTGAAAAAATTCTTTGAGAAAACTGAAATAAAATTATCCAATTTATAAACCAGAGATTGTAAATTGTTCAAACATTGTCAAAACTCTCACATCCACAATATTCTAAAGGGTTCCATAGATACAAAATATATATATATATGTTTTTAAAGGTGTTATATTATTTCCATTGATTTATAAACATGTTACATTAATGAAAATTTTATTAATTTTTATTATAACAAAATGCACCTATTTCGGACACTACTATATTTGATAAACAAACAGCGATATAAAGTACATATTCATGATTTAATTAGAGAAGGAATAAATTAAAGAAATTTTCAAATTTTTATAACAACACAAAAGGTATTTTTTTCAATAAAATGTAAATAATTTGACTTATGATTGAATGTAAGGCTTTTGATGAGATAAAAATCATTATGTTGATAAGCAGTTTGATATTTTTTTACTTATAGTAAAGTAGTGTGTAGACCACTCCAAATTATTTATTTTCGTATTATTAAAAGAAAAAAAAATATTTGGGTATTTTTAAATAGAATTCCTAATTATTAACAAAATTCAATATCTGAATTGCAATATAGATAATATGAAATTTTTGTCTTTAAAGCTTATTCTGTGCTGATGATTTTATTAGCTTTATTTCAAGTTTCTTTTTTAGTGTTCACATAAAAAAATAACTACATCATTCTTGAAGAAAATTGTTTAATACTCCTCTCATGAAAAACTCTGTTGACTTACAAAAAAAAATGTTAAACCACATTCTTTAAAAATGTTAAATAGTTATGTTATTAATGCAGCAATTAATTATTCTGTTTATATTTTTCATAATTATTTTGTTATATTAATTTTTTACAACTCAGAGGTTATGATCATTTTATACGATAAAAATTCTAATATTATATATATTTATTTTAATTTTTTAATAGTTTTGTGATATAAAGTCATCTTTATATTTCAATCTACGCTATAGGAAAATATACCTGAAATATTTTTTGCATTAAATATAAATCTCTCTTATAATTAATGCTTTTTGTTTACTAATGTTTCATAAACCAAAACAATGAAATCTATCTTTATTGTTAAGAAATGAGGCTGTTTTATTTATGGGTAACTTATTATCACATATTTGATTTCAATTATTTTTTTCTGACAACGCGTGAAGATCAGCTAGGAAAGCGATAGTGAATTCTTATAATACTAACACACTATTTCTGTTGTTTAGAAATTCACTGACATTTTCTTTTTAAATGACTTGGTTACGTCACTTGATTCTGGCTGTCATATGAAAACATGAGTAGTTTACCTACATATGCTCTAGAGCCGTGACGCGCAAACTTCTTTTCGCGTGACACACTTAATATAAAAAAAATTGTCGAGCCTATATTCATTTTTTATTATTTTCATTATTAAATAGTGCTTTATCTTTTAAAAAATTAAAAATATACATTTCTTTTTATAAACCTTTTTAAAATCTACAATCAACTAATTGTAGATTTGATGTATGAATCTATTTACCTGGAATGACAATAAACTCTATTATTAACCTTTATATATACAAATATTTGCCTTTATTTTTAAAGTAATACTTGGAAATAATAGTTTAAAATCCATTATAATTAAAAAAGAAAGTAGGTTGAGTGAAGGTGCAGTCCGATAATAATTGTTCAATATTAAATAAAATATTTGGTAACACTGATATCATGTCATCTTCCGGATTAAGTTGTGTTTGGCTTAATTAATAAATTTAAAAAAATATTAATATTTCCAGGTACGTACTTTTCATATTTATACCAGCAGAAATTTTGAATGACCAGTTTTGTATATAATTACAAAAACTTCCAAAAATAGTTTTTGTTAAATCATCTGCCATGATACATTTTTTTGGTACTCCTTTAACTATAACCCCTTATAGTTTGTATACAACTCTAACATAATGCTTTTCAAAACCAATTAGGTAATTTAAAAAGTCTAAAAATGCATTTACCCCCCCCCCCCCCCACCCTCTCCGAAGTACATGTAGTTTTTATTACTCAAAAAACTAATTCCTATATGTACAGAATATGTCTAATAGAGTGTCAAACTTCTGAAGAACTTATCTACATGAAGGAAAAAAAATAGAATAATAAGGATAGTTAAAGTGCTGAATGACAAAAATTTATTAATAGCAAAGAATATGAAGTGATATAAAAATTGCAATTATAAAACAGTATTCCATTTTCAATGATAAAATAAGGAAGAACTAATTAAAAGAAGGAATGGAGTAAGAAAATTTAATATTGAAATGGCGGTAAATGAAATCACAAGAAGCAAACATATAATTTCAAAACTCTACTAGAGAGCTAAATATATTATTTTATAATAGATAATATTTCATCAGAAGCTTTTTCTAGACTATTCTGAAAATGTTGATTACGACACAAGGAAGTCAAATTCAATATACAATTTCAATTATATTGACAGTCAAGCTTATATCAAAATAAGTACACTGAAATTAGGCATTTGCAGTTCATTCTTGCTGAAGGGTGTTTCTATATTTTGCAGAGATTTAATAAGTTTGAGTCTTAATTTTCTCTTTTTAAATATAAAGATGACTGGTAATTGATCAAGTTCACTTCATCTAATGAGGTTTATTTACTTGAAAAGATATATTTTATGACTTTTAGAAACGGGGATATTAAAGTTATTTAATTTAAATAAAAATTAAAATTAATTTGTTTAATAGCAATTATTTAATACACTATAAATTGGTATCTCAAACATGGTATCTCATTAAATGTTTATCCAAGAGGTATTTCAAACAGCTTGGTCAATAGTTTTACGTTTTAGTAGATTCGCAACTGAAGATGCTTCAGGCCCCTATTTCCGAAGAAGGTGTCTTAAACACCACATTATACTTTATTGCCTATAAGAAACATTTTGAAGGACTGTCTCAGCCTTTAAAACCAGTCCAATAACCTTTTGTTAAGCTCTGTAAATGGAAGGGACAATTTAACCGCTTTTCAAAATTACCTGTTAAGCTAAATCCATTCATGTCCATTTCACTAAATTGTTTATACCTCCTTCTAAATGTTAGAAAAAAATTATTTTGCTTTCTTTTATTCTAAACAAATTTATGAAAATTGTTTTCACTTATATTTTCAATTAATTATGTAAAGTTATTACACGTTGTTGTGAATATGAAATATAATATTATATAGTAACAATAACTTTCTAGTAACTTTGAAATCTGTAAAATTACTAGAAAAAATTGTAAAAAAAAAAAACAGTTTTACTGTTATATTTACATATAATGTATCAAATGTTGCTGATAATCGGTTACTAAATTTTGTACTACTAAATGTTTTAAATTCTAATTTAAATAATATATGCTATCAATGTAAGATGTATCAAAGTTCAAACGAAATATTAACGAGAAGTACTACTTAATAAAACTGTGTTCATGCCTATTTCAACTTTGTCGTTGAGTCACTCTGAGCAACTTCAACATCCCTAGTTCTTAATTTTTACTTTACTTTAAGTAAAGTGTAGTGATCGTCAAAAAATTCGATCTCATGATTTTGACAAAATTAAATTTTTGAGGTCCCCAAATTTGATGAAATTCCTTCGCATTGAAATTTTTAAATAGTGATAATAATCGATCGATATGAGATTTAAAGAATAAGATGCAATGATTTCGGACACCTCTGTATCGGATAAACTGATGGGACTTCAAGACAGCGTCATAAAGTATGCATTCATTATTTAACTAGAGAATGAATAAATAAAAGAAATTTTCAAAATTTTGAAAGAACAAAAGAGGTATTTTTTTCAATAAAACGTAACAATTTTGAATATGATTGAAAGTGGAAGCTTTGAGGAGAGATAAAGATCATGATGTTGTTAACCAGTTTGATATTTTTTTACTTATGGTAAAGTTGAGTCTAGGCCACTCCATTTTTTTTTTTCTTTAATTGGAACTATTAATTGGAATTTGGCACACATCTCACATATATACATATATAAACATGAAGTTTAAACCACAAGGAAAAAAGGAAAACAATCTTCCATGAAGAAATTGAACCTACATTTCAAATAGCCTCTTCATTAAAATATCCAAAAACACTAATTGATAACCTCTTGAAGAAGACTAAGGAATTCTTGACAAATGGAATTCAGAAGGAACCTTTCACGAATAGAAATGTATTGGTTGTGTCATTTAGTCCGCCTGTAAAAGACATTCCAATATTTTTGAAAATAATTGATATCTCAGTTGTTTATAGTAGTGGTGATAAATTATTAAACACGTCAATAACTGTGAAAGGAAAGAAAAGGAAGATTGCGTTTATAGGATTCTGTGTGGAGGTTGTAATTTTTCATTTGTAAGACAAACGGTTAAAAGTTTACTTACTAGGGTGAACTTAGCTTGGGTGAACTAACATAAATATACTATTAGGAAGCAAGAAGAGTCAAGTGCTTTGATTCAACATATTAATTTAAACAATATTCCATAAAATGGGAAGATTGAAAAGATTTTATCTTTCTGTCTTCTGATGTCGAAAGAAACTCAGTACCCTAATTAAATATAATTTTAAAAAATTCATCACATAAGTAATGGGATTTTTAGACTAGATGATTTTTTAATCCAAAGCATAGCTAAACAAATTGGATCTGTGGGTGATCTTCGAAATCTGTCTTTGGACATGAACTCTGACCGGATTGTTGATTCTAATCATATAGCTTAACGTATTGTTTATTTTCTTTCTCCTTGTATTCATGTTTCGTTTAGTTAATTATTATTATTTATTATATTTATCAAAAAATATAAATCAATTATTATTATTATTATTTAAAAATTATATATATATATTTTATTAATTTATTAATAATATTTATTTATTTCTTATTAGTTAACTTACATTGATTAATTTTATTGGTTATTTTTTTCTTATCAAGCAATATTGTATCTTCATTTTGCAGCTATTTCGTCACCTTCCTTCTGCATAACATTTATGTTATCTTCTTAGTTTTTACTTTGTTTGCTCTGTTGACTGTAGTAAAAGACCTCAGACCCTTTATTTCTATTGTTTTCCTTTTTCCTATGGTTTCAGCTCATTTACAACATCACGTGTTTATTGTGATTCTTCTGCATATATATCTAAATAAATAAAAGAAAGGTTTTGTCAGTACATTGCTTAGAACTGACTCATTTCAAGTTATTTTTAAGTTTCATGCATTAGACAAAACAAATCCACCCTTAGAAAAATTACTGGCTGTCTGTTTGTCCCGCAAAATTTTGTCACAAATGAACTCAGCCACCGTAATACATAGCAAGCTGAAACTTTGAAAGTAAGTTTGTCTATGTCTAACTTATAATCTAAGCTTTGAATGGATTGGAAATTCAGTGTAGAAGCGAAGTTATGGACTTTTAAGCTGTCTTTGGCTAACTTCACAGACATGTTTATTTTGAAAATATACAAGTATAGCAACTAGACATTGTTGGTTGATTTCAATTTCATTTGCATTTAAACTCCCAGCAAGAGATAATTGATATGGTGTTTCCTGAAGTTAAATCTGCCATCTACTCAGAATAACTGGCTTTGTAAACAAGAAATTCTCACCCTTACAAATGAGCAGGCAGGAAAAATCAATAAACAAGTTCTTGCACAATATCAAGCTGAGAAAAGAACTTGCAAGTCAGTAAACAGGGTGATTAGTGATGAGGAAGCAGTTCATTATCTAACTGAATTTCTTGACTCCGTGACTGCTCCTGGACTGCCTGCTCATGAGTAAAAATTTAAAGTAGGGCACCAACCATGCTGTGATTTAGTATCAGTAACAAATTTCATGTTACGAAACTTGAATGCTCCAAAAATGTGCAACGGGACACGACTCTGAGTTCTTGCTCTGCACAGATTCGCCATATCATAGTGGTCATGATGACTAGGTGTGGTACTGGGGTCTCTGTGTGTATGCCACGCATACCATTGATTTCAAGCGACTATCCGATTTCAATCAAACGATTGCAATAACCCGTCAACGTTTGTTTTGCAATGACAGTAACTAAGTCGCAAGGGGAAACTCTATCTACACCAGGAATTGAAGTGAGTGAGACCAAGTTTTCTTACATGGTCAACTGAAGTTTGCTTACTCAAGAGTCAGGGGTTCTTTGTTTTTCATGTACCTGAAGAGATAGCTAATGTGGGTATGCAGAGACATTTGCTTAACACTGTACTAATAATGATATTTTCTACTATTCTATAATTTCTAATGATATTTTGGAATACCAGGGATCATCTCCGAATTTTTAAAAAAGTACTCATCAAAGACGGGCCAAAGACATTTGCTAGTCCATATTTATATGTATCTAACATACTATGTGGAAAGAAAGTTAAATGTATGTTAAAATATTGGAATTTATATATTAATTCTTGTCATTCCAATATACCTTGTTGGAATGGTGAAAAACATTAAATTCCTCGTACCCTTCAGTATGGTGCATATAATTTTCTAGTTTTGTGCCTAATGGTTACCTTCAAATTCACTATGACAGATCTTCTTCCTATATTGTAGTGAGTTTATGTGACCTCATGTCTGTGTGTTCTTTCTGTGAATTTAGTTCCTGAAATCGTTTCGTTTAATTGTTTATATATATATATAACGATCAATGTAGATAAAGAAATTAAAAACACACACGGCCTCTAATTTTCGGTTTAAACCGTCTTTACGAGTGATAAGAGAAAAAAACCAAGCGCACTTATACACAGACGATTGGAGACCGACAATGGTGCCGCATTGTTATCTTATGTGTTTTAGGGGAGGTTAAATGTTTACTTATTATAAAGTTGATAGTTGTCTACTCCAAATTTTTAATTGTAACCAGCAATTAAAGGTTCAAACTTATTGTTTTGCCCCATTTAAAGGCAGAATTTTACATAGAATGTTTCAAAATGTTGTTACATCCATACAAAAACGTTTATGGTCATTGGATTGCATTGGAGTATATTTTGCGATTCTGGTAATCGATTTAATGACTTTGTGTGAATAGGAACAAATAATTTTTTTTTAAAAAAAAATGAACTATAGAATAGCCTTGCTTAGGTTTTATGCTTTCTTAATCCTCTTTTTGTTCATTGTTGTTATATACGGCAAAGTTGGTTAGTTTTATTTGAAATTTTTATCTTTTGAGTTACCATTATGTAATGTTATATCATATACAATATAAACATATATTAAAAGAACCATCTACTTTAGAGGCTTGTACAGAAACAATGTTCTCAAGTTGCATGGTCGACTATAAGATATAATATTAAGGAATAGGATTTGTTTTAAAACACGAACACGTTTAACGGACAGCTTCTATGTAACACAGTGACACAAGTGATACGCATGTCTTTCTATCATTGTGAAAGGATTGCACAATATAGGCCTGATCTAACATCTCATTAGAGTCTGTGTTCTCTCAGTCCCCTTCAAACTGTCAAGATCGGCGCTCATATTTATAGTTCTCCATAAAGACAATATTTTTAAACGTCATGAAAATGAGAAAAAAATTTGAAAATAAAGAAAGGTGTTAAAGCTAGGTGATAATATAAGAGGGGAGGATGGAGGGACTATTCTTACGAGGGGAATAAAGGATTGTATTTTACGGCTGCAGACGGTCTTTACGAGCCTGCTGAGGCCTCACTTTAAACCATTCCCCTCAAATGCCAACTATAACTATCTTTACGCTCAGATTCGCTTATTCCATTAAATGGTGCTTTTTATTTCTTTTCCGTTATTAAAGTATAGCAGGTTTTAATAAACCCGTAACAGGTGTTAATGTAGTTTCCTCCAAGACAATGGTGTACTTGTTATCCCTCTAGAAAATATGAAGAACACTGACTTTGATTCCAGTTCTCGATATATGTTGAGATAAACTATTTCCAATAACGGGAGACCTCAAGTGGCTCTTCCCTTTATTCTTGATACATATTAGTTTCTTTTACAATCCGTATTAATGATCTGTGTCAACAAACTGTTAGGTACTACTTTTTTTTACTAAAATAGTAATTGCAACGTTTATCACTAATAACTTATTGCTTTTTAAAAGAAAGTATTTTTTGGTAATTGAACATTTATTTTTATTCTTAACTACCAATAATTTATCATTAGTATATTATTTTAACCTGTAAAGAACATAAATATCATTTGATCAGAGTGGATTGTAATTGATTAAATCTATAAATATATTAACATTCACAATGAATAGTTTTACATAAATGCTTATTGGTCACTTAACATGCTACTGTGTAGTACTCTTTGTGAATAGGAAAATGCTTCAATTAAAATGCTAATCTTTAAGAATATAATAGTTGATCTCACTTCTGTTATGGTGTTTAATACTACATAAATATCAAATTCAACCAAGGGATAAATTGAAGGTAATTAAAATGTTCTGTGAAATTTATTATTTAAAATTTTTAATGCTAAAATTTGTATCAATAAAGTAGTGAGCAATGCAATTTGAAAATAATTATAAACATTGAAATAGACCATTAATTCATAACTTTTTTAATTAATATTAAATAATAGCGTATATTTCTGAATATATAAATTTCTGGTTATCAAATTTGTGTTTATTGTTATAAACAACCACTTATAGGAGTACCAAATAATATTGTCATTTGGAAGAAAAAAATAATTTCGAGTATAAATTAGAGTGGAGAAACTCATTGGTATCGCTTAATTAATTAATTGAATATTAATTAATTAAATTGTCATAAGTGAATATGTCTCTAGTCTTCCGATTGAACACGAAATCATGATTTGATTACTTTGTGGACTAAAGAAATATTAAAGTCATTATGGATGGTTCATTGAAATTGGATTATTGTGATATTTGCTGAAAAGATTTGGTTTATAGTAGGAGTTCATACGCCCTCGTGCATACCACTTGTATAGGAGAATAATCGGAAATAGTAGCTCCTTCGCCGAGTCCACTCGCTTCGTCCTTTGGTAGGGTGGGGTTGGTACGAAGGATTTCTTCAACCGATTCCACCAATCCTTGGTGTCAACCTCGTTTCTGAGGAACGCCAAGAAAAGCAGCCGAGCAGAACTGCCCCAACTCCAGACCAGAGGAAATGGAACTTCTACGAGTACTTAGTTCAGTGCTGATGTCGGAAACCAAACTGGTGTTTCAGGTCAATGCTTTTGAGGTATATAATTGACAAGATTTTGCCACATAAAGTCTTTTGAGCATTTTCCTTAAGATTGGGAGAAGGTTGATGGGAGATTAGGGACATTAGAGGGTTTGCAGGGTGCATATATCATTCAGTAATAAAATGTTTCCTGACTATTAAGGAGTAAGTGGTGTGCATTTCAAAATTTAGTACCCTTTTCTTAAACATTAGCATTCTCTTTATTTCACTGGTGAAATTAAGGACCGTACGTTAAGTAGTAATAATTATTTGCAACACCTACACTTATAGGATTTCACTTTTAATACTCTTCTAGGGACAGAAGTTTGGGCAATTCGTTATTTGACACCTATTTCAGTGTTAAATTATGAAATTATGTAACCTTTCATAAACGTTTTTGTTTCATACATTCATTTGGAATTCAGTTTAGTCCTCTGAAATACATAAATTAAAAAATATGTATATCAGTATTTTAAAAAGAAATCTGGATTAGCCTAGACTCAACTTTACTGTAAGTAAAATATCAAACTTCTCGACAACCAATCGATTTTTTGTTTTATTTTTATTTAACTATTGTTATAAATTAAATACATTCATTAGCTCTAACCATTTCTATCGAAATGGTTGAAAATTAAACTTCCGTTATAATCGGTCCAATATCAGGTATATTAGTTTGTGTTCCAGATGTTCTAATATGGGGGTTCCATATTAGCTCTAATATTATGTCCTATAAGCCGGGGTGAGGTGGGTTGCTAGTTTATTTTAAAATAGTAAGCTAAAACAATGAATACAAAGAACAAACTAATCACTCACTCTTCTTGGTAATTTTGTAAGATGCCACTATCAGAAGAACAAAATTGAAAGTACTTGTAAAAGTCGTACATCGATCTCGGATAGATTATGCACGGTAGTGCAATAGATATAATGAGAATAGCCAGTGGGGGAAAAAAATAAATACAAATAATGAGCTAATGAAAGGAAAATTAAGTAGTTAGAAACGAAAGAAAATAAATATTATTAGAAGCGTATTTAAAAAAAATAATAGTGAACGTAATTAATTATAATTGGATCAACCACTAATTATTTAACTAAATTAAGATCAAGAAGATAACAAACAACAAGAATCAAAAAAAAAGGCATTTTTAGAAGCTCTTAGAGAAGTTATAATGTAGTTGTGAATAAGTCATAATTTAAACCTTGAGGCACTCATTAAGAGTGAGACCTTGGGAGCCATCATGAATTGCAACAGGCAAGTTGACCATCGGATGAGCGGTGAACAATCATACGATGGCTCAGTAACTTCGATATCAAGTCTGTGTAAAATGAGCCACATCAAACCCATCCAAAATTATCCAAAGTTGTATCAGAATCCTGTAGCGGTATGACTGAGAGGCTGAGGTACACAAAGATCAAAGCAGTTATCAGACTCCTAAATATCATGCGTGTGATGAATACAGCCAGAATAATATCTTATTAATCAAATTCGTGTGATCAAAATCTGTATGCAAGTTTGTGAAGGTGGAAGTGAAAATTTAAAGTTTACTTACATTACATATATATAATAAAAGAAATCACCACTATACGTATTTAGAGAAATGAAATATTTCTTAAGCACTTCAGACTCTCGAAAGTAACACTAAACATTTTACTCTATTTTTCAAATGAACTAAGAACTATTTTTCAGTTTTTTTTATAGAACGGAGTAGTAACACTTGAAAACTCTTAACAATTTTCCCGTTTGTCTTACTACTTTAGTGGTAATTATGATTAATTGCCTTGACTAAAGAGTTATGCGTGTTAATTCTGACATTTCAAAGAAATGAGGTCTGGCAGGACAGATTACACTTAAAATAAACTGTGCTATATAGAAAGAAACATAACAAAGACTTACTCTTCAATATTTCGACCGTTATGGCGATCGTCCTCAGGGGAAGAAGTGAATTGAAAGAGGGACGACATTGAACTGAAGAACTTTCTGAGTGAAGGCTAAACCATACTGCCGTGAAGGAGAAAAATATAAAAGGAACCAACGAGCTGAGATCAAAGAAAAAATTAAAGATGGATAAAGGGGAAAAAACAGAAAATATATAAACAAATAATAAACCAACTCTAACGACCTTATATATCCCTTGTGAAGTACTTCTGCATGACATTTTGGGACGCCATCGGAAAGGTGCATTGCTATTCTTTTGGAAAATGAAGTTGTTGTCAATCCTATATATGAATCTTTCCGGGTCTCGCAGCTCCCAATATTACATGAGTACTCTTATACAAGATTGGGCTCTTCAGACTCCTTGATACTTGGACTATTCCTCATTATCATACTACTTATTGAAGGACTATGGTAACAAGTTATTAGGGCCACACTATTTTCAGTCTTAATGCATATAACACAGCTTTTTATAATGCTTGTTAATATTCGTTCATCGGTCATGTATTCGTCAGTATACTTGTTCTAGTATATAGTTTATGATTTGTGCTTGTTGATATGCTCTCATTATCAGAAATGATTCTATTCTGTTTTAGAATGCTCTCAATATATAAGTACATATTAATCAGGCTTTAGTCAGTATTCTAGGTTCAAATCAAACACTCAATGACAACCTTTCGGTTTTAAAACATTTTTAATAGGCTCACAACAAATAAGAACACACAAAATCATTCATCAGTCACGACATGATACATATATAAATATAGATTGTTACAACGTATGGAATAATCAAATAGAAAAAAATGGAATTTACCCATGTAAGAAATTTGAATAGAAGAAACTATAACTTCACATAATCATATAACCTTCAAGAAATTAATTCAAATTCAGTTGAATCACAACCTTTTCACAACACTTATACAACACAAAATTCGCTATCTTTGCCCTGATTAAGGGAAACATACACTATACTTTATATTAATTAATGAGTGTCCAATAGTTTTCCTTCCTTTTCCCTTTTAATATTAATCACCACTAAAATGAATCACCATTAATCACCAACAATAATACAAAAAATCCCTTGTACAATACAAAATTCACTAACTTCATATTAATTAAAGCAAACATTATTTCTTCTAGTATTATTCCATGTATTGTAATGATAAATTTTTTATGTATGTATGACGTTGTCACTGATAAATGATTTGGTATATTTTTTATATGTTGTAGGCCTATGAAAAAGGTTTTAAGTAGAACCGAAACACTGCCATTGAGAGTTTGATTTGAACCTGGAATACTGACCAAAACTCCATTAATACTTACTTTTATTCTATCTGATGATCGATACATTATTTATACAGTTATATATATATAAAATATATATATATTAATGACCAAACCACAATAAGAAATGGGAAAACAAGACTAAGATCTTTCAACTGTAACAAGCGGTTGAAAGATCTTAGTCTTGTTTTCCCATTTCTTATTGTGGTTTGGTCATTGAAAAGTTATTTCACGTGTTTATGTGAAATATTTATATATATATATATATATATATATCTCAACTTCTAAACCATAGTAAAAAATCAGAACAAAAATCAAGATCTCTCAATCGTAACAAGCGGTCTAATAATAACAATATATTAGCAGGATTATGATATGGATTAAATTTTCTCAAATTCTTTCAAATTCCTATCAAATTCCCTTCATTGCCATATATGCACCGGTGGATCAAGAAGCATAAAAATAATTTCTCAATACGATTAACTGTGAGTTCAGTTGGTTCGATCTCAAATGGTTCTTATTCCTTATCCAAATTGTTAGTTAGTGTTTTGAGCCCGTTTATCGGTAAAGTTTCAGGCAGCCATATTAAAAACAATATAGATTTAATTATTGAATTAAGAAGTGTTAATAGGAAGGAAGATTATAGATTGATTAGTCTTGATGTAAAGTCTCTGTCTACCAATGTACCTATAACTCACCTCTTGAGCTTACTCCAGGAGGAATTAGTTAATTATTCCCTCCCTCTACCTACCACCAATATAATCAAGTTACGTTTGGTAGATCATCATTTTCATGAGTTTTTAGACCCTGTTCCTAGGCTTCCTCGAAAACTTGATTTTAATATAGTTTCTTCTAATTTTAATAACATATATATATCAATTAAAAACTCTCCCAGAGAACGAGTATTTATAAAATCCCATGTAAAAATTGCCATCAAATTTATATTGAAAATATTATCAAATCTTCTCTGATTAAATTTAATAGATCAAATGCTATAAACATTAATAACGGTTTATTCAAGCTCGACTTAGCATTGACGAGGGCAGTAGCCTCATCTAAGATGGTTGACAGCTAACAGATAGTTGGTTGCTTATTTCTTCCTGCACTCCTTTGTTTACCCTAACATCCCTTCCCTGGGCCATTGTCCTCTTCCTGCACATTACACCCCTTAAAATACCTCTCTTGCTTCCCACTTTTCTCTACCCCACACTAGATGTTTCTAAATCACTTCTTTCATAATCAGTTTGACTCAGACTCTGACCACTTTAACGTTTGAAAAATCTTAGCCTTTTTTTCCAATTTCATATTGTGGTTTGATCATTGATATTTATATATGTATGCATAAAAAGATTTCACATAAACACGTGAAACAACAATCAATGATCAAACCAATGCTTTCCCATTTCATATAGCGGTTTGATCATTGATATGTATATATATATATATATATATATATATATATATATATACAAAATAAAAGTTTACCAGGACTTGGTCAGTTCTTCAGGTTCAAATTATACTCTCATTCCCAACGTTTCGGTTTTTATTTAAAACTTTTTTCATAGGCCTAAAAAATAGAGGAAGTATAAGAAATAATACAATCATTCAAAAAACATACATAAAAAGAGCAAAAAAATAATAAGTAATAAAAAAGATAATAAGAAATTTTTTGAAAATTGTTTGGTAGAAAATAAAAGAATTCTATGAGAATGACAATTTGTTAATTAATGTATATATATAGAAAAAGGTTTCTGCCTATGAAAAAGGTTTTAAATAAAACCGAAACGTTGGCAACGAGAGTTTGATTTTTTTATCTTGACTGTACCCCGATTAGAGAACACACCTATATATATATATATATATATATATATATATATATATGTTTGTGTGTGTGTATTTGTGCAATACCAAGGTATAAGATCGATTTCCTACCATATTTTCTAGAACCTTGTTGGCTTGCGTCCATCACACTGTCACTCACTCCTTGATTTACTAGAGAATCATTCTTTTCATTTTTGTCTTTTCATTTTTGTTTGTCTCAATCTCTTACAACTTCAAAACATTTTTAAAATAGAATTACAGTGATAACATAATAATAATAATAATAATAATTACAGAGTTGTAATAATTTTTAATGAGTAAAATAATAAATAGCATGGTTGGGGTAGAAATGTTATTTTTATCTTTGCCACATCAAATTAATCTACGATAATAGTTATTTCTGCCATATTTTGTATGCCCTCTCGGTTACCGTCCGTCCATTTTAAGAATCACTGATTAAGTTATTGTTCTGTTGGGTTTTGCACGTCTTCCATTGTTGTCTGGTAGTGCACCAGTTAGAATTATTATTTTTTTTAAATATATATTTTATGATTTTTGAGCTTATTATTGCCTTCTCCAGTGTTTTCCCATTTCTTAGAAGTTTTTAAAGTATAAAAATCCTTAAAAAGTGCAAAATACGAGTAAAGTGATTAACAGTTAAATGGAGAATTAACAAATGTGACAGAGGAAGACATCAAAGTTTCAGAAGTTTCAATAAAAGTATAGGTATTTTTATTTTGAAATGTAAAAAGTTTGACTTATGATTAAATCTGAAAGATTGTAAACACTTTGCTAGTTATACAGTTTAACAAATCATAATTAAATTTAAAAAACAGACCCTTATAAAAGTATTACCTCTACGATTCCTTGGTAATATTGTTATATAGAAAGAGCCGTTTTACTGCATTTTGTGAATTAAAAAAATATTTTTCCGTTTAACTATAAACAGTATAGTATAAAACTGTTGAATTTAGCATCCATTTAAATTTATTTTTCTAATAAATATTTAAAAAAATATTTTTCTACTGAAAGAGGTAATATATGAGTGTTAATATGTGAAACTCTACTTGGAATAAGGGCACCTCCTTCACTTGCACGATTTGTTTACATAACTTAAACATTTTTCATCAGGGTCCATCATTTCGTTATAATTTTGAAATATCAGTTTGGTATGATCTATAGTCATGATATAAGATATATTTTTTGAACCAATGCATTTAGAGGATGATTTTTTGTTTTAGTGTGCAATCTAATTTATTTTGTTGGATCTATGAAGTACAGTGATGGTGAAAAATGTTCTAAGGATTTACACTGTTAGATATAAACTGACAATACATTTGAAGATGTTTACCTTCTTGCCACTGGGTTGGTGTCTATCATTCATTTTTAAGTCCGAACCGTTTAATAAAAATAGTCAGACGTATTGTTGTTGGTGTGGTAAAAGACCCCATTGTTCTTGCGTTATGTTGAAAAAAAAAAAAAGTAAATGTTCTTTATTGTACGTTTTGCCAAATCCGATACTGATTATAATTCACTCTTCTGGTAATTCTGCAAAGTTTAAAGTTTTCATTATATATTGTCTGAATGTGATCATTGCTTGAGCAAAATGTTATGAATATTGGAAAAGAAAATATTACACAAAATGGATAATCATTGCATTCCACCTGCAGACACTTGTTTCAATAGAAACTCATTCCGAGCATTACTCTTTCAACAATAATTATATATGTATGCTCAATTTTTTTTCAATATTACCGATACATGATTGCCACATTTTTTCAATACCTCTTTCCAAATAATACTTGATCGAAGAATAGCGATATATGAGTGCTCCATATATTTTTTATTTTCCCTAAATGTTTGTAGACTCGAACAGGTCCTACAGTTTCATGGATCATTTTGATATTATACCCGAAAATAACGCTTATAGTATAGATGAATTGAACAATTTTTAGAAAATATTGCCTCATGGGCAGTCCACAGAATTGCCTGTTATGTGATTTTATATACCATGTTTTACTTTACTATAGGTAAAGTATAGTAATCATGAAAAATTACATTTCAGAAATTTACACGTTTTCAGATGTGCGTATTTGTAATTTTGAAACTTAGAAATGTATAAAATTGTCCTTTATACCAAGGCATTCAATCTTTCTCTTCTGGTGGTTCTTAATGCCTAAAATTTGTAATAAGTATTCTCTTAATATTAATGTAGTTAGATCATAATTCCTTGAACCTTGAATAGTAGCAAAGCAAATAATACACTAAAAACGACAACTGTTAAGTTCTATCTACAATAACTTGGCAGATTATTTTAGAACAATGATATTACGTTTGTTTTAATTGATAAAATAAATCTAGCCTCGCTAAAATAAATAAAGTAATTAATTTTATTAAGCTTTCTAATGCTTTCACCACAGAGTTTTATAATACGTCTATATGCCAGTTACATTAAAATAAATCCAAAATTAAACTGAATTCCAATAATTGTTTGATGACACATTTATGTTTATTAATTCGGACTGTAGGCTTTTCCAGATTTGTTCCATTTTGGATAGTTCTCAAATTGTATTTTAAAAAGATATTCACAAATAAATAAACTTATTACCATTGGTAGTGTTCATAACAATCAACCTTCTTAGATCGTCCTCGGAAGAAACTTTCGTATACTAATAAAGAGCAACTTATGTCAATTTTACAAAGCAAAGCAACCGAAAAAATGAATTGCAATGATAAACAATTGAATAAATAGGCCATGGTTAATTAATCTGTTTTAATGACACACCTGTTTTGAATCTTATACTTTTATTATAAGAATCTTAAACTTATTCTTCAATAGTACATGAAAGTATTTCTTAGCGATGACCTAGAAAGGTTGAAAAATTGATACAGATCCTGTCAGTAGAATTAAGCTTATTTGTCTTTATATGTCCTTTCAGAAATACAATTTGCCAACTACTTGAAAATGAATGAATTGTTGTTCGTAATGCATATGCTGAAGTTCTACCATTCGACTGATTATTGTTAAAGAACACCACTTAATTCCTTGTCAACAAGTAGTCGACATAGGTTAATGTTTACAGCTTAAAAAAAGTGTTAGTGCCTCTTGGACGATGTGTTAATTACAACAGAAATAGAAAAAAATAATGGAATAGTTTAAGAAAGTTTCATTTTTCTTTTAACATTTCGTTGGTATATATATATATATATATCAGGGACAAACAGTCAGGGGAGGCAGGTGAGGCACAGTCTTGTGATGGAAGAACTGTCAATGAGTAAAATAGATAAATGAATATATTTATACATTGAATTGCATGTTAAGATATTTTTAGTTCACTTCACCAGTTTTAAATTGCTTTATTTAAAATCTCTGGGTTTTCACATTTACTGTTCAGATATTTAAAAGAAATGTGCGGTGAGGCTACCCCCTGACCAACGACCAACGACTAACGAATTTATCCGCGCACTATAGTGCACGTCGTAACTAGCAGTTCCAGACCAGAGGCATTCTATTGCTTGCTTACTGTGCTACTATAACTTGGAATGTCAGTAATTCATGTCAGATATTAAGTTCATCTGTACAGTAATGATGTATTCGCGGTCATGTCATCTTGTTGAGGTCATGGTTTTCAATGTTTTTAGTCATCAGTTGGAAAAGTAGTCAGATAGTCAGTGGATGAAGTAATTGTTCAGTGAGGTTGAGGAAGGTTGGTGGCAGGATTTAGAGTTTGTACAAGGAGGTTTGGATGAGTAGATAGTTTGTTGTCTTCATTGGTAGTACGTCGAGTGATGTAACTATCTATGGATTACATTTTCAAATCATGGTGAATATCAACATTACGGGCGTACCAAGGAGCCCTAGCTATAAGGCGGGCACACTTATTTTGAACAATCTGGATACACGCCTTGTTCGTTGGTGCAGCTCTAAACCAGACGGAGCATCCATCACTGAACGAAGAACCCCCTTATAGACAAGGTCCTTGACCAATCGGGAGAATTCCTTGATTTGAAAAGAGAATATAGATTGCACATCAAGTAAATTCCAAGCTTGGATTTATTATGGAGGTGTTGCTTGAAAGTTAATCTATAGTCTAAAATAAGACCCAGATATTTTACATGGGTTTGGTAGGGAATTATCTGGTTACCAATGAAGACAGGAGGAGGACGGGGAGAGACACCCTTGCAGAATCGAACATGGGAACTCTTTGTTGGGTTCATCGCTAGTTTCCACTTTGTGAACCAATGCAAAGCCCCATCGAGGAAACATTGCAATTTCCTGGTGGCATAGCTCACATTAGCACATCTATAAGCTACAGCGGTTTCATCAGCGAAGAGTCCAAGAAATGTCTCGATCTGATTGGGTGAATTGGGAGTTATTATGGGAGGAGGCTTGGGGAAGTCAAATGTATACAGGCAATATAGGATTGGACCAAGAACACTGCCCTGGGGAACACCTCTATGCATTTGTCCAGTTGGAGAATGTCTGTCATTAATAGAAACAAAAAAGTTTCGTCCAGAAAGGAAAGACCCAATAATCTCCACAAACCATTCAGGCAAACCAAAACAGTCTAGTTTGTGCAATAGACCTCTATGCCAGACAGCTACCGCCTGCTGTGCCCCTCGATAGACTGGGCAGTGACTGGTATCTGTACTGGCATGCTCTGTAGTGATACCGGATGTCTGTCTCTCTCTATATCACTATTAAAATATTTAAAAACTTTTGCTATATTAACTAAAATTCTAATTAATTTAATTAGGTTAATTCTAATAAAGGCATCAACCGTGGGACAGAAAAGAATACTAAGTATTTTTCAGGAAGCGATCAGTTTTCGAGATTCAAACCAAAGTTTTAAAATAAAGTTTTGATTTTGTTTAAAATAATTGAGATATCAATTAAAAAATGTAAAATATGTTGTTTCATATCACAATTCTCTTAAATTTACATGTGTGATAGAAAAAGATGGCATACTTTTTCACCATTCCTTAATGTGAAAATTAGAAGGAGTGAAATAGCGATATTTTAACTGATTGGAAACAATATCTTTCATTGTTGAAAGAATTCTTAATTACTGCTCTTCCCATGCTATGAAATAAAAACTAAATTGTGCTCAAAACTTAGTGTGGAAAACTGATTGAAGTCAGCAGTCGATATTTCCTGGAGACAAATTAGGAGACAATATCGACTTTTATGACAGGAAAAAACCAAGCAGAGATTTAATTAAGCGATACGGGTTTAAATACTTAAGTCCATTAATGAATATATTCCATAAATTAGATAAAATAATGATGTCCATGTGCAAAGTAAAAAAGTTATTTAAATTTCCATTTCTTCAAGGTTTGTAGGAAGCAATTAAAAAAGGCCACAAAAGAGAATGATCTGAAGTCACTCATGACTGCATTTCAAGAAAAGTGAACACTTTATTTCCAAAACTGAAAGGGAAGGTACAAAAAGAATTACGAAGTAATGTTATGTATGTAATAGAGTATAAAGACTGTGAAAAAGTTTATGGTGAACAAACAAGCGTTTTTTTTTTTAAAGACCGTTTGTACAAATATTCATATTCCATGTGGACAAATAAGATTATTACCACTGCATTGGCAGCACATAGTAGTAAAGAGGGATATCAATTTGATTTTATAAAGCAAAAATTATACCCAAAGAACAAGATGAGGAAAAAACAAAAACGTTCGAAATACTATATATTATAAAGGATCAGTCATCTCTTCACTATAGAAGTGATATTGCTAATTTCAATAGTGGCTGGTCAGGCGTTCACTAAGAAATTAAGCTTTGATTGGCAGTAAATTGTTCGATTTTATAATTTTGAGTAAAAATTGGTTTTTTGATTGGTATAACTCTTTTAGTGTGGCATTATTTTTAATAATGGACCGTTCTGTTAAAAGGTTTTATTCTTAACTTTATTCATCCTAAATCTCTAATCTAATAGTTCATTTTTAATGAATTAAAAATGCCATACTCTTGTAAGTTTTCTCTCTTTTCATTTCAGAATGTTTACAAAATGTACGACATTCTATATATTAGTACTTTACATCTTTTAATGTACACATAATTTCTGGTCATTAAACGATTTCTTATCCTTTCCTTTGTATTATATGGTTGAGAGAAATGTTTTAAATAAAACTGGAACGTCAGCTTTGAAAGTTTAATTTGAATCTAGAAAACTTAACTGATTTTTAACAAATATTTCCTATTCTACATACATATATATATATATATATATATATATATATATATATATATATTAATAAATTGGCATTTAATGCTAAAACTAAAAAAGTGAAGTTGTCAAAGCTGAATTCAAGGTAAGGGGAGAGGTTTGAACGTAAAAATCAAGGTTGATGCCAATACACAGCCCTCTGGAACACCACTCAAAACAGGTTTACCACAACCCCCTCTCTGCAGTCATTAGCCTAATGGTAACCTTACAGCCCTCTTAACTAACATTTAGTTTTATGAAAATAAGATACAGAAAAAAATTTTTAATGCTATTAAATATATTTTTTAACTACACAAGTAACAGACGTTTAAAAATTTCAAATTAATTTTTAAGTTATACTTTTTTAAATACTTTAAAAAATATTTAAAATATTTGATTTTTTTTGTATAATTTAGAGCAGGGAGATCCGACCATTTTATTTTTATTAAAGGTAATATTTTGAAAACTTTTGACCATTTTATTTAAAAGGTAATTAATTTTATCTACAATATAATATTTTAATTTTATCTATAAAATAATGCTTGAATGGTTCTTATTTGTAGCTTTTATTTTTAGTTTTGTTTGATATGACACACAACGTACACAGGATCTAGCAAATTTGATATATATATATATTGGTATAATATAACAAATTCAATAATATATCAACCGTTTATTATCAACCAATATACCACACATATATTGGTATATTTAGGAAGCAGTCCTTCATTTATGCAGGTTCGATTAAATATTACGCTATATTTACGATTAAATAGTTTTTTCGTGTACTTTTCCAGGGACTGGAATAATCTTCTTGCGTGTTCGTTTAAATTGTACAGAATATTTCTCATGGTTCCATTGTCTTCAAATCTTCTATTTCCACTAATTTCACTACTTACACTATTGTCACTACTAGTACTACAACTATTACTACTATCAACATGTTTCGACTGCTCGTCAGTCATCTGGATAAAGGAGTTGTACGTTATTTATCACAAACCAATTACCGATACCCACCAATCATATCACTCGTAGCTGATCCACAACTGCAATAAGATTCAATAATATATCGACCGTTTGATAGAATAGGTGTGTTCTCTAATCAGGGTTCGGTCAATTTTCCAGGATAAAAAATCAAACTCTCGTTGCCAACGTTTCGGTTTTATTTAAAACCATTTTTAAAAAGTTTTAAAAGGTTTTAAAATTTAATTAATTTAAGTTTTTTTAAAATTTAAAAGGTTTTAAATAAAACCGAAACGTTGGCAACGAGAGTTTGATTTTTTATCCTGGAAAATTGACCGAACACCGATTAGAGAACACACATATATATATATATACACTTTTCTGATGTAAATACGATCCGAAACGGACAAACAACCGTCTCTGTACCAGTGCGCTTGGTTTCTCTCTCTTATCTCTCCTTAAGACGGTTCAACCAAAAATTAAAGACTGTAAGTGTGTGCTTTTGATTTCTCTGTGTTTTTTTGTGTTCATTGAACTAATATATATATATATATATATATATATATATATTATATATATATATATATATATTCCAGATAAAAATTATGTTGGTGATTTATTTACAATTTTTAAGGTAATGATAAACTTAGGAAATATAATTGCCTATTGTGTAAGACAATTTTTCTTACGTTAGTTGTTGTTAAATTACGTCCTTTAATAAATTCATTTAGAGTATTTTGGTCATTAGTTTCAATATTTTAGTGTATTTATAACATTTTTATGAAGTGGGTGAGCGAGAATAATTATGTTAGCTTACCGCTTTCTTCCTTATAGTGAACATACATTAGAAACTGCTGTATATTTCTGTTTAAATCTGTTTTTGTATTTTGCTTGGCGCAGGGAGTTTCGACTATTTTATTTTAATTAGAAGATATATTTTGGAGAACTTTTGACCTTTTTATTCAAAAGGTCAAAATTTTATCTCTAAAACAGTTGTATATTTGACGAATTCTAAATGTTTTTTGACTTTAAGATCAGGAATGTTGTTACCAGATCACTGACCTTCAAACGAAACAAGACCACTTCAACAGTCTGTGAGGTTATTGATAGGTGTGTCATTATTTTTAGCAGAGTTCTTAACCATTCTGAAAGGGATAAATACATGTCTTTGAGATTATAAATTGTTTTAGATAGATTACACCAGTATAAACAAGACTCTTCAAAACTCTGTTAAGTATTCCTAATAATTAGAGGGAGAGTAGTATAGTGCTTAATTTCAAAAGTTAAGGAAGGAGTCAGTAACTTGAGGAATATATTTTTTGATTGTTTTGTAGTTGCAATCGTGAGCTTTTTGAACTGTTTATTTTCTCATTAGTATAGGGCTTTCTAACCAGTAGACTTCTTAGTAAATAAGAGTAATCGGTAACATGAAATCCTTTCTGAAAAATATAACTTGATTTTGTTAAATTTATTACATTATAACTACTTATCGTTTTTTAACAGCTTTTTACAACTCCTACACTTCCATCTCTCAGTAATTTACCATAAAAGTTCACAGTTACGCAATTTTGAGTAAAAGCTTAAAGAAATACTGCTTTTATTTCCTTTTGACTTAATTTAAAGAAGTGAAAACTTTTGAGTAGTTTACTTCAGGTTATTTTGACTTAAGTGTTTATTCTGAAGTCTGTTATACCTATTCATTGTAGTGCAAATTAGGTTTACCACGTCAAAGTTACGAACAGATCTTAGTTCTATATCAGAAATTCAAACTTCAGTTTACGCCATGACTTTTATTTCATATATTCCCTTCAAAAATCCTCTTCATACATGTAACAATTAGAAGCTGACCTTTATTCCTACATATTTAATCAAAGATATGATTCTATTCCGAAGGCACTTGCTTCTTTTGAAATAGTTTAAGTAGTGTAAACAATGTTTTTCAATTCTTCGTTCAGATGGTAATCTGAATTAGACAACTTCCTGAAGCAGTACCTGAAACTGAGAAGGTCTGATCCAAATTTTATATATATAATAATACTATTATAGTATTTTCATGTAAAACGATCTATTAGTTCATAAGTAAATTAGAAGTAAACTAGAAAGAGGAATAAGCACTTCGAATATTTCAATTTAGGTTCAACCGTCGTCAACTCACCGTTATTTACAATCTAAATCAACAACTGTAATAATGACGGTTACTGATTAATGACAGTCTCTAAAAGCAGGGCTATAAGGGTGTGAATCTGTTTCTTGTTTACTATAGCTACTTACTATAGCTATACCTACTTACTTATGTTTAGTAGTTACTATATATATATATATATATATATATATATATATATATATATATATCAATTAAAATAAGCAGTGACACATAAACAGAAACACAACAAAGACTCACTTTTCAATATTTCGACCGCCATTACGGTCGAAATATTGAAAAGTGAGTCTTTGTTGTGTTTCTGTTTATGTGTCACTGCTTATTTTAATTGTTATTTGTCCTGCCGGACCGTTTTTCGTTTATCATTGTATATATATATATATATATATATATATATATATATATGAATCAAAAACAAGAAAACCTGATCTGAGGCTTTTCACTTATGTGATCAGAGAGCGACTACAAATTAAATATACGAGATGTTACAACAAGGTACCGGGAAGCATAAGGTAATAGAAAGATTGTTTCTGAAGAACAATAAAAAAAAGAGCTATAATATGGAAACTAGGAAAATAGGGAACAAAAAAAGACTAATAAACACAAATACAAAAGAATGAAAACCTTCCTTGGGTTACAGAGGAAGAATCACCAGTATGATTAGAGTTCATATTATTCAATTACAAGTTACGAAGAGGTCTAGCTGGTTTAACTATACCCTCATTTAAACATTTACCTAACTTAAAGAGGCCTGGGCTGTTATTGAAGAGGGTTTGAAGATAATTTTTGATTCAAAACTATGTTCCTTTCAAGATATGAAGATAGAAAAATTAATTTGCATCATCCCAGTTTACTACTTGATTCATATTCTTGATGTGCTAAAACAAAGCACTTGACTCTTCTGTCTCCTAACAGTATAACATATTTATATTGTTATCTTAAATATATATATGCAGAAGAATCACAAAAAACGCGTGATCAATGAAGTATAAAACCACAAGGAAAAAGGAAGACGACAGAAATAAATGTTCTGAGGCCTTTCACATCATTTCATCAAAGAGAACATAAAGTGAAAGGCCTCAGAATATTTTTTTCTATATTTTTCCTTGTGGTTTATAATTCATATATATATATATATATATTATATGATCAAACCACAAAAAGAAATGGGAAAACAAGACTAAGATCTTTCAACCGTAACAAGCGGTCTTCGTCAGAGTCAAAAAAATTAAACTAGTCAGTCTAAACAGAGTCAGACTAAAATTAACAAAGAATAGAACGAAATACTTACTAAGATCCATATTTCGAACAGCAGTTTCACATGAGAAGAAGAACTGTTGTTTTGATTGAAAGATCTTAGTAATATTTCTAAATTTCTTACTGAGGTTTAGATGTTGGTCTTTATTTCACGTGTCTACTGTGAAATCTGGTTGTATAATCATGGTATAAGTGTACTTTTCCTAAACTCTGCCTGGATATATTTTATGTATTGCACCAGTTTTACTATACATTTAGTTTTTCTGATTTTTAGACCCTATAAGATTTTATAATAACTCTGCTTCTGCTCAAGAATCTCTTCTATATGAAAATATGTCAGTTTAAAGTTTAAGCAACTTAACTTATAACTAGTACATATCAGCTGTATAAAAGTTTCATTATTCGCACTGGAGGAAATTCTGGACATCTATATACTGATTCTAGTTTTTAGTATAATTTTTCTGAATTACATATAATTAATTTATAATTAATTATATTTTAACTGAGTTAAATTATAATATACTTTAGTATAATTTAAACTGAGGGCCTGAATCTCTTTGCAGCCATAGGTCACATATTTTACATCCCATTGTTGTAGCTAAATTCTCCTTCAGATTTTAAGTCTTTTAATGATCTTCATAAACGTACATAGAGAAATATCCCTCACTTCAATAGTTATATGTATGATTTGATAAAAGTTTCTATCCTTTTCATAGTGATTAGCTCGTATTAAGATATAATGAGATCCAAGGCTTCTTCCTCCTCCATACAGTGTCTGCATTCTTCGTGTGATGTCAAATACAGTTTCCATTTATAGTAGTTAAGTAGATCAATTTCAAATTGATGTTCTACACATAGTTTTAAATTCCTGCTTTGAAAATGTATTTTTCTTTACAAATCCAAGTACAGTTGAATGAGCTTTTTAACTAAATTGGACCTGGATGATATGAAAGCTGAGTTCTGTAGTGCAAAAATGACGAGACTGCAGGATTTTTTAATGGTTCTATACAATTCCAAACTGTTTATTAACTCATTCCCAGATATTCATTTGTTTCCAGCCACTCACATGAAAATCAAATTATTTACACTGTATTCATTATTAATTTATTACTTAGTAGTATATCAAACTAGAGCCCTTCTATTGAAAAAAAAAAACATTCAATAGAGGTGATCATTTGTGTTCACTTCGAATACCTTTGTAAAATAATCCACGAAAGGCATTGTGTCTAACCAACATGTAGGCAAAAATATTAATGTTTCATTCTATTAATTTGTTTGATATTTTGTTTCCTGTAGAGACCTTTCAATTTTGTAAAATTAGCAAGAAATTAATAATTTTGATATAAATGTCTAAATAGAAGATGTTTATTAGTCTTTCAATCCTGGAGGTAGTACAGATAATGATTGATACCGTTCTTCTTGTACACGCTTGTTTTTGTATATCACACCAATGATTCATATGCTATCATTAGTTATAAAATAGTAGTCATAGTACTTTTGTAGTTAAAATGAAAATTTATAGTTATTACCTAATGTTCCACAAAGTAATCTCTTCCAACAGAACACTGCTTTTGTTCCCTTAGCCAGTGAATCTGTTTGATAGCTTCCCAATTTAATCTTCCATCTAAAGAACCAAAAAGAGTACCATCAAGCATTACTCTTCTTCTAATAAATGGAAATCTTTGAGTATCATACCCATTATTATATAGATTATTCTGTATCTCTTTCACAACTAATCAGTAGAATAGGAGCGGTGGCGCTTTAATCTGAGAATATCCTTTCGCGTTCACAACTGTGGTAGACCGACTACTTACATTTATTCTTTTGAAATTACTCTAATCTATTCCATAATCTGTAAAATAATCCATCTATATATTAGTACCATTCATATTCAGCACCGGGTTCAAAAATTTTGGACACAGACAACCGCACAAACAACACAGACATCATAAAAAAAAACGTGAAAAAGGATTTCTGGGGCCTCGAAACATATAAATCCGTTAAGATTTCGAGATCGAATTTTTCTACGATCACTATACTTCACTTATAGTATAGTAGATGAATAAAATGCACAGAAAAAATGTTCGTAATACATTCATTGTCCATCATTCTCTACATAAGCATCATTCTCTTTTCCACATCCTCCCAATTAGGGCTTATGTAAGTAGCGCTGGAGCGAGTAGATTTAGAAGAATAATTTTGGTCTGCTTAATGAAAAATTATTCAATCATAGAAATGAATTCGTAAGATCAATCATTACTTTTAAAAAAATCGTGAAGAGGACATCATTAGATTATAATATAAAAAACTAAACAATTACAAAAATAAAATTACCATTTCAAATGGGATCACCTTAAACTCATTTTCAAAAATATTTCTCAAAAAAGGGAAATTTTTTAAATAAATATGTTTTGTGTATTCGGAAAATGATAATCTTATGGTGAAAATTATGGAAAAGATAAATTTTATTTGTTTTAAAATTTGAAGCATGCTTATTATATGAAGAATGAGATTCCCAACGTTTCAACTTTAAAAGATTTCTAAGATCCTTTTAATGGTGAAGAGGAAGGCCGACAGTCATAAATTTGAAACAATATTTGAAGAGCTAAAATATGTTATTACATTTTCTTCATAATTGGTGAGTTAATCTATCTAACATAGATTAATCAATAAATTGATTAACCACATCTGCGATTACTAAATGTAAAGTTGAGCGTAGATCACTACAGATTTTTTGTCAATCTTTAAATTACTGATGAAGATATGATATTTTTTTCAGTTAACGAAGTACAATAATGCAGAAATTAATCTGGATGATGGTTTATATATCTATTATTGCGTACCCATGCTCTGGGAGATGGTAATATTTAAATAGATTATAAATAATAGAAAATAAATGAAATAGATAAATGATTAGTGGAATGTGTTGAAGTCCTCAACGTTCAGCACTGCAGGTACGGTAACTAGAGAAGTCTGCTGACCTGTATTTTACAGAATCCATTCTCTAATGTACAACTAATCAATACTTAGTTCAAAGGATTGTTAAAGGGTAAACCGCTGAATAATTGAATGTAGACTGGATAAGAAATTGAACTATTGCAACACTTTAATTATGCTTTCTAGGTACCCGAGAAGATTATTAGGCAAGTTATTTGTCAGAAGATAGTTCAAAAGTTCTACAGGAATTTTTTTTCTTTGCTTCTTGAACAAACTTCAAAACTTTGATGGCACAAATTTGTAGGCAAAAGAGAGAAGATTAACTTTTTCAACACAAAATACCAACATGTTATTTGCAAGGAATTTGTGTATCAATTATAACATAAAAGGTTTTTTTTTACAACTATGTAATTTAAAAAAAAATTATAAAATTGGAACAAAATTTTCCAACACAGTTACTTCCATACATTAATCATATTCCAATGAATTAATCATTCATACTCCATGAATTCTGTCTAAAACTTACTATTAGTACTGGGTATTTAACTATGATAGAATGTTCAATAGAAAAATAAAATCGAATTGTTATACTGAAACTTTAGATGGTTTAAGATAAAGTGTAATGGTAATTAAGGTTAGATTATAATGAATAACCCAGCTCCCTGTATATTACAGGGAATAATCTATTTAAAAGTGTCCATTTATCATGGGTTATTATTTACGTTTGGCCTGTTTGATATGAAGGTTATCTACAACTTCATTTAATCGGTTAGTGGAAGCAAGTTTTAAGTAAGGCCGAGGGTGGCTGGCAGTAAAATGATGCAACAACGGCTGATTGGGCCGCGCCAGACAGAAAAGGCATAAAAGCCAGTTTTATCGTTGATTCCGCCGCTCCCCACTCATTTGTTATTCATACCCTTTATTATTTTCGTTCTCCAAGCAATTACGATTAACAAAATACGATGCCTGTACCGGACACATTTTATGTTAGTTTTCGAACAAGAAAAGGATTTTAAATCTTTCATTGTATTTTTATTCTTCGCCTACTGAACAGCCGAAACTTAGCTCGTAAAGAAATCCATCTGTTATGGTTATAACGTAACTTGATATTGTTTAAGTCATATGTGCTGTAAGTAAAGGAAACACAGTTGGTTTTGCAACTCTTTTTTCACATATTATTATAAAATTCCCCTATTTATCTTCTAAAATATTAGTCAAAAAACTAATGTTATTATTTTTACTTAATTGGACAAGTACTAATTAAATGTTTTAGTTTGTTGAAAATAGTATGGATGGATATAATTGAAGACTTGAAAATCAAAAGGGTATTGAAAACTTTTTTTAAGAAGTTGACAATCTACCATATAAACAGATTGTCAAATAATAATTACTAATTTATATAGACCATTTTGATTGTGATACTGGTGGTAGCATAGTAATAGTACTATAGCATGGTAGCAGTTATGTAGTAGTAGATTCTATTAAAACTACTAGCTTTAAAAAGTATTGGTACTTACACCCTCTGATTCACAACTCTTCAATTTATGAAAAATAATTTTAAAAAAAAGTAAAATCTCATTTCGTTAAGAAAATGAATTAAGAACTTCTTTCTGAGACTAGTCTATGTTCTAATTTCCACAATATTTATTGAAAAAAAATATTAAAAATTTACATATATATCACAATAGACACTTGACTGCACAAGCTGATCACCAAAAGCGAGAAGGTAAAATTCTGCATCCATTTTAAGTTAGATCGTTATCAATGAACAAAGTCATTGATAAGTTTTCTTGAAAATCCCCAGAACTCTTTAGCATTTCCTTTATTATTACTACTTTAATTAGAGTTCAACAAACTATTAAAAAATAAAATGTTTTCTTGCGTCAAACATGTCGGTGGAGGTATTTTGTTATACAATGGGATAACAAATCATTTAAATAAAATGCAGCTAACAGCCTATAGTACTTATAGAGTGCCTGTACAAGTGTTTTCCCGTCAAGTATAACTGGTTGGCAATGAAGTTTCATACTATTTTAGTTCAATGAATATAAAACGACATGCGTTTGAAGCGTCTTTTCTAAAATCTATATCACTCATCAAACCACTATAGCTTAATCTTTTCGTTGTTATCGTCTATTTTTAAATGCTATTTTTTTCTCCTCAAGTCAGCACAGTCAGCGTAACTATGTTCTGCCATTTTTATTTTTATTTTTAGTTCAATTTGAGACTTTTAAAGCTCAGAATCTCTGGCACATTTTAATTGAATTGTCTCAACAAATTTTGCACTTTATCTGGATTAGTAAATTAAGTATTTTGTTATACTCTTATTTGATATAACCTTAAATTTATTCTCACTCTTTTAAAATTTTCTCTGTGTTTGAAGGAGTAGAACTCGGAAACATCTAAAAGACGTAGATCTGTAAGGTCATATTGTTTGAATGACCTAAAGACAGGTCAAGTCACTAGGTATGGTTATAAAACTGAACTTAGATTAGAAGTATTAGTAAATGAATGGTAAACACCAAAAATATGAAATGTGAATATTACTTTCACAACCACCAGAGTATCAGTATATTCTTCCATTTCTTACAGAATAGCAAAGGCAGCTATTCAGCTACTCTGGACTTCATGTCGACTAATATTTCTAAGGATATCTGTCTCTTTCTTTTCTAAGCATGGATAGTGTAGTAATGCTGTGATTTTACTGTCCTTAAACCTAGTACAATGATGATGAAACTATTTACGTCATTTCTTAAATCAACTGCTTAAATTCTAACAACTCATTGTCCTGAGACTTCCGACATTCCAGAACTCTATTCAGAGTTTCTCGCAAAGGCTCTTAAAAAAATTATGTGGGGTTCGTATCACCACAAGGAAACATCGCTCATATGTGAAATTCTCCCGAGATCGTTGAGTTTTCGTAGGGACACCTACACACGATCAACACCAATCCCCTCTCCTCCACCTTACCATATATATATATCAATTAATATTATAGAAATATGACAAACCATATGAATTATTTAAAAAAATGAAGATGTTATTCACTTCTTTAGATCTAGTGTATTCAACAATAGTTGCATGAATGGTTATCACTTAGAGCAATATATTATTACTGATAGATTGTGTGTAGGAATTGCGGAACTGACCCCTCTTTTTATTTCTCCTAAATATTTTCGCCAAGAAATATAATTAATAAATTTTCTTATTTTTTCCATACGCTTGCACATCATATCATCTTTAAGATAATGCCAGTAACCAACCCTTAATACATGAAAAAAATACAACATTTATGTCTAGAGCTGTGCGTTTCACAGTTCCAGTGATACAGTGTTTCTGTTGCTGCTCCTTGACAGGTAGTTATACTAGCGTAACAACACAGAGCACTGCTGCTTCCGCAACACTGACCCTCGTGTGCCAGTGAAAGGTAGTGTTTTTTTTTTTAGAAAGTTTGTGTATTGCGCATAAAAACTAAGTAAAATTTAAAATAAATGGTTGAAACTGTAAAAAGCTTAATTATGTGGGGTAAAAAGTGTGTAAAAAGCTTAATTTTGTTTTCTTAAGAATGTTATCAAGTTTATGTACGATTTCCTTTTCATAAGTTTGTTACACTTTATTCAGTATGAAAACAATTGCCAAACATTCTGTAGAGGAACGCCCTCACTAATTTTAGCTTCAACATGCTATTAATTATTATTAAATTAATTTACCAACACAACTCCTAGAAACATTTCTTGTCCCACCAGTTTCTAATAACGACCAAATTCTGGTCGTTCTAGCCTAATGAATAAGTTTCAGACATATGGTTAATTACTCTAATAAAAATTTACCTAATTATATGGGACTAAAAACCTTATAATAAGCTAATGTTAAACTATATGTTAATTCCAGTTAAATCGTTAATATATTTTCATTAGATATTTTTTATCAGTTTCTTCTTGTTTATTACTAACATTTCCAGTATAGCTGTTGGCTCAAGATACAAAATGACCTTACTTGAAAGAAATAATTGATCTGCGTTAAAATCGATGGTTAATCGTACAGTGTTAATTTAAATAAACATGGTAATGCTGGACTCTGCATTGCAAAGGGAAATTCATGTATTATTTGACTGCTAAACATGTAACAAATTGAACTACAAAGTAATGCTAACGTTGCAGAACGGAGAGAGCTTTAAACGGCAGGTGGCTGAAGACATTTCCCAAGATACACTTAAAGGAAGTTCCCCTATTCAAGGCCCTAAAACTAACAAAGTAAGTAATTACAAATACCAGGTTTGTATAAGTACAAGTTAATAATATTCTTTTTTTTTAAACAATAATGATAACTAATGTGTACGATTATCTTGTTATGTCAGTCTGTGGAAGAAAAATTAAAACCCTATAGTAAAAGAGATTTCCATAGAATTCAAGTTACCAAGAATCAAAAAGCTTTTCTTTCCTGTCAGTTTCAACCAACTATTGCTGTTTGTTAATTGAGGCACGTAAAAGATCTTAATAAAAACATCTCTATTATTGATCCAACAGAGTTAACTTATAAGTTTTTCAGCGTTAGAATCGAACATTAGATTTGAATGGTTTTTTCAATTAACAAAAAAAAAACTTGATATTTAACTGTTCAACAAGTTAATCACTGTCATCATACAATGATTAATAAAATACCACTGTTAATACCAAAAAAAGGCTGTTGGTAGTATAAAAATGTACAGTCTATAAGAAGTAAAATGATAGATTTTTATAATTATAATTTAATATTACAATGATCTAGATCACTGAAAATCAGCACTCTAATCTAGATTGATCATAAGCTACGATAGTCTAAAATTCCTTATACACTATTATGCAAGCCAAGATTAACTGTCATGTAGTTTTCACTAAAGTATGAATGCCACTGCAAGTAATTCACTAGAAAAGAAATGGTAAGTTCAAACCAAACAAGGAATATTGGTTTTACATAATATTTACATTAGTTGTTCAACTTACTATATCCTTTCTATACTTTCTGGATCATATTAAAGATGATAAAAAACAGAAAAGTTTATTACAACTTTTTCATTAGTGTCACATTAGTTAATAAAAAAACTGACTGAACATTTTTACAAAGATTAACGGGATTGTATCGATACATAACCCTAAGGACGAATACTTTACTTATTATTACCCGCTTCTTTAATTTTTTGTTTAAATTTGGCAAATGAGAATCATAGACAAAACACTATAATTAGATTGTATAGATATATCAGTAATTTTGTTGTTTTTTTTTTTAATTTTAAATTTTATCATTTTTATTTTAAAATGTCATTTTTCTTAAAAGTACGATTAAAGTTTCAGGAAGGAGAGCGAAACAAACGACCCCAAATTCAAGAATCTGAAGGAAACATTAAACGAATGAGACTATCTCCTCTTCATCAATTTTCGAAAGTGCCTTCAAAGGTAAACCATCTAACTCAAGATTGATACCTGAAAATATCAAGTTTTATCATGCAAGATATTACATTCAATCTTTTAAAATAGAGTCTTCTTAAAACTGTTAAAGGATGCTTCGAAATGATATAATTTGGATTTTTCTTACAAACAATTTGTTGAATACTACTACACATATATAATTATTAATGTTACGTTTTGTATTATTAACTGTTAACTGTCCTTAACCTGTCATGTAAGCGTGTGGTGTCTGAAATGTGCTCTATGACAATAAATATGTTCTTCAAAACCAATTCTCTGGGTTATTCCACTAAATTAAGAAATAGATTGTAAAGCATTGTAACAGGCCATGAAACCAGTTACCTTCCAACTCTGTTATAGAGTTTGATAAAGGTACCTTTTCGATTGAATTAATTAATAAATTTTGGAACGCTGTTAGTCTTAATTATTCCACGTGTCACCAATCAAATGGTTAATTCATTCTAACAGGGATAAAGTGAATCTTATTAGAAAGTCATTTAGATAAAGAAACTGGATGAGTTGACAGTTTGATATAGTGCTTTAGTTGACTGTTAAGAAAACAATGCCAGTAGTTCAAGGTAAAGTTGTTAAGCCGAAAGCTCTTCCGGTAGATCCTAGTGAAAATGAGAAAGCTGCTTTGAACAATTTTGAAGACTTTGATGCTGTTAATGGTTTGTGTGTTAGAGATGAATTAAAGAAGTATATTTCAACTTGAAAAACAAGGAAAATATGTGGAATACTTTGCATAGTGTGAATGAACAATGGTATTAGTGAAAGTAGGACCATTTGTATTTCAAATTATTCGATTATACAATGGATCCTGTTGACGATATTATAAGTCATGTGTCTAAACCTCAACCTTAGAAAAAGGTTGAAAAGCATTTGGAAAGGTTTACAGAGTAAGATGAAAAGTAAAAATGTTCAGCTGCCTAAATAAATGCATTTAAATAGGAATCTAAACAGATGTCCAATGGAGTACCTTAAATTCAAAAATACTTTGTTTTAGACCAAAGGTTGTAAATTGTGAAATGTTCTGATGAAAACGAAAGGGTATCCCGTGTGGCCCAAAACCTTGCCAAGAGCCAGTGTGATTCAGTTCAAAAGAAATGACAGAGAATCAAGCACTTTTTTTGTGGTCTTACTGGCCACTTAAAGAAGAACTGTTGTAAAAATGACCCTGTCTGAATCTGGACAAGTTTTTTCCGAAAACTGACGAGATGAAAGACAAGATTTTCACTTATTGATTTAGATGCTTTACGTCATTACTTCTAAATTGGACTAGTTCAGGTTATGTTGCAGTGGCCATCCCAGAAGAGAACTCACATTGGCCAAAAACTGACCCATTGTGATAGAACAAAGAAGAAAAGAGCTATTCTCCCTCGTCATTGGTCCGCTTGAGTCATCCCGAGAGAGCAATAAATTTAATTAGATCCCTGATACCAGTGGATACTAAGTTTTCAAGATTGTTAAAGAAATACTCTCCTAATCTTGCTTTCGTTCTTGAACCAGACCAGGGTATTGACAAAGTAAGTGAGGAACAGTTCCTCTCCTTCTTTGCTTTGACATGCCCTGTAGATGTCTCTTTCCAACAGGCCCAACATGGTGGCATGCTTTTCTATTAGCCAATGTCCAGTAGAAAGAACAATCACAGTGGTTACTATTTCTACTTCTAGAATGAAGTTTCTTAGTCCTTCTGTAATTACAGAACTGCTTAGAAAAGAGACATGTGCCCTCCGTTGTATTACACATTTTTAGTTAACACAGTCACTAATACTTTGGCAAACCCGAAGTTTGCATGTAAAGGGTGATATCCCAGGATGATAAAAAATATCATATGTCAAAATAATGGAGACAGACGGGCAAGCTCATCTGCCTTGCATTTGTCTATTATGTTCCAGTGTCTCGTAACCCAAATATGATCAACTTTTAACCTCTCTGATAACCTGTTTATATCTTATGCAATCCACGACTACCTCAGTACTTCCACCAACCTTACCCACCATGTTTGTAGAAAACCTGCTCCCAAATGAGGGTTTTGCAACGATGTAATAGATATCTGCGCACAAGTTTCTGTATTTCTGAATCAAAGTTTGTGGGTCTCTCTCCAGCCAACTGTTCCCCAAACAGGTCCAATGATGTTAAATTTAGAATAATATCTAACGCTTTGGTTGGGTGATCTTAAGATAGCCAGTAATATATACCTCTTCAAGTCCTTGCACCTTTCCCAATTCTTTGAGTCGGATACCCACTCGCAAGATTTTTTCCATACAATCACATCATAAAACAAAAAAGTGTGTAACGGCCACCTTATACATTCAGTAAATAATCCTTGGATTTATTCCCCATCTCTTACCCGTAGCTTTATCACATGAGTAAAGAGTATAAATGGCCTTCCTAGCACGTTCCTCATTGTTAGACTTCCAGCTAATCTTCTTATCTAGGATAAGCCCCAGATATTTTGCCTGATATAAAAGACCCAATCGAATATGACACAAGGAAGACACGTCAAACTCTCTTCCTGGTAAAGAGGACAACTTTCATTTTTTCTAGATTAATGCTTAGTCCATTATCCAAACACCACCTGTGAGTTCTAGATAAATATCTCTGTACAAGATCTGAGATAGTATCCAGAAACTTACCTGAGACAGCTAGCGCAATATCATCCGCATAACCAACAGAGATCTGGAGTTAGACCTGAGATCTAACAGCAACCCATTTAGAGTAACAAGAGGACACCACCTTGTGGCGTACATCTCACTGAAATTCTCTTAATCGTGAAACACCACCTCGCATAATCTGATGTTTAAATCCCTTGAACCTAGAGATGGCCCACAAAAGCTGATCCCTTGACACCACACAACGACCAACAATACCTTTTAACAGAGGGCAGATTCCTCCCCATATCCACCTCACAATCTGGAAAATGTGCCTTCATTAAGAGCTCCGATGATTCAGTACTCGAGTTCGTCCAGCTTTCATCCTGCCTGCTGATGTACTCTGGCATAATTGAATCCATAGCTAGGATTTTAAGGAGACGATTGCCCACCGAGACCTTTTCTATCCTGGAACGTAAGTTCCTTCCGGAGTCCTTCTTCGCAGTTCTGACCTTTGTCTTAAATTCCTGAACCTGGCCTTATACTCACTCCATTGGTTCAAAACCCAAGCTTGGTTAAATAGCCGACGACACTCCTTCCTCATTGCCCTAATTTCATATGTCCACCACGGAGGTCTTACTTCCTCCTGACCCTGCGAATATGGTATAACAGAAAGCTTTGGCTGCTTGATTGCAGGCAGTTGTCAACCACCCCACAATAGCATCCAAATCCACTGCATCCTTAGACTTGAGAACGGGCACCACTAAAACTCTAACTAGGATCTCTCGATAGACAGCCCAGTCTGTATAATTCCTGTTCCAGTACATAGGATAGGCTAATCTACTAATGAACTCTATATACTGAGTTTATATTATGTAAGAGAATCATTGATCACCGGACAACTTCCAATCCTTCATCAGTGGGATGGCAGATTCATTCACCAGTGTTATGTTCAGAATCTCCCGTCTATTGAGAGTACGAAAAGTAGAGGAGTAGTTCCGATTACAAATCTTAATATTATAACAGTAATATAATCATAAACCGACTCACCACTTTCGTTGATGTTGCTGCTACCCCATACTGTGTGGTGAGCATTACCGTCCACTACAATAATCACTGGCACGCCGAGCCTGTGGGCTCTCTCGACTGCTCTGCATACGGTATTAAGAAGAAGTGACTCATTTTGAACATTAGCCATGTAGGCAGCTACAAGCCAGATCGTCCGGTCTCGTTGTTCTACCGCAGTATCTGTAACAGTACCTTGATCAAAAAAATACAGATATTTTGAACGAATTAAATATGTTTCCAATCAATATACATGATCTGAGCTTACCAATTCCCATTGTATAGAAAACTCGAAAGTCTTGAAGCTGTAGAACCACCAACCTGGTTCTTAACGATCTATGACTCCAGTATTAAAGTGAAATCCTGTAACAGAGACAAAGTATCAGAGTAGCTGTAGCTGCCTTAGAATGATGATTTGCATAGCCTTCAACACATCCGACAGAGTACGACGATATTCAACTTGAAGACCCCTCAATGCTATCAGATGAGTCACTGGGTAATTCCTCGTCACTGATGATGCTCAGTCTCTTCAACATCCTGAACGGCGACTAGAGTTTACATCCCTCTCCAGCAAAGACAGGCTATCCATTACGAATATCCTGGTGGATCCGTCTAAGTCTGTCACAGTCAGATCCATTGAAGATGATGGATGAGGAAGATCAGTTGTTTCCTCCATACGACTCCCTCTGGCATCCCCTTTGCACACTTTTAAGGTGATCACTCCTTATCCGAAACCGATCACTCCTTGGGATTTTCATTGAGGGCAACAATGATCTGTCGAGAATTCTCCTTTCTTTCCCCCTCATTGACCACCTTTCAATCTTAAGTAGAAGGACAGGATTACACCTATAAAGAATCTTGATAATTCTATCAGGCTCTGCCGGCTTAGCCGGAATCCAGGTTCGAGACCTTGGTCAGACAAAACTTCCTTGGTTACTGCTTCCAGTGTTGCGCCAGACCAGGCTTCTCCTATCCTTGATTTAGCTATTTAAAGAGATCTGCAGATCTCTGATCCGAACACACCATAAGCTTGTTGTAACCCTGATAACAGCCTGAATCCCTGCAACAAGAAGTCGTGCCCGGGTTCTTCATCAAAATACTGTCATACACTTCAAGAAGGGTAATCTCCACCTCTTTTCTCACCCTCTGGGCAAACGCCCTATCCGGCTGACTACAGTCTATACCGCCCAGACATGGTGATCTTTGATCACTTCACTAAAAGGACGAGGTAAGCGTTTATCCCAGAGGGTCCGTTCTGAGACATAAACTGACCCCAGTGCTTTCAGCCAGTGCACGGGTCCCTTAACACACCAGCATCAGGTCGGTTCAAATTTCATCCCTCCATAGGATGAAACAAACATCAAAACCTCATACCAGAGGAAGGGAAAATAATGAGGAGGCTGGTATAGGGATGACAAAAGAATATTGAAAGAAATAATGAAAAAGAAAACATGACATGAGAAGGACAAGGAAAGAAGAGAGAGAAGAAAGTTCGTAGCAGGTAGTGACTGGTTTATGTTTTCTAAAGTGTTAGAGAAATTACTGTTGAAATGCTAGTTTAGTTGAAAATGGTATCCAGGTTTTCTTACCGATGTTTGGTTTGTAACAGAAAAACGACAAAATCTTTTTTATTTTCGATAAAGGCCTTTGCCTATATATGCCCATATGATGAAATTAAACAACGAGATTTTATAATCTAACTTGATCACTAAGTTGCTGTTGGAATGAGGTCCAAAGTAGTTTACAAATTATTATAAACTTTAAATTTAGTTTAGTTATTTGTTTGACTACTAATAACATAATAAATTCCTAAATAAATTCCTACTAATTTCAATCTTTTAAAAGACATATTCTTAAATAATTTAAAGGAGACCATGATTATTTAATTTCTATTCAACTAGAACGGGTAGAACCAATTTGTTCTATAGAAATACATTTCTATTTGAAGTTCTAATATTAACCGTTTGGTGTTTTGCTATATTTTGTTAACTTACCAATTGTGTGCTAAGAGGTTACTATGTTTTTTGTGTTGCTTTAACCGTACTCTTTGTCAAAAATGCAAATATTCTTTCAATCTTCGTGTGTTATTCTACTAAATTTAGAGATTTATTCAATTCAATGGTTGTAAAAAGTGTGTATTAATTTCATCAGTTTCATTCCGATTAATTGAAAGAAAGTAGTATTTTATGATTGATCCAACATGAGAAAGGTATTTAAAAATGGTCCACAAATATTAAATAAAAAACTTAAGTCATTAATAGTGAAAAGTTGAACCAAAATGCCAACAAAAAATTAGTTCTGAATCTATCAGATAAAATATGATATAATGATACAGTTACAGCATTAGGATATAGGTTAAATTATTTGGCTTTCCTTGTGACCATAAGACTAGAAATATAAATAATAATAGCGTTTAGGTGACTAAAGGTTTTTATAATTCAGAAAAATTGCAAAGTATAGATCTTGATAATTTAAATACTTTTAAAGGATGTAATGTTGATTAAAAAAATGTCTACAGTTCTTTCTGAATAAAATCTAATTTATATAGTTATTTCTTTATTTTATTCCTCGATAATAGTAATAATAACAATTATTTGTTAATAATATTTTATAAAAAAAAATACACTAACAAAATAGATCAAAGGAAATAAATAAATTAATATTCTTATAGACTGAATATTCCGGTTCATGGCTCATTAATTAAAATTAATTGTAATGGGCTCTAATTCTACTTTTAGGTTATAAAAATATTTTACTTCTAACATTTAATCATGAGTCCGTGAGACCTTTTGTAGTAAGTTGTACTTATTTTTACTACTTAAAACGTATCTTAGTCATTGAAGAGGACGTAGAACCGTGTGATTTATTATTATATTAATATAATTATTACTTTATATCCTATTATTATTATAATACTAGCATTATATATAATATTATTTTATTATAATTATACATTACATTAAGCGTGTGATTTATAAATTATATTTCAAAAAGCTGTAAACAATTGGGTTAATTCTCTATGTTCATAATTAATAATTCTGTCACTGATATTCATGGAATAGAAATAATTGTCAAAAAAAAATTTAATTATTTTCTTATCTCCTTTACTAAAATATTTTATTTTCCTTGGTGAATTTTAACCGAAATTCCAGCATTCATGTAATACATACTGAAAAATAATGGAGCATAGGCAAGCATTAATAATAGTAATATTCAAATGTGTTGTCCAAACAGTTCAAAGATTACCTTTCACCATGAATAAAGTGGCATTGTTTTGGTTTACTAAGAACTTTCTTTATTCTTACTATTTATAATCTCAATGTGATAAACGGATTTACTTCCTCTGAATTACATTAATTTTAGAAGAAAATGTTGTATGTAATGCCTTTTTAGGAATTCAGAAAAAATTGTTTAACACTAAACTTATAACGTTAGTACAATGGAAATTTGTCAAAAAATTAATCCTAAAATTAGAAATTTATAAAAAAAATTCTTAAAATTCCGAACTGAAATTTTGTCTTGAAACAATGAAACCTTGAAACCTTAAATAACCTGGCCTACTGGTTGGATTTGTTTCCATTTATTTACACCGTTTTCATTGACTTTTTTTTAATATTTTTAAGTGAAATAAAATTGTTATTTAGAGATTTAATACAAAAATTTTGAAATTTCTAATGAGTTAATATATATGTTACAAGAATAAAATTGTTAGTGTAAAAAATTAATACCAATCAAACATATTTTCTTATGCATTTCATTGTTTGATAGTTTCGAACAAGTGTTTTGACTAATCAAACAAAACATTAGTTGGTTTTTAACGAGTTTGATATTATATTTACTTATAGTAATGTTGAGTTTAGGCCACTCCAGATTTTTTACCTTAGTTTTTATTCATGTTCGAATTGAATATTTGTAGGTAAGGCAGGACACGTCTGTCGGGTTAGCTATTGTGTTAATAATTAAATACAAAATTAAGTTTAGCTGAAGTTAATATAACATTCACTGATTGATAGGTGGTACTAAGTTTGCCAGGTCAGAATATATATAAAGTGTAAGAGAGAGTTTTATATGTGTGTCAGTGTGTAATTGTAAACATTTCACTTTAGTGAAACTTCATAATTATATTGTTGTAATAATTACTTCTTAATACCTTAAATGAATAATAATTAAATGGTTTATAGAGCATAATATACTCTATTCTTATTTTTGCAGCTTCAGGAAGAAACCGTATACAAGAAGTCTACTGAAGAAGTTAGCAGGCCTGAGAAAGAGTGTCATAGAGTTGTTGCAACATCCAATCATCCTACCACACTTGTTAAGGTCAAATTTGTTTCTCCTTTTATTTTTTAAATTATGGAAACTAACATGATGTGGAATTTGCACTGATGAATATCAATGGCGGTTGCAATCATATTCTTAATTATATTGGTTTATTCACAACAACTTTTGATAATTATTTTAAAATAAAGTTAAATTGTATGCTTTCCAGTTGTAACTAAACTATTATAATTAAATGAGTTGTACTTTTCTATTTATAAGAAACATCTTTAAACATTGAAAAAAGAACCTACTGTCATAAATTCTAGTTTTCCTATACTAATGGTTAATTATCAAGTGAATGCAAAGTGGATGTTAACTTAAAGAGTAGGGGATCTGTCCTATGCTCTTTATTTCTGATTTTTTAGAGGTCATTTAACTTTACAGAATTCGAAAAGTTGCTCTCTAAAACATTTGAAAAAATCAATTATTTTGTAAATAGGTGTATGATTTGTGCTATCTGATTACACAGACCTCAGTACTGATTACAAGTTTAATGTACATAAAAAAACATAGAGAAATTAAAAACACACACTTACAGTTTCTAATTTTTGGTTGAACCGTTTTCAGGAGAGATAAAAGAGGGAAACCAAGCGCACTGGTACAAAGACGGTTGAAGACCTCTCTTGTCTCTCCTGAAGACGGTTCAACCGAAAATTAGGGACTGGAAGTGTGTGTTTTTAATTTCTCTATGTTTTTTAATGTACATTGAATTGTATTTGTCCATTTCGGATCGTATTTTCATCGAAAAAGTATATATATATCATTATATTATTATCTGAGTTCATTATCATTGTGCGTTCCACTTTATTTCGGTGTTCCCGTTATTGAACTGTGAGTAAAATTAAAAAAAAAATGGAGTAAGCTACAGACAACTTAATTAATTATTCGTAAATAAACATGTAAAATTGATTGACAATGAGTTTATTTCTGGATTTATTTTTATGTGGCTGTGGTGCAGACATTTTATCAAACTCCTAGATAATATTATTATTATTATTATTATTATTATTATTATTATTATTACTTCAGGGTAACTATAGCACTGTGTCTTTAAAAAAAACTATTCTACTTCCCCTCTTCTGTACTAAAGTACTTTAGCAGTTAGCTTCAACGCCTCCAAGAAGCTCTTTTGCTGGTTCCAGCGGTGAAAATTTTTCTATGGTTTATTGAGTGTCCCAAAGCACCTACCTTTGTGCAGAAAAGTTGCCTTAAAGTCAGTCAGCAGGTGCAACGGTGTTACTTGCTCTTCTTTGCAGAATCTGCACAAACCATCATTGATAATGCCCATTCAGGTTCCCTACGTTTCGGGAAAAAGCGGCTTCCTTTCTACTTCATCGTGAGGATCTTCTTCGGGTCCTCAGGTGCACTTGTGGGAGGTTGGCTCCCACTAGTTAGCGCATTTGGACCCTCTGCGCTTCCGGAGGATGTTCTCCGGACTTCCTTCTCCTTAGTATCATCTGAGAGAAAATCCCTGTATCTCTATCGGTGGTATTTTGTCCCCTCCGGCAGAGCACCGCATACCGGAGGCTCCATTCATAATACAGTAACCCCTGTATCATCCATCCTTCGGCACGGATCGCATAACACCTTAGATTGGGGTTAAGATAAAAGGAGGGGATTTGGGGATTAGGAAGGATGTGAAACGAAGGTGGTCAGGCCTAGCCCCTGATCACCTTCTCCTCCTCTTTCGTTTGTCCCTGCATATAGCAGGTTAACAGGGTAGCCTCGTGAAGGCCGAAAGTCGGAGTTGAGTGTTAGAGGCTATTAGAGGCGCTTAATCAATCCATTACTACCCCTTCTAGATAATAAATTTAATGTCTTTATTTATTTTATTTTAATGTGGTTATACCAATTTAATAGTTTCAACAAAAAATGGAATTATTGTTCTAGAATAATTGCAGGAACAATCTGAGTAGTTCCTGCAGATGGAACTTCATAGTTGTAATTTTTACATTACTAAGTTACTAAATTACTAAGTTCATGAAACTTTTATTATTTAAATTCATATGAAGATTTAATTTAATAAAATATTTAAAGTTTCTGGCATGACCAGAAGAAAATTGTGCCCGTTTTGTGAGAGAACAATAAAGTTTATTTTCCATGTTCCAGCATTACCAAAAAATTGTAATAAAAGTTTCCTCTCCTAGAGCTGTATGTCTCTTAAATGAATTTTTTGAACTGTGCGACTTTTGATATGTTTAATATATTTTTGATGGACAACCAACTAGCTATACGCAGCAGTTAGGTATTAAAACACATATTCAGAGACCCTCTTTGCAAATGAATCCGTAAATTTTTTTATTTATAATATATAATAACTATATAAAAATTTTAGTGTTGCATACACTCAGTTTTACTATAGGTGAACATACTATCAAACTCTGACAATTAATTTAGTTTTGGCTTTAAGTTAATGTGCCTATTGTTATAACTATATGTTATTTCCATTTTTATAAGCAAATTTGTTTGTCAATGCCTCTGTCAAATTGCTCTAGTGATACCACTGGTAGGTATGTTGTTTCTTATGAGGATGCCTAAAACTTCTCATGTTTTAAATAGATAGAACTTTATAATTTTTAAATACATGCATATTGTTATTACCACTGAGGTTAGTAAGATTAATATTAGAATTAGAAAAAACCGTCATACCTCGTAAGTTGATATCGGAGATGTTGGAGCGCTTTCGGATCTGGTCCATCTTCAGAGGTCTGGTCCATCTTCTGGTCCATCTGGAGTTGCGAATGAAGATGGACCAGATCCGAAAGCGCTCCAACATCTCCGATATCAACTTACGAGGTATGACGGTTTTTTCTAATTCTAATATTAATTTTATAATTTTTATTGTAATATTGTAAAGTTATGAAAAATAAGTAGCATGACAACAAAAATTTTTAAATTTGTTAAATGATTGGAGAAATGGCTTAAAAATAGTAGTCGTATTGTTATAAAGAATGAATAAGTACCATCCCATGCTCGAATATTACCCAAAATGTATGGAGTTCTTTAACGCACCAATAATATATCTCTGACATTAGATTTGTTGATGGTTGAACAATTAGATTCAACCATCTTTTACCAGTTATATTAACTTAACTTTAATATATAAGTCTTCTTATATATTAAGTATTCTTACATATAATATTAACTCTGTAAAATATCTTAAGATTTCTTGTATTAAGTCTTAAAACAATAATTATGTTTCACTGGACTTTGCTACAAAAAATGTATGTCAATGTAAACAAGTACAGTAGGTTGTCCATTAGTTTGAGCTGAGTTTTCAGTTTATATAGCTGAATTGCCTCTTGCAGTAATTACATTTTCTTAACATATTTTCCGTAGTATACTAATTTTATCTAGAGTAGTCTAACAAAATATAATTTTTCTATAGTTAGCCGTTTAGATTAACAAAAAAAAAAACATTCTGAAATCGTAAAATGTAGTATAACGTTCCTTTTCTTCCATGTAATTTTTTAATAAAGATAGTCGGCTCATTTTACCATCTGATTCTATTTTCGTGGCTAATTTCAGTATGATACGACAGACAGTGTGACCTCTATCTATCATATCCAAAAACTTTGAAAATCAATCGTAAGTCAATTTTTTTACATGTTATTGTTATACTGACCTTGGAGGTTATTGAAAAATTCTTGAGTTTTTTACCAGTAATGCTTTAGCCAGTTATCTTAAGAATTCCAACTTTCAACACTCCTGATGTAGTAGTTTAGGAGAAAAAATGTTATCTAAATTCACATTTTGCCAAAAAAAAGTGTTTTCGCATAGTGAAAATTATGCAAATTATTCTCAATTAATAGGGTAGATCTACATATAGGGGCCATTTTTGTGTGGAATATTAATTTCATCCATCAAATGGTATGGCCTGTAGCGTAGCCATAAACGTTTCTATATATACCCACCAACACAGACATAGACATCATCGAAAAAAACGTCAAAAATTAACTTGAAAACAAGTAAATCCTTCCTCAAAACACGTAAATCCGTCTCAATATTGATTTTTTTTTTTAGTGATTGCTATACTTATACCTAAAGTGAAGATGTTTATGCGTATGTTAAGAAGTGAAAATCTCTACTTCTATTTGTTAAAAAATATATTATTCTGTGATTATAATTAGATACAAACACATATATATATATATATATATAATTATAATTTTTCTATTATTCTTTCAACAAATTCGTATACACGCTATATGTTCATATCATATTGCATTAAATTATTAAAATATTTTCTACTTATTTATTTGAAAGTAACTCGTTAAAAAAAAATATTTTAAAGTCCAATAAATCTATTTAACTTATGAATAAGAAAAAAATGTCTAAGTTAATGTAAAAAATCAAAAAAGTGGGGCAGTTAACGATTATTTTAAGCTGAGCTGCTTGATTTTTATGGCTATATACCTCATACCATGGTGAAAAGATCTCTGTTTTTTTTTCTTGTTATACTGTTCTTACATAAATACCATATTCATATTTTAGGATTTTAGTAATAGTAGTTAAGTGAAGAAATATATTTTCTGATCTCACAAAATTAACATAATGCCCTTTCCGTTGAAACATTTTCTCCATAAGTTCTACAGCTCAACCTTCAAAATATGAAGAGCGATATTTGTGCTCTCTTTCATCATTATGCTTCCAATGGTGTAACTAGTACGTGTTTAAAATCTTTCAAATTCAATCAGAAATCAAATTTTTTCAATTATATGTAAAAATGACCTTTACCACTATCGGAAAAATCTGATAATTTCTAGTTATTGTTTAATATTAACACCAGAAACATACTTCGTTGGACATTTTAGTTCAAGAGAAAAAGAATGTGTCGAAGAACATAAGTCATTGAAATAAATTTCCCATGATGCAATATTGTTCAAAACTAGAAAGGTCATGTACATTATAAAGTTTACTTTTACATCTATTTACTCTCTACATGAAATGGAACTCCTGTTTTTGGGTCAAAATTTCGAAATCGAGTTTTCAGTGGAAATCCACCATAATCGTCATTGCTATTTTCATGAAATTTCTTAATATCCCGGAGATGCGAAAGCAGCTCGGCATCAAAATTGTACTTATTTTGAATGCATTATGTGAAAAAAAGTCATTTTTTTGGATTGCAAAAAATCTGCTCAGAATTGATTTTAATTAAAGCTATAGTGGTTCTAGACTTTTATTTAGTAATTAATATGTATCGGGTACAATCCGAGGAGAGATTATCCACAGGGTTAAATGTCCAAAAAACTAAAGTTATGGATTAGTCATAAATGAAGTTTTTGAAGTATATAAATGAACGTTAAATGTACTCAGATTATGTCAATACAGATATTAAACAAAATGCAGTATTATATAGGTCATTAATATTAAATCTGATCCTAGTTAGTCTAACTTAGAGAGTAATATCAGAAAAATGATGTTTGTATTTTTCAAATACAAATACAATACAGAAGAAAACAACTATATCAGTATTCTAAAAAAATCCTATTAAGTTACTTATGATTATTATTATTATTCACGCGTGAAAAATTGAAGAGTGCTACTGGTTTGTAATTATGTTAGTGAAAGTCAGTGTCATCTTACACCAGATATTTGAGTGCAATATCAATTTGATCCATCAAACGGTGTGGCCTGAATGGTGTCTTTTTTTTCTTTTCCATTTGATCATGTCCTTCGGTCTTTTAAGTATACTAGGTTGATGTTTTCTAACGTGGAGCTCTTTTGACGCGTCATGAAGGACCAAACGCATACTCACAAATGAGGAAAACGATACAGTCTCGTGAAATGCTCAAGGTAGACCTACATCAAAAAGAGCTATAAACATAACCCTTTTAGTCTTTATGAGACTGATGATTACTTGGTGGAAGAGATCATCAAGCATTGCAGGCGAAAATGAAAAGGAAAAAAAAAGATTAGCAAATAATAGTGAACTGAAAAGTATTATTATTAAAAATAGGTAAGTAAGAGAAAGAGATAGCAGAAAGGGGTAGGTATCAGGAGAAGTATACAAACGCTAACCATATCGAGACCGGTCAAGCAAACCTAAATCTGTCACAATCGGCCCAGACAAGCAACTCCCGCTTAAACCTTAGGCCTGATGGGCAACAAAAGCTCCCAAATCCCACTGAGGGGTGAAAAGAATATTAAGAAAGACAGTCGTTAGGCGGAGGAAGAAAAGGGGATAGGCACCAGTAGCCCTCAAGCAAGCACGCTATTGAGCGGACTTGCCACCCACGGGTGTCAATCAGAGATCATAATAAAGCCTTTGTAGCCGCTGTTGTGCTACCAAGTGAGAAAAACAGACATGTTAGCCTTACAAGACCGAAGGGATGGCAGCTACCCTAGGTCGGAGCCCGATCTAGCAGACTTGAAAAGTGTTCACAGACCTATTTCTTTAGTAGTTCGCAGAAAATTTTAAAAATGACTATGGGACCTCGAAACTTTTAAATCCTTCGGAAACTTGAAATCAAATTTCTTTATGAAAACTATTTATAATAGTTGATAGTAATAATAAATCATGGTTACTTTACTATAAGAAAAGTAGTATTGACTTATTAGGCTATATGTTATTGACTTATTAATATGTGTTATTTATAAACTCGTTTCAAACAAAACAAAAATGTTATTCCAATTGAGCGTAAAAATAAAGTTAGTGTCACTAACAATAATTCTATTTTTTAATTCTTTTTGTATAAAGGGAATGTTTAGAAGTTGGAGTACCAAATATCTTTAATATATTGATTATTTATAGATATTAATATATAATATTGATATATTGATATAATTAATATATTATTTATATTGATCAGTGTGGTAACAATAAATCCAGAAACACTACCTTCCTAATTTTAAAAGGGAAAATCGATATTATTCATTTATGATTCTACATTGTTGAGAAAAGTACTGAAATATGATTTTTCTATTTTAATGTTCTTTGATATTATCGGTATTTGTAGAAATTAATGTAAAATGACTGAGTTGAATACTGTTTCAGGAAGGCGAAGAAATTTACACCAGGTCCGTCATTGAAGAAGTTGATACCACAAATTTTTTAAGAAAAATTATAGATTCACCAGCTGAAGTCACTAGTGTCACCCAAATCAACCAAGTAACGGTATAACAAGTAGATATATTCAAATACATATTATTAAATTAATAAATTGTAGTTACTAACAACTTTTTGTATATAAAATAAATTAATTTCAGTTTGTTATCTTAAACAGTTAAAAAGAAATCAAAGATCCAACTTAAGAAAATACTGAAACTTCATATTGTTTAGGATTATAAATTTTTGTTACAAATATTATAAAACAAACTTGTTGTATGCTTTATTCACTACGTAATTAGAGAATATGTGTATTGAGAGTTTTGGTCGCTAACTAAATAGCATCTAGCATAAAAAGACTGTACTTTACACTGAAAGCATAGCAATAGGAAGACAAATATATTTTAATACTTTATTGACGATAAAGAATCCAAAAAATTAAAACTTAAAACAAAGGCATTTTTTTATTTATTTATTTATCTTATAACCAAGAAAATTAATAGCAAATATTTCAGTTTGGACTACTTTTTTAAAAGTGTAGTGTGTACATAATAGAAAAACATACAAATAAGTCATATAAAATACTACATATATATACAATAAACGTGAGCATACACGGAACAACCTAGCCCACTTTAGCATTTTTGTACATATATATGAAATAAATTCAAAACGAAAGAAACACACAGAAAGACACAGACATAACTCACATCGAAATTTCGACCATCGTCGTCATCAGGAGGTGTGATGAGCGAAGAGTCCCGCAGGAAGGCAGGACGGAGTCACCGCCCTCGTACTCTTCGCTCTTCACACCTCCTGATGACGACGATGGTCGAAATATCGATGTGAGTTATATCTGTGTCTTTCTGTGTGTTTCCTTCGTTTTGAATTTATTTTATTTAAAAAATTCCGCTAGACCACTTCTTTTAATTGTATATATATATATATATATAGATTCAATAATATATCGACCATTTGATAGAATAGGTATGTTCTCTAATCGGGATTCGGTCAATTTTCTAGGATAAAAAAATCAAACTGCCAACGTTTCGGTTTTATTTAAAAACTTCTTAATAGGCAGAAGTAAGAATTTTTTAACTAAGAAAATGAAATTTACATTATTTAAAGGAACAAAATAAGACTAATCTTATTAGTCTAGTCGAAGGTTTTGTCCGGTTAACTTTGTTGTTAACCTACCATATACCATATACCCTACCTACCATACCTATATACCATATACCATATAACCTATATATATATAACAACGTCTGAAACTTAGATATTCAGAAATCTGACTCTTTCAGACGAGTTGTGGTCCTCATTAGAGACACACAATGAATATATGGGTGGAAAAAGAGGACATAGGGAATTGTGCTGAGAGAAAAGTGTATTTTCAAAGACGTAAAAACAAGGGAAAAAAGTTGACCAGGACAGGATAGTATATAGAAAACCTATGAATGTACTTGCATATGTTCACTTTTATTCTTCGCATCCAAAAAATATTAAAATTTCTGTTTTTAGAAATATGTTTTTTTAGGGCGTTAAGAGTTTGCTCTCCTGAATTCCTTAATGAAGAGATTACAACATTAGGTCAATTGCCCTTTCATTAAAATACCCCTCTTCTTATATCGATTTAGCTTTGAAGGGTGCTAAAAAAACTTTCTCTAATACTTCAACATAGCCCCTTTTATTGTCAAATTCTATAGTTTTGCCATACCATGAATCATTGGATTATTTATAAAAATAAATAAACTATAAATAATAAATAAATAATAAATAAACTATAAAGTAAAATAAAAATAAACCGTAAAATTTCTTAATTTTATTTTTTAATTTATGTATAACTAGCAAACGTACCCGTCTTTGACGGAATCAAAAATTCTATTATACTTGGTATTCCAAAATATCAATTATAGTATTATACTAATACTACAATTAGAAGTTATAGAATAGTAGAAAATACCATTATTAGTACAGTGCTAAAAAAAAACAAAGGAGTACAGTAAGAAAAAGTAAAAAACTATCCGCTAGCTGTCAACCCTCTTTGAAGAGGCTATTGCCCTCGTAACGAAAGTATCAAGTTTGAAGAGACCGTTACAATGTTTATAATATTGATCTATTAAATTTAATTAGAGACGATTCAATAATATTTCTTAACAACATTGATTTTCATAGGTAATAAATTTAGCTCCTGTCCAATCAATATGATGATTTTCATTTTTTATATGCAAGAATAAGGCACTACTGTTTTCCTGTCTACTTACGTTGTATTGGTGTTGTTTTACACGTGTCTTTAATGATTTACCAGTTTGACCAATATAAATTTTATAGCAATTTTTGCACGGAATTTTATAAATAACAGCGGACTCCAATTCGCTGGGAGAGTTTTTTATTAAAATATTACCCACGTTATTACGATTAGAAAACACTATATTAAAGTCAAGTTGTTTGACTAATCTTGGAAGGGGGACCAATGATTCCTGGTATGGCAAAACTATAGAATTTGACAATAAAAGGGGCTCTTTTGAAGTATTAGAGAAAGTTTTTTTAGCACCCTTCAAAGCTAAATCAATATAAGAAGAGGGGTATTTAAATGAAAGGGCAATTGACCTAATGTTGTAATCTCTTCATTAAGGAATTCAGGAGAGCAAACTCTTAACGCCCTCAAAAACATATTTCTAAAAACAGAAATTTTAATATTTTTTGGATGCGAAGAATAAAAGTGAACATATGCAAGTACATTCATAGGTTTTCTATATACACTAAAGCGTAACTCATTAGGTAACCTATGGATCAGGACATCTAAGAAGGGCAAATTACCACTTACTTCTTCTTCCATTGTGAATTTGATTGTCGGCACTAATGAATTCAATTTTATTAGGAAATCAACTTTATTTAAAGAATTGGGACAAATATATTTATATATATATATATATATATATATATTGTTAAAATTTGCAGCAGCTTCTGCACTCACTAACTTTACGCTGGTTGCCTCGATCCTTCGGGCGATTTTTCTTTCTTCTGGCTGCAGTTGCCATAGCATCTGTCCTAGGGACATCGTCAATATTTTTCGAGCTTTCGACCATAGAAACGTTGGTCATCTTCAGGTAGAGCATGCCTTGTAGTTAAGAGCTTAAATACCAATCGTAAAGTTAGTGAGTGCAGAAGCTGCTGCAAATTTTAACAACATATGTTTGAGAGAAGACCTGCTGCCAACGTATTCTTATATATATATATATATATATATATATATATATATATATATATATCTGATTGGTTGATGCGGGACCAAATAAGCTTTACTCATTTTATTCGAAGTTGAAGGCTTCTAGCTCACGTACAGCGGTTCTTCTCTTCCATGGAGTCATCTCCGCCGACACAGCAAATAGTATAAGGGCTCGCACTCCCTCAGAAAATGAACAGTTGCCGTGCGATGTCGACTTCTCCACTTCGAGTTTTCCCTGTCCGGTCCTGAAAAAAGCCATAAGACTGCCACTGCTATCTTGTTGAGACTGGTCACAGCATGATGAAACCGCTGCCGGCCTGCCAGGAAAGGATAAGGGCTCGCACTCCCTCAAGAAACACAAACGCTGGCGCTGGGCATTGGCCCCATTATGCAGCGAGATCTCATTGGTTGTATTTTTGGTTGGTGGGTTGGTTGTTGGTTTTTGAACGGCTATTGATGGGTCCCGCTTATTTGGTCTAGCATCAACCAATCAGATATTAGAACCAGACACCTCATGTAGATTTTCAATATATATATATATATATATATATTGAAAAGGACGAGCCAATCCCATGAAAAATCCAATGAAAAGGGATTGGCTCGTCCTTTTCAATACCTAATCTGGCATTCAACACACACACACATATATATATATATATATATATATATATATATATTATTAAAGTAGACGGCAGCTTCCGCATTCACGCCTTTTTGCTGGTGTTTTCTAGTTTTCTAACTAGTTTTCTTTGGTAGGGAGTGATTTCATGAAGGAGTTGTCCCAGAGACATCGAAGAAAACTAGAAAACACCAGCAAAAAGGTCGTGAATGCGGAAGCTGCCGTCTGCTTTAATAATATATGTTTACGAGAGAATCTTCTGCCAATAATTTTTCGATATCTCTGGGACAACTCCTTCATGAAATCACTCCCTACCAAAGAAAACTAGTTAGAAAACTAGAAAACAGCGTCAAAAAGGTCGTGAATGCGGAAGCTGCCGTCTACTTTAATAAAATATGTTTACAAGAGAATCTGCTGCCAATATACACTAATATATATATAGTTTACACAGGAAAGAGAAAAACAAATAAAGACACACACAAAAGACTCACAACGATATTTCGACAGTCGTCGTCATCGGGCAGAAGTAGTCCGTTTGAGTAGCTGAAACTAACTGAGTGGTAGGCTGAAAGCAACGAACACGCACGCATTCTGCCGGCCGCCCTAGGTAAGCTACTAACTACAGAGAGAAAAATAACTAAAAAGAACAAATAAAAGCAAATAAAAATAACAGAATGAGAAGAATAGAAAATGAAGCAATAAACGATTTAAAAAAAAATAAAAATAAACAAATAAATAAAAAATAAATAAAAAAAATTAATTAAAGGTACAAGTTGAGGCCAGGAGGAGAGCGAGCTTTGAGAAGACAGATAAATGCCTCCTCTGAAGCTCTTAAAGTGACACGGGAAGACGGAACAGGGATATGATTAAGGACTTGGACCCGGATCCAAGGATATATATATATATATGTGTGTGTGTGTGTGTGTGTGTGAAAAATATTCATCAGGAATAGCATTATCTAGGGGGGTTCAAATCAACCGGCAGATGTTTTTCTCATTTGTCCCTGACCTCCTTAGTTTACCCCATCCTGGCTAACTTTTCTTTCCTTGCTTTTTGCGTCTTTTAAAATATACCTCTTGCCTCTTCCGTCAACACAATACCCTCTATCCGTTTTTTCCTATGTACAAATATTATTGAAAACCAAGTGGCTTTTGCATTGACGATCCTTTTAGGTAAATGTTCTATTTTCCTAACTTTACGATGTTGCAATGTTAACTGATAGAGTAACTAACCCAGGGACATATTCAACACTTCAAAATTTAAAAAACACATTTATTAATCTAAATCAAGTTTTCGAACTCACTAGCCATCTTCAGGAGTATAATGTAAATACAATAAGAATAATAAAATAAAATTTCAAGAAAATGATGTAATTATTGAAAACAAAGCTAAAAACTATTCACTAGTAACAGGTGATATAGTAAAGGAATACATACAACTCACTAGCGCTTAGTAGTTCAACTAACGAAATCACTTTTAAATAAATAATTTAAATCTAGAATCTTGAACTTTTGATTTAAATCAAAATTTCTTGAACTAGGAATAACAAACATATCATTTATTTGACAATTTAGTGAAGTTCATTTCTCTTTGATATATAATGCCTCCAATATTTGCAAATGAAGGGGGTTTTAATTAATAATAAGGACAGCAGTTCTATTCACTACTATTACCCTCGTCAGACGAGTACCGTATTCTTTCTCCATATGAATCTTTGGTGCTCCAGAAGATAGGTTAAGTGTAAGACACCTCGATAACTTTGTCATAGTCATATCGAAAAGGAAGGGATTCGCAGTTCGCTTGTGTACATGAGAACTGATATATATATATTGACTAAGCTGAAGCTCAGGCGTCTTACATCTATTACTGTTTCTTATAAGCAGGCTGCAAATTCTTTTGTTTTTATAAAATATGTTCAGCTGGAGCGTATCCTCTTCTTTAGTGGTCTTCACGTGTCGATCTACAATCTTCCTGAGAGCCTGTTCTTGTAAGTATTGCGTGGACATGTACGCTGTATAGGAGGGGTTCTCAATGGGGGTAAATTTTGGGTTTTCAGGGGTGAATTGTGACCTCAGTAAGTTTACAGAGTGAGGAAAGCTATTTAGCTTTATTTAAGAGGTTTTCACCTCTTAAATATAAATTGATTGAATTAATATTTTATACATTCATCAATAATTGTTATTAACATTTAATTCATAAAATTTTATTATAAACATAATCAATTTAAAGTTGTAAAAGTGTATATACTACCTCGGATAAAAGAGGGGGTGGGGGAAATGGCGATGGTGTGAATGGGCCGAGGAAGGCTGAGAACCCCTCCTCTATAGTATGTGGGTAATTTCTCACTAGTCCAAAAGCCACGAAAGCCTTGGCGCAGCATAAGTCTAATTGCCTGGAAATCTCCTCAGTGACAACCTTATTAGAGTAGCCATTATTGAGAGTATTTGAGTAGATCTCTCAAGTTCTTCATGCAAGCTACTCCAATCACTGTAGTGACTCAAGGTCCGTCTAACGTAGTCACCAATAGTGGTGCGCTTGTATCTGAATGGGCTTTCACTTTGACCCTTGAGACAATGGCCCATGGTGGTGGGCTTCCTGTAGATAGACGTTGTTAATCCTTCCTTGGTGTTTTTAACAAGAACATCCAGGAAAGGTAAGTTTCTGTTAGTGCTATTTTGAATTGTGAGACTAAGTCCTGATGCAGCTTAGAGATGTTGACAAAGTTGACAGATTTCCTCACTTCTTCTAGTAAGTAAGAAAATTTAATCTATATATCGAGCGTAGATGTAAGACTTCAAAGAACTAGAAAAGACATCTTGCCCAATTATAAAACTGATTAAATAGTACTCTCAAAGGCAATCCCATCTAACTGCTTCATGGAACACAAAAGATGTTCAGGAGCGCAAAAGGGGATTCCTTAGTGCACAGTTCGACCAATGCTTTAAAGACTGATTTAGGGATATCACTCTTAGGTTCCTGGTCTTGAAGATAGATTTCTTCCAGTATATAACTAACTGTTTTATATGGACACATTCGTGAACGGGCTCTCCACGTGCAATTGTATCAGTACTAGAGGTTGCCTTTATCAACTCCAGGAAGTCCATTGAAGAAAAAAGCCTATATTCGAATGGTATGAAAGGCGTGAGTACGGTGTTGAATCTTTTGGCAATCTGATAATCGAGGGTTGGAATCTGACTAACTATAATTCTTAGGGGATTACTGTGCTTATGGGTCTTCCCATTTCCATAACAATAACCAAGTCCAAAATTTCCAGTTAGTAGAGATAGTTTTTCCTTTATCCATATATTCATAGTCCTCTCTAATGAGGACCAAAACTCGGCCTAAAGAGTCCGACTTTTTAATATCTAAGTTTCAGATATCTAATACCTTGTGATATATATACACAAAACAATACGTAAGTGGGTTGTTGCGTGCATACCCGCGTTTATTGTGTGTATGTATGTAGTCTGTTAAGTGACTTACCAATTTTGAATCTTTGGACTGTTCATCATCATAACGTTTGAAATATATTTCACTTGTTATTACTGTGCTTTTAGTATTTAGTACAGCCTTTAATGTTACATGCTATTTTGCTATCGACCAAAACTCTCAATTAGCATTCAAACCTACTAATTAGACTGGTTAGAAATTTAGTTACCAAAACGAACAGAAAACTTGCAACTTGCAAATATTGTTAAGAAATTTCTAGACGTATTCACAGTCTGGGACTCCTCCATATATCTGTCTGACTGCTGGTGACTCTTGTCAAGATACAGATAAAAATTATTTGTCTAATATTCTACAAATAAAACTTATCTACAAATCTCAAAACTGAATTCCTCTACTATTTTTGTTAGTCTATAAGAACTGGTTTCGGATAATAATATATTTAATTATTTAACTTCATTCCATTAATCAGAGTGGTTTAAAGTTTTTATTGCATTGTAACTTCCTAATTGTTGTTTCAGAAAGACAGAGGGGCGTTTCTCAGTAATCTTGATTACAATAATTATAACTGAGATGGTTATAGTAAATCTACTGAAGCTCATAGTTTCAACATTTTTCAAGACATTCAGAAATTCAATGGTTATTTGTCATGAAAATTGTAAAATATAATCCTTTTTCTTATGAGCGTTATGTTAAGAATAAGTTTCGAACTACTTTTCAATAAATGTTATTAAAATGGTATGTACATTGAATGCACCAAATGTAGCAATCTACTATTTTATGATTTTTTAAACGCATTAGAACATCCTCCGGAATGAATAAATAAAAGTTAAATAAATTACTTATATGACTTATCAATGGTTTTAATCACTAACAAGTATAGTTCACAGTTAATTATGTATTTTAAATCATAATATTCATTAAAATTTAAAAACAAACTTTATCAAAATAAAGAGTATTCTTCAAATTATGATTTTCAAGTCATTGAAGTAAATGTATTTAAAAATGTTTATATTAATAATGGAAAGAAAGCTCTGTCATTCTTAAAATAAAAAATAGTTGTATATTTAACAAAATAACTTTATTTAGAAATGTATTCTTCGCATGAAGAACACTTTACCAATAAGAAGATAATGAATAAAATTCATGTTTACAAGACTAATTATTTTTATTTTCAAAAAGATTTAGACAAGTGATTTTTAACGCTTCGTTATTAAACTTGTTATAACGTATATGATTGATCAAAAAAAAAAAATATGTGACTATCTTGGGAACGTAAGGAATTGAGAAGAGTAGAATCTCTCACACTAAATTTTTAACTTTGAAGAATCATATATGTTGTAAATTGTTTAATAATAAAAAAGACAAATAAGGATGGCGTGTTGACATTTTTTAAAATAAAGCAATCAGTTTTCTAAAATTATATGTTATAAATTGTCTAGTCACTAGGAAAGAGTTGTTCAAGCAGATGTGTTACTGTAATTAATGGAGTTAGTAAAAATACACAACTTTGTTTTTCTTTATTTTAAAAAAGACAAAACTTTCTTAGTTACCCACAATAAGTAAAACTGGAGACACGAAGTTTGTTACAGTCTATTAGTTTGCGTTTGAATACAAAAATGGATTGACATTCCATTTACGATTAATTTATGAGTCAATAAATGACTGATTGATGTTAAGTACATAAACATTTGAAAGCCCCGAATTATAAGTCAATATAATACGTTAAATTGTAAACGAGTATCCCTTTCCATTTGATTGATGCCCAACGTTAAAGTCCATTTCATATTATTACATATTTCATAGCCATACAGAACAGTTGGTTGTATTGTGCCATATCTCAGTCTACTTGTTAAACTACCAAAAAAAAAAAAATAAAAACAAAATGTTTGATAAGTATATATAACTCAATAATCAGCGTAAGATTCAACGTAAAAAAGAATTACGTATGCCATAAATTGTTTTGTAATGGTGATCACTATCAATGAGAATTCCAAAATGTTAACTTTTTGATCTAACATAATCTTTGCTCAAATATTATAAAAAAAATAATGGTGCATTATAAATATCCAACTTTATCTCGTTATAAAAAAGAAATTTAAGATAAAAATATAACTTTAAACCCTGAAGATGTAATAAAATAAGTATATTCTTTTTGTTTTCTTCTTTTACCGTTTAAATTCATATAATGATGCAATACCATATACAAATAAATGTTGTATTACAAGTAACTGAGTATAATGAATCATGCAATAATCATAATTGGAATTAACATATACTTTTAGCCTTACTCCAGAGGCAAATGACATCATGATCTAATCTCAGAAAACAAAGGAAAGTTACCATGGATTTTCCTTAAAGATGAGAATAAACGTTGTTTATATCCTTCAGAAATATCCTGTGGATAAAAGTTCAATTTCTCCTCTTTCAGGTGAAATCCCAATTTAATTTATCTAATAACATCATTATATGAATCATACATGTGATATAAACTAGATATATTAAAGTTTATTTAAGATAACTTTGTTGTCAAGGAAGGTAATAAAAATAGAATTATTTGTATTATAAATGCAATGCTGATTATTATTATTATATTCTCATAACGTTTTATTATTCCTTTTGTTATAAACATAAAACAGCTATAGAAAATGCTTCCTATAACATTGTTGTATTCCAAATTGTATCAATGCTATAAAATCGAAATTAAAATAAATTCCATCTGATTTGAGCTCTGTAAATATAACGAATATAAGATGTAATAAATTGTATTTAAAATAAGTTATTCTTTTATTTACTTTAATACTGAAAGGAAAATACAAATACAATGTGAGAAATATCTGTTCAAATCGTAAAAACATGACATATTAAATATTTTCAGAGGATAACTAAATACCTGGATTGTTCTCTTACAGAAAATTTCTCATGAAAAATATAATCTCTTTAACATAACATTGATTCGTGCACTGGTAAAAGAATTCTCTCCTCCGCCTAAGTAAGGAAAAACAATAGTATTGAAAAGTAACGAGTAAAGAAGTAATGAGAGAGTAAGTATTTTAAATATTGCGAGAGGAAAGCATAAATAAAAATGTGTTAGGAATTACTTACGTAACATTAACAATTGAATAGAAATTAACGTTACCATGCAATTTTGTTTTCTTCTTGCAAACACACTTTACACAACAAATAGAATATGACATATGTCAAATTAGAAAAACATAATTTATTCATATTTCATCAAACCTAAATCACCATGCTCCAGCAGTAAAATTTGTATAAAAGTAGTTTAATATTTTCTTTTTTACTTCGAACATATATTTTTCTTCTTTCGAATTTTTCTTAAACAGCATACGACTTACCTGTTTTTGATATAAATGAATGACTAGAAAGTTACTCTTGATGAATTCAATATAAGAAAGTTGATTAAAACATGAACATGGGACATTAATATAATACTTTTTTATTTTCTGATTTCAATAATTAATTAGTTACCATTCCCTAGATACAAGATATGTTTTAACGCAAGCGTCTTAGTCAATATTGATTCAAAGTTAAGCAAAATCTTTGCCAAATTACCAACAGAGGAATTTTCATTTGAAAGAAAATTACTTAAAATTGTAATTAGTTTAATAATTACTAAGTTGGTTTACTGAATAACTACCCTATTATTACAGATGTGCTCGATTAGTTGTAGGATATAATGCAGAGCTCTGTAATTATTGTTTTCGTAATTATGTTTAAAGTGATTTTCTATAGTTCATTTATAAATAAGTTTTTTTTATAGTTAAATAGTCCTCTAAGAAACATTTGATACTGCACTGATCTGATTTTTTGTACTTAAAAAACTGAGGGATAGCAACTCTTCAATAAAAATATATGTATATAAGGAGGGTGTGTGAGTGAGAGAAAGAGTGTGTGAAAAAGAGAGGAAATATTCAAATTTTGTTTCTTTTTTTTAATGTGATTATGTACACCAAATACGACGAGGAACGTATTTTTGTTTCACAAATCGAAGTAAATCACATTCATATATCATCATATACCAACAGAAAATTCAAATTTAGACTCAATGTTGTTCTCTTTATGTTCATATGAATTGTAACCACAAATGTATATGGAACATTAATTGTGCTTCACAATGTTAACAAGTAATATTATTGTGTGTTATTTAATAACATGTAATAAAACCTGGATATATATAAATGTAGTTTAGTCGTTATTTTTCTTAATTTATTGCATGTTGAAGAGAAAACATTTCACCCTGTTCTGTGGTTTAATTGCATTAAAATCCGTACTTAAGTTTATTTTCAGCTAGCTCAATGTTTAGACAAATAAATGCTATCTAAATTTACATTTTCTTATTCGCAAACCCGATCATTTTTACTTTACTATAAGTAAAGTATACTTACTCATCATGAGAAAATTCAACCTCGAGATTTTGACGGATTTGTATGTTTCGAGGTCCAAAAAGTCCTTTTTAGACGTGTTTTCGATTATGTCTGTGTGGGTAGGCAGGTGTGTATCCAAAAGATACTGGGCACGCGGCAGTTTACACCGTCTGACGGATCTAATTTGTATTTTAAAATATGCCTTATAGTATAGATGAGTCCTATTTGGGGGGGGGATTGTAGATGTGAGTCACTTTTTAGGCCAAAATGTGTTTTTAGATATATTTTTTTTTATAAACTACTAACTCTGCAGTCTTGAAATTTTGGCATTGTGATGGAAATCAGAAAAGAAATAAATGAAAAAATCCTCAGATTCTTAAAACAACTCAAAAGGTATTTTTTTAATGAAATGTAAAAATGTTGACTTATGACTGAATCTGAGTGCTTGAAAGGAGAATACAAGCCACACTCTTCCACGGATCAAAATGAAATTATACTTTAAAATAGTACCGTATGTAGGGATGGGTTAAGGGGTTTTTTTCAAAGTTACGTTAACAAAAAGGGAAATTACTGTACATTTGATGATTTCAATTAAAAAAAAAATTTAACTCTGAAATGCTAATTAAGAACTGTGAAATTGTGCAAAAAAAAATTATAACATTCAATACAATCAATAAAACTGAAAATTCATTTTGGAATAATGGATCACCTGCTGTACTTGTCGGATTTGTTTACATTGTTTTAAAATTGTATAAGTGAAATAAAATGGTTGGTTATTTAGAGATTTAATAAACAAATTTGAAATGTTTTAATGAGTTGACATAATATGTAAGAAGAATAAAATTCTTAAGTGTAAAATCTCAACGCCAATCAAACATATTTTCTAATGCTTTCCATGGTATGATGGATGGTTGTCTAATCTCACCAAATGTGCATCTTTGAACAAAACTTAATGTGAGGTATAGTTATTGATGTGTTTATGAATTCCACTGTCTTGGGTAGTATTGAAGTATTGAAAATGTACTCTTTCATTCTTTATTACAAAACGGATACCACTTTTAAGCTACTTCTCTGGTGATTCGATGAACCTGACATTTTTCTTAAAAGATAGAAACATTTTGAAGTCTTACAGAAATCACTTTGGCTTAATTCTTGGATGTAGAATGAGCTCATGATAGACGCCTTCGAATCGATGAAGGATTGTAAATTAAAAGAATAATTAGTGTAAGTATTGGATCTACCACACTTGTGAACACTAAAAGATGTGTTCAGGGAGGTATGCTATTGCTCCTATTCTAGTTATTATTAGTGGATGGCCAACAGAATACTCTATGTAATGATGGTTACAATTCGCAAGAATATGAAGAAAATTTTTTAATAAAGGAAGAGCTTATGCTCAATGGCACTGCCTTTGAGATGATGCAGCATACTCCCCGAATTGTTGAAAGATGAATAAAGGAGAAATATCTAGGTATAAATCCACCTATACGTTATACCTTTCTGAAAGAGAAAAAAGATTGACCGAAAACTATCAAAGTTAAGGACATACTTTTGGAGGTTCTTTAAATCAAAGATTAACTTGGAAAATTAATTAAACATATCTGCTAACTAAGGGAACAAGAGCAATTTTTGCTGCAAGAGATTATTTCGTAGAAGATGGAGCTTAACATGAAATCTTCACTTTGGCTTTACCAAAGTGTTATTATTGCTGTGATCATATGCATTGCTTGTGTGATATACAAAAACGGTGAAAGAAAAACGGTATCAATCACTATTTGTACTATCTCCATGATTGAAAGACTAATAAACATTTATCCTACTTAGACATTTATATCAAAATGATTAATTTTCTACTTATTTTACAAAATTTTAAGGCCTCAATGGTAAAGAAAATATCAAACAAATCAATAGAATGAAATATTAATATTTTGACCTATATGTTGGTTAACACAATGCCCTCCGTAGGTTATTTTACCGGGGTATTCGAAGTGAATACAAATGATTACCTGTATTGAATACTTCTTGATTTCAGTAGAAGGGCTCCAGTCTGATATACTGACGGTCATAAATTAATAATGAAAACATTGTAAATAATTTGATTTTCATGTGAGTGGCTGGAAACAAGGGATAAAATTGTTAGTAAACAATATGGAAATGTTTGGAACTAAACAAAGATCCTGCAGTTTTGATCTTGTTTGCACTGCACACCAACTTTCTCAGAAGTGGAACTGACAAATAGATCAAGAAGAAAGGAGTTAAAAGGTGGCGATAACAACCTGGTCTAATTTAGTATACAAAGCTCATTCTAACTGAACTTACATTTGTCAATACCGCTATATCTTCGAAAGGAGGAGTTAAAAATAGATATTGGATATTTATTTTTAGTTAACCACTATGATTGGAAATCGTGCTTGACATCATGCGAAGTATGCAGACTCCCTATGTAGAAGATGTAGGAACATAAAATGACCACATAATATCTGAATGGGAGCCTATCGCCTTGAAGGCGATAAAACTATGGAAGTTAGTGATACTTCTCTGTGAAAATTTATGAGAGTAGTTGAATTGAGTTACAACAACAGGATGTACATAAGATATGGTATAACCGTGGACTGTAAGAGTTCGATAAGATTCAGGTCCTCAGTTTAATAATTGTAATAACAAGTCAGATTAATCAATGATTTCAAGTTTTTTATAACTGATAAAATGATTATAGCCGCATGTAAACAAGTGATACCTTATTAATTAATATATATGTATATTATTAATTAATATATATGTATAGCCACATTAAAATAAAAAAGGAATCATTTTGTGGTCAGTTAGCTAAATTTATATTTACTTGCTTAAATAAATATATTATATTCATTATAATATTAAGTTTACTTAAAGTAAAGTTGAGTGTAGGCTACTGCAGGTTTATTATATAAATATCTGAACTCATCCTTTAACACTGCAATTTCCAGTAAAAGCATTAGTGTCTGTTCGAGCGACGTTGTTACCAATTAGCAGAACAGATTCATATTGACGAAGTGAAGTTCATTATATCTAATTCTTAACGCATAAAATTCTATATTGTTCCTTTCTGTTTAAAACTTTGATAAATAGCTCCAATGATTGATATAGCTAAGTTTCTTCTAAGAGTTTCAGGAGTTCTCTATTTGTTAATATTAATGCCCATTCAACATATGGTAAAAAAACCTTGTAATCACATTATTCTCGTTGAAATTTTACATAAATTGATCTAGAAGATGTGGTGGAAAAATCTGTTTTTTTCATGTATTATACTTGGATCACTTCTTATCGAGTACTTATGTAGTCATACATTAATTCATAGTTATTGAATAAGTAAAATAAATTATTACTTTTACTATAATAAGTAATAATGATTATAGTCATTTGATTTTTTTCTCTAAGCGGGAAATCGTTCGCAATAGTTAATAAATACATCGGTTATATATTTCTTAATCGAACTTTCTTATTGATGAATAAACAACCATCAATATCAAGGTTCAACCATCAAGTGAACCTTTTGGTGCCCTATTGCATTGATAAATAATCTCTGAACAGGACAATATTTAACTTTACTAAATGAAAACGTTTTGCCAACTTGATTAACAACTAATGTAATAGTTTTATTTACTTTAATGCTACTATCTCCATTTCGAAAATTGTAACAAAAAATGCATCATTGTTATGGTACAATCTGACGATAGACTACAGGTGGAACTCAATATTTGTCCTTTAAGAAATAAGGTTAGGTTGCGAGAGAGCACACATAGGTCGAACATTCACTTTTTTGTTATTCCACCACTATTTCCTTATATTCAAAATTAATAAATTTGTATAATACAATATTCATATTAAAATAATACTTAATATGAAAGTAAAATCACAAGAAGAGTGAGTTCAAATTAGGATGTTCACATCCCCATGTTGCAATACGAGTATTATTCAGAAAACTCCAACTCCTGTGTCTGCTGAAGGTCATTAAGATTTCATAAAATGTGCTACTTGTAGTGTTTATACAAATTTTGAATTGACACCTACCCAAACACACGCAGGCAAGCTTCAAAAATGCTTTTGGGGTACTTCAAAACATGGAAATTCGTGAAAAAAAAAATGTGTCATAATCACTACGTCTCCGAACTGGTATCATACAGTAAATGATGATACAATGTCCCTGTTTCATGAACACAATCATCTTGAACTTTTGACATCTGCATGTTGATCCCTTTTATAATTTTATAAATGTTATACTTCTTCATGTCAAAATTAACTCACTAAAACATCTTAACGATTGTTAAAAAAAAAATTAATTTTAATAAATCCGTTTGCCTCACTCCTGATAAAAAAAAAATATCTCAATTAATGTAAACAAATCCGAAAAGTATGGAAAATTGGGACTATTCTAAGTATAGTTTCTCACTTTTATTGCATATTGCACTTCAGTCTAAAAGGCCGAATTTCTTGAAATTTTAGGTAGATGCTTTATGAACAATTTTAATATCCTATATTCAGTAGTTCAGTAGAGAAAAAAATTCTTAATTCACAAAATGTACTTTTTTATGCAATTTCACCAATAAACGATTCAACTCATCCCATAATAAGCAATAAAATAAATTAAGTTTTCTAAGAAGCAATAACGGTCAAAACTATACAACTCCTATTAATTATAATTACTATTTTCCGGTACAGTATCAATTTGATCCATCAAACCGAGTAGCTGTAGAGTTACAGCTTACTTTTGTTGAGTACCTACCAACTTTTGGATATCCAGCCACATAGGCATCAACAAACAAACTTCAAAAATGAAACTCAGAGGACCTTAAAGCATGGAAATCTGTCAAAATCTCAAAATCGAATGTTTTCATGATCTCTAATATACTCATAGTAAAGTAAAAACTAATTTGTCCTTATTCCTTTGATAAACAATTACAACGTAAACTTTAAAATAATATAATTAATTTGTAAGATTACTTATTAAAATGTTTCAAAATACTTGGTGTCTTATTAAGATACCAAGGGTACTCAGGAAACTGTTTGATTTTTAAATAAATATCCTCGTATGCAGTTGCTTCCCATATTTCGTTTGAAAATTGTTTATTATTACATTATAAATCGGATCAAATTTTTTTCCATAATTTCATTTTTCTCAGAACAATAAAGCAAAACTTGTAGAAAAAAGTGTAATTTGAAAACATATTTACAATTACCTGTTTGACTAGTTTTTTTAACTGAAACGATAAGAAAAGGAAATAGCAAGAAAAGGTTATTACAGTATAATAAATATCCATAAAAACATATAAATCAAATATAATAGACGAATGAACAAATAATAAATTATCACTTTTTCAAATAAATGTAACAGTGAGATATCTATGGTAACTTTACAATAAAGTGTACATGTATGAATATTTTTATATTAACTAAAACAAAACTAGGGTCTTTGAGGCACTATAACTCTTAATACTAATTTATTATTTGCTTAATATAAGAAAGCATGTAACAATTATCCATAAAAAATTAATAAATACGAATTTCATGAATAAGTATTAATAAAAGTGCACACAGAACATTAGTTTAACAAGTGAAGTTCCATTTGAAAACATGTCTTTTTTCTGCAGTATGGTTTAGAAGAATAAATAACTCGAATATATATGACATAAACGTAATTGTAAGCTTTATAATGTTTTAAAAAAAAAGAAATAATTTATGAGGAAATACTTTTTTAAAAGCAATCTGTCATGATCATGGTGAGATTCAATGCTCAATTGGCATATATCTTAACATAGATGAATAAACTACCGGTTAATATGTTTAACATAACTGCACAAACAAATTTGATGATGAAAAAACCTTTAGAAAAATTCTTCCATGTTTGTATTAGAATTACAAAGATCAGCTATCACATTTAAATTTGGTTTAGTCATTAAACTATTACAATAAATAATTAGTAATACAGAGAATGAAAAATACTTCATAAATAAAAAGCAAAAATGTTGCAGCCATTTGCGATCACTTGATAGTACATTTCTATCCCACATCATAAATTATAAAAAAATTGATACTCAAATTACAATTAATAATTATATTACTAGTATTATGAAGTGGTATGTAAATATAGAAAATTACAATTGCTTTTACTTCTGAATTAATAAGTGATAATCTAGGGGAAATAAAAAATATTCTTGTATACTTAGATATATCCATCTATAAAACACATGGACTCAATGCATTTTCATTATGTAACAGTACACCCACCTTGATTTACAAAAGCACTGTACAACTCAAGAGGAATAACTACAAGCTACATTAGACAGATCGCAGTCTGCAATGTTTGTTGATAAAATTATAATCTACTGAAGGAAAATACTTTTTCAGTACCGTATTAATTATCACAGATGAATACATAAATAGGAATTATATTTTACTAAAATATTGAAATCAAATAATTCTAGAAATCAATAAAAATGAAATCACAAATACCAGGAATTAAATTCAAATAAGACCTAGTCCGGATGGAAAGTATGAACAATGAAATACTAAAATAGTGATCTCTACAATTATACCATTATAGCAGAAACTAATATTTACTAAAATAAAGCAGTTTTAATTTATTATTATATTAAAAATTTTCAATTGCAAATTTCTTTTTAATCAAATTAGCTAGTAAAACATTATGTTTAAATAGTATCCTGGATCAATCACAAGGAATAAACTTCAAATATTTATCACACTATCAAATGTTCTTTAATATTCTGCATAAACAGGGACGGTATGAGACATTCAAAACGATGGACTCAGATTTCCCATTACTCTGTGAACTGTAGACAAAACGTGAGTTGTGTTTCATTATGTTGTGTAAGTATTAATGTCTCTTACGAGTTTAAGAAAGACGAGAGAGAGAGAGATTCTTAAATGTATTCCTAGTAAAAATATGAATGGAGAAATCATATTCAACCTAATATAAAGCTAACAGATTTCAATAAAGCGAAATTAATTGTCTTTCTCAATAGAAAAAAGAGTGTTAGTTGTATTTTTATAGTCTTCAACACAGGTAGTACTCATTTTAAATAACATTTCTAATATCTATGATTACTTTTTGGTTTCGATTTCATTTTCAAAACATATTTACATTATAAACACGAAAAAACAGAATGCACAAATTTCATTTATTTCAGAAAAAACTGACTAAACACATTTCCAAATGTGTTACTATTCATTGAATAAAGAACAGATATAAAGTGCAGAGAATTAAACTGCAATTTTTAAATAATTTTAATATTTACCATGAGGGAAATTAATATTACTTCATAAGATTGTAGAAAAATTCTCCCCAAACTTCAAAGATTATCCAAAAAAAAATACACACACGACAACTAAATACAGTGAAAAAATAATAAAAAACATTACCAATAAAAAATAAACATTAATTTTAGTTTTATAGAAAACCTACTTCTCAGAACATCTGCATAATGTACAATGAATATATAACATATAAAGGATTCTATAATAAACATGTGAAATAAAAATCAATACATAAACCATAGTATGAAATTCTAAAATGCACTAAGAGATTTGGACCGTTAGGATTATACGTATATATATATATATATATATATATATATATGATTGAAAACAAGAAACAGTCCGTTAGGACATCAAACGATTAAGAGAAAAGAACACGGAGAAACAACAACAAAACTCATTTCAATATTTCAACTTCGTCTTCATCAGGAATAGAGCTCTGCTCCACCTGCCAAACAGTAGCTATCCACGCAACGCAAATGATCATGCACTTGAACTATTGACAACTCACAAAAAAATAAGCAAAAATGACTAAACAACAAAAATATCTTAAAAGTAATAATGAAATTAAACAATAAATAAATAATGAAATAAACCTAAAAACGAAAAGAAAAATTAAAAATGAAATAAAAAAAAAACGGTACAAATTGAGAACAAGGGTTGGAACGCGTTTGAAGGAAGCAATTATGTGCCTTTTGTGAGGCTCTTAAAGTAACAACGGGATCAACATCATCAGGAATCTGATTAACAACCTGGACACGGAAACAGACATTGAATGGCAGTCTGTGGGAGTAAGTATGGATGGCGATGGGTAGGTTACTGCTCTGACCAAACCAACGTAAAAAGCATCACATTTGGTGCAATCCAAACGATAACAGAGTTCCGGTAAATCATGAAGTGTGAGCAGGGAAAGAACTTAAGTTACTATCAACGGGAGATAGGTGAAGCAAGACCTAGTTGCTTTGCTCCATTTTCCTGAAAGCACGGGAAAATCATCAGGTATATGGGGGGTGAAAATAGAGCTGATGTTAGGAGGTTTACAGCACACCAATTCTGGTCTCAGTTTGAACCGTTAATTTAATTTCCTTTACATTTTTATTAAAATCAATTATTGTTGTTGAAACATCTTAGTAAAACATTACTGTTTAGAGAATAAGAACCCACCAATATCATTTTATATGGCCACTTTTATTCTGGCAATACCAAAAATGTTAAAATATTAGTTTTTGCTCATTTGTTTTGTGAGGGCGTTAAGAGCTTTCTCCTGAATTTTTAAAGAATAAAATAAATATTGTTCCTTTTGCTCTCACTTTAAAACACCATCCCTACTTTTTATATTACCAAATTACTCGTAAATTGTGTTATATATATATATGAGGTGTGTGTAAGTGAGAGTGAGTGAGTGAGTGAGTGAGTGTGTGTGTGTGTGAAACAATTTAATAATCATTCTAGCATATAATTAATGGTAATCACGATATAAATTGGTAGAAGCTAAAATGATCACTTACAAAGATCGATATTGTTACAAAATATTATTGAATCTTTATTAATAGAATTTAGCAGATAAAACACTAAAATCTATAATAAAAGTTTATTCAAATTAGACTCACTATTAACGTGAACAACAACCTTTTCTAGATTGTAAGCATTAGTCGACAAATAATGATTTCATTTCTTACTAGACATGCCATACTAACCCTGTCCTTGACCATTTATACTTTTTTTTATTTTTGGGACCTTTTTAAAATATATCTCATACCACCCTCTCTCAAACCTAAAACACATATTCGGTTTTTCCCTAATACATCTTTCCACTCCTGACTCTGACGAGGACCATTCATTAATTGATTAAAATACTTTAGTCCTATCCGAAACTACTGATTGATTATTGTTTATACGATTTTATATATATATATATATATATATATATATATATATATATATATATATATGTTCAGTCGCCGCTCTGCCTTCCTGTGGGACTCTTCATCTCTTGATGACGACGATGGTCGAAATATAGAAGTGAGTTATTCCTGTGGCTATCTGTGCGCTATCTTCTTTTTAATTGTTTATATATATTAAATCACACGATTTAAAGAAAAGAACACATAGAAACAATACAAAACTCACTTCAATATTTCGACCTCATCATCATCAGAAGAAGGAGTGACGACGACTTCTTCTCCTGATGATGTCTAGGTCGAAATATTGAAGTGAGTTGTGTATTGTTTCTATGAGTTCTTTTCTTTATATCGTTTGATATTTTGTCTTAACGGAACATTTCATTTTTTGATTAATATTATATATATAAGAGATTTTTGTACTCACAACACAAACCCTGCACCCAACCTGTTTTAAACTTAAACATTTCCAATAACCAAATTTAAATTAATTCAAACTAAAAAATGTAATTTAATTAATATATTGCATAACGAAGTGGCAACATATATATGAGATTCTTTATACTCACAACACAAACCCCACACCCTACCTCTTATAAACTTAAACATTTCCAATAACCAAATTAAATTAATTCAAATTATAAAATGTAATTTAGAAAGTATATTGCATAACGAAATGGCAACAGACAAAATTACAAAAACAGTTGTAATTACAACAAAAAGAACAATTTTTTTTACACAATATTTGCCATAAATCTTAAGTGAAACTTTTGGGCTGTTGCACCATTTCAATTTCCGTTACAACAGAACCAAAATCTTTGTACGTATTTGAAACTGATAAATAAGCTATAAGATATATAAATAAGAAATAAAAGTAAAATTGATAATTATTATGAATAGTATAATTTCTTGTCTAAAATGTTCAATCAAAATATAATAGTTAAGTTAGAAAAAAGCATTCTGTATTTTTTCTTAATAAATATTACTTATAACGATAATACAATAAGATATATTTACGATAAGTTATATAAGTTATTTTAACAAGAAGTTAAAAACAAGGTAATTACAATGTGAACAAGGTAAATATATTTAGGGATTTATAAATTAAATAATATGAATTAAATAGTTTTCTAATAATCTTTGATACTTTTATAAGTAAAGCTGTCCGAACAACGGAAAGATTAATTTTCTTTTAGTAATTATGATTTCTAAGGTTATAAAGGAGATTCAATTAAATCCCTGTAAAAAAAAATAATTTCATATTCGAACCACAAAACAATTTTATAATATGCATAATCAAGGAAAGTAATACATAATTTTCAGAAAGACGTCCTAATAATTAATAGAAAGCAATAGACTAAATTTACCTTTACTGTAAAACTTTTGTTATTGTCAACTCCAATATTTTAAAGGTGAAATCTACTGATTTTGAAGGTTCATAAATGAACCAAACCACTAGGCGAAAAAAGAACGTTGGTGAAACAGTTGTTAAAGGCTTAATTGAAAATTCAAAGAACCCAACAGTAAAATAGGTGTTTTCCGAATTGTTAACTGGTAACGCAAAGTATTCCATAGAAAATATTTTATTTCTGAGTTAGGTCAAAGATGGACAATTATTTATATTCACTATAGTAATTATATAAAAAGACTTCACATAATACGTGAAATAACAATCAATGATCAAACCACAATAAGAAATGGGAAAACAAGACTAAGATCTTTCAACCGTAACAAGCGGTCTTCGTCAGAGTCAAAAACCCAACGGTTACGGTTGAAAGATCTTAGTCTTGTTTTCCCATTTCTTATTGTGGTTTGATCATTGATAGTAATTATATAAATTTTAACGTGTTTCTCATGTCTCAAAGAAGATATGAGAAACGAACTCAAAACAGCTCGAAATAATTTTAGTAAGAATATAGATTTTACGGATATATAACTATAAAACCCAGTTACTAACCGGAAATCAGTAAGAAAATTAGGATAACATATTCAATATATATTTATATCAATGGTATTAAAAAAATCTTCTTTGAAATTAAGTTTAAACTTTATACAGGAACAAAAATTCTATTTATCAATTGTTTGCTTCGAAGCTATTCCAACAAAATCAAATTATCAATTTTTCAAACCTCAAAGAAAGTTTCTCTAAACGAAAAAACTAATCATTTGAAAAATCACACAATGAGGGACCTAAGTTGAACTAAATTAGTGTTATTATATTTCGTCAAATCCAATGCCAGAGCTGGTTGGTTTTTCTTGGTTTGAGTATGCCAAACCAAAATCTGAAACAAATTATTTTGATCAGTAGCAATATCTGAAGTAAAATCATAATAAAAAAAATGGAATACATTACAATAAAATTAAATCAAATAAACATATTTTTTTCTCTAATGGTACATCTAACAAAATTTTAGATTTGATAATAAAATACAATTTATTACTCAGTAAATTGTGAACAGAAATATAACAAAATCTGGAGTGGCCTACACTCAACTTTACAATAAGTAACCATAATATCATACTTCTTGGGTATATAATGTTCTATTTAAGTATAACATAATTGTCTAAATGGGAGATGTTTATTGGTATTTCATTCCTGGAGGTAGTACAGAAGGTGATTAATACACTTATTAAATTGATCTACGCTTAAATTTGTATATCACACCACTGAAATATATAATATCATTAGCATAATTGCAGTAATAACATTTTTCAAACGCGAAAGTGTAGATTTCGTGTTACGCAATATGTTATCCCCTACAGTATAACGTGTCTTTTCTTTCAATAGCCAGTGGATCTCTTACATAGTTTATCTGACCTCCTTCTACATTGAAGATTTAAGACAAAGTTTGCCATTTAAAACTTGAAAATATTCCTATTTTATCTGAAAAATTTTAGAAATATCTAAGAAAAAATGTCGTTATAAGATAATTTTTAATTTAACATATAGGATAATTACATTTATTTTTCTTCAAGAAAAGTTTTCAATTTCTAATTATGTTTTACTTTTTTTGCGTTTTGTAGAAATTATACTGGAAATTTTATAGCATGCTAGTGTATTTTAAAATCCACTTTTCTTTTCCTTTGTCAAAAATCACATATACCAATTTACTCTAAGGGAGTGTTATCTTTTTCCTGCGTGCTGTACTCTGTTATAAGGTTGCTGTGAATGTATACTGAGAAAAAATACATTACGAAACAACCAGTTTTTGCATACTCAAATCCAAGTCAAAGCCAGCTATTCAGTATAATTTAAAACTTTTATATTACTGGGAGCTTCTAATTTTTGAAAATAATAAATATGAACTATTAGACTAGAATACTGAAAAAACTGGATATTTGTCAACAAACATAACTCCTCTTTCTTGAAGAAAGAGTCCATTCCTCACCCTCCAATACTATCCAAAGATACTATGATTCCTAAACACACAATAATTTACAACTGATATTAAGTTTTGTTCAAGAGTGCAATATACAAATTGATTAAAACATTTTGTGAGACAAACCCATCTTAGCATGGAAAGCAACAACAATTTATGTTCATTGGCGGTGATTTTTTACATGCAAAAATATTATTCCACTTATATCTTCAATAAATTATTTAATATTTTATTATAAACATCAATTTTATTTCAGTGGATTAACTCAAAAATTTTCTAATTAAATGTAAACAATGTAGAAAAATATAAAAAACGATGATCCCTTAGTCTAGGGTAAACAATCAGTTTTTATAGCTTATTGTTCTTTGCCGTAATTAAATTTACGTGAATTTTTTTTTTATAAATTGTTAATTTCTTTTCAATTTTTTGGTTAATTTTCATGGTTTTTTAATGGACGGTTTAGCATCAAAAAATATTTCCCGAAAACAGAAACTGTACTGCAACGCTCCTATGGTGAATGTAATTTTGAAAAAAAATTATCTAAACTCATCCTCTAGATAACGTCCTATTTTTAGGTATATTTTCATTTTGATCCGTTAAACGGGGTATGGCTTATACAGCTCTCACAAGCTTTCAGATTGAATTATAAGTCAAAATTTTTATATTTTATTGAAAAAAAATATTTCCCTTGTTTTAAAAATCTGAATATATTTTTCGTTTATTGCACTTATAACCTGAAAGATAATGCCAAATTTTCATAACTCTAGAATTAGTAGTTTAGGAGAAAAAAATGTAGTCTAAAAACAGTTTCTGGGCAAAAAAAGTGACTTTCCCATCATGCATAATTGCTCCCAAACAATAGGCTCATCTACACTATTTTTGTGTAAAATATCAACCTGATCCATCAAAGATTCTGGATCGTAACGTGTCCACAAACTTCGGATACATACACACCCACCCCCACACACACAGAGACATCATCGAAAAAGCTTCATAAAACGACTTCTGGGACCTCAAAAGATGTAATTCCGTCAAAATATCGATTCCTTTCATGATCCCTATACTTTACTTATAGTAAAGTAACAAGAAAGAACTTTAACGAAGCACTTATTCTAATATGTACACATTGTTACGATAGTAAAAAAGAACACATTCAATAAAATTAATAAAACAATGTAAATAATTACCTTGGTACAATTATCAGCTTTATATTCAATGTCTGCGGGTTCAAGAGGAGCAAGGCTTTTCAAAAAACCATCTTCCTCAAAACCTGGCTTATATGGCATGGCTGCTCGCGGTCGCTGGAATTATATACGAACGTAATTGACCAACCGATTAAGTCTTTAAAATTAATAGAATAATTATTAATAATTCTATATTTCCAGGACATATCATCTCGACTAAAATTCATAACAATATATTTAAAAAAATAATTAAGTAATCTGATATTAAAAATCTTTACATCAGAAAGATTTAACTGAGAATTTATTAACACAAGCATTAATCCTTTAAAAAAAAAACTAAAAAATGTGAACAAACAAGGCTTACCTTAAGGAGAAATTGGACACCCACTGCAAAACTAGCCATGTCAACAGGAAATTTTCTTCCTGCCATCCAACCATCAAAAAAACCAGAAAATACACCATTCTTCAAAACAGGAGAACTCAAACCTGTTCTCGTACAAAGCCCAACTGGCCACATGGATACCTTTTTAGTATACCTCATCTACAAAGAATTCAAAGATTAATATGTATTTAGCTGGTTTAATTAAATGTTATCATCATGACCAAAATTAACATATGAATTGAGACATATTTCAATACGTTAGAGAAAAAAAAGCACTAACGTAGTTTACAGTTTGAACTAGACCCAAAAAATAGTTTTAATATTAACAACAATGTAAACTACTCATTGGATGACAATAGTCAAATATTATAGATGCCACTGGGTATAGGCCAATCGCCACAACAGTAGCTCACTGACTATTATACTGACAACAATTCGTCACTGATAACAGATCATCACCAACTGATGTTTAAAATTACGCATAAAAAATCCGTAAGATACAAATTCAAAACGTCTTTTTCGACATCACATCAAAAACAATGTCCTTCGCTCTTTACTATATCATGATATGCTTTTAACTTAGTAGTATGTTCATGTCCTGTGGTAATATGTTAAACGTAGTACATCAGAACCTGGAATTTTTTTTTATAACAACGACCAAAATATTCAACGTAATACTGACAATTAGCTATTTTTATTCTAATATATATAATTTCAATTTCAAGGAATGAGTCTTTTTCTTTTTGAACTGTTTTTTTCTGACTGATAGTTTTCACAATAACTACTGGTAATAACAGATATAAGAAAGAAGGAAACGTTGCACAAACACATAACACACTGGCGGTAAACTGTCAATGTTGGGAAATCATACGGGGCAAACTGTCATTGACGATGAGGTGTAGGTGGAGAACTATTGTAAAGGAATAGTACAGTTCGTTGTAGTATTGTAATAGTAACATTAGTTATTGGTTTGTCTGGATTTCAGTTAATTGAGATTAATCCCCAATATATATGTATACCATATTGTTCATTCACTCATTTGCTCATTACAAAAAAAAAAAGTTTTAAAAGCTCCAATGATATAATTTATAGAATATTCATGCATACATATCTGTATAACTATACTAAGAATAAAGGAAACATTACTTTCCCAATATTTCAACGAATATCTGAAATGAGATGATTGTATTTGTACAATTTGTTAAATTTATATTAAACAAATAAATAAACCAAACGACAAAAGAAATGGTACACTTATATTTCTCTCAAAATTAAATTAGTGTCGTCATCAGAAAAAAAAGCATAGCACAATGAATAAAACAAGCAAAACAGACAGCAGTTAGACCAAGAAATAATCCAACTAATTCTTTTTACTTTACTATAAGTAAAGTATAGTGATCGTGAAAAAATTCGATCTCGAGATTTTGACGGAATTACATGTTTTGAGGTCCCAGAAGTCGTTTTATGACGTTTTTACGATGACGTCTGTGTGTGTGTGGGTGGGTGGGTGCGTGTGTTAGCATTGCTTGTTACCACGCTACGGTCCAGAATCTTTGATGGATCAAGTTGATATTTTACACAAAAATGGGCCTCATAGGGAGGAAGATCCCTATTGTTTGCGAAGAATTATGCATGATGCGAAAAGTCACTTTTTTTGCCAAAAACCGTTTTTTTTTAAAACATTTATTTCTCCTAAACTGATAACCCTAGAGTTTTGAAATTTTGACATTATCTTTGAGGTTACAAATGAAACAAACGAAAAATATATTCAGAATTTTAAAACAACGGGAAATATTTTTTTTTCAATAAAATGTACAAATTTTGACTTATAAATCAATCTCAAACATTGTGAGAGTGATACAAGCCATACTGTTTGACGGACAAGAATGAAACTATGCCTATAAATAGAACATTATGTGTAGAATGAGTTGAGATATTTTTTTTCAAAATTACATTCGCTAATGGGGCGTAACAGTACGATTTCTGTTTTCAGAAAATGTTTTTTTGACGCTAAACGGCTGATTAAAAAATAATGAAAATTTCACAAAAAATGGAACAAAAAATTAGCAATTCATAAAAAAAAAATCATGAAGTTTCAATTACGGGAAAGAGCAATAACGATATAAAAACTCTTTGTTTATCCTAGACTAAGAGATCACCTGCTATACTTGTCGAATTTTTTGTATTTTTTTACATTGTTTACATTGACTTAGAAATTTTTTGAGCGAATCCACTGAGATAAAATTGATGTTTCTAATGGAAAAATGAAAATATATTATTGACTTATAAGAGACGTAAGAGGAATAATATTGTGCAGGTAAATGATAACACTCATTAAAAAAAAATTCGTATATATGTTATTTGACAAAGGGGAAGGAAAATGATCTTATTAAATACTAAGAAGCCATAAAATTCCCAGTATAATAATTTTGTTAAAAACCAAAAATGTAAAAGATAATTCAAAATATAAATCTTTCGTTTAGAGATTAATAACTGTAATTATCGTACATCTTTAATTAACAAATCACCTTAAAACAACATTTTCTTCGCTGTTTAAGATGTTTTTCAGAGAAAAAAAGGGGTATTTTACTGTTTCGAATTTGAAAATTTTACATTAATATTCAATGTAGAAGGATGTCAAGTAAACGATGTAAGAAATCTACTGGCTATTTGAACAATAGCCATGTTCTCTTGTAGGATAATATTTCGTTTCAAGAAATGTTCACATTAGTTTTTCAAAAATATTATTACTGCTGTAGTTATACTAATGAAATTATTTGCAAATAATAAATTATTTGTGATGTACAAAAATAAGCTTATAAATTGATATGTCCTTCAATCACTATCTGTACTACCTCACGAATGCAATGCTAATAATTATATTCCATTTAGATATTTATGTTATGCTTAAATGATACGTTATGTTTTATATACTCAAGAAATTTGACATTGAGTTACTTATAGTAAAGTAGAGTGTAGGCCACTCCAGATTTTTTCCTTTACTTTAGAATTGTTATTAGTTTTTCACCAGTTCATGTCACGATTTCCATTATATCCGATTAAAAACTTCACAGGTGTTTTAAACAGACCAACAATTTTTAAAGTTAAAATATAGAAACAAAAAGTGTTGCTGTTTTACTCGTATAAAACAATCGAATCATACTGATCTATAATTTCAGTCCATACCATATTCAGGAGACTAGCAGAAGAAAAACGGCTAAGTTAGATTCACAATACGTGATTACATTAGAACAGTCTGTTAGACTGAGCTAGGATTAAAATCGTACTGTGTACCTCACATTTTAAAATTCCGATCCTGCTGGTTTTTGTCAGAAGTGATGTGTTGAAGAAATGATATTCAAACTAGAGGAACTCTCTAGTTTACAGGCCGCTGCACATTAACCACCATAATTGTACCAATGGAGGTGGTGAGAATAAGTACATGAAGAAAAACAAAGAAGCTTAAGGAAGAGCGTACATAACAAGATTGTAAAGAAAAAATTAATAGACAAACAAATAATAAATACCAAACTTAAAGTTTCAATTGAGACTAATTCGACAGCGAGTCCTAGGAGACAGATGTGCTGTTCTTCTTTATTAGCTAAAAGTGATACTCCAATTGTGAAAAATGAAAACCTTATTAAATTTCACACACCACTTGTCCTCCTGACAACTACCAAGAAGGTGGAAATGTTAAAAAAGTCAGTCTAACTGTTCAATTTTCATGTCATGTATAACTTTCTATTTAAAATCGTATATAAAACTCAGTTGGACCTAGGTCCCAAGTTATACCCGAGAACTCTTAAAATATTGTCGGTACCACAGAGGCAGGGAAGCCCTTGCGGAATTTCTTCAGATTTCCGTATGCCTTGCAGCCGTAAGGTGCATCAGTTGGTAGGTGGACTTGAAAACTGGTACTTATTTAGGTGAGGCCTGTTCCTGGGATGATGACACTTCTTACAGGGAGGTGGAAGAGGGATGGAGACCGAATTCTAATGGATTACAATGGTAGTCCTAAAACCGTAGACCTAGTAGGCGTCAGTTAGTGTGTTCTTTCCTATCTTTCTCAGGTAACTATTATCTGGACTCTGCTTTTTTCTTTTTCATTTGTCACCTGCAATGCTTCATGATGTTTTTCACCAAGTAATCATCAGTCCTATGAAGGTTGATGTAAGCTCATTTGCCGATAGTAATAAAATCTATTACTTGCTAACAATCATCAATTTTTTTTTTAATAAGCCTGGGTTATACGCACCATAAGAAAAACTGGCGACAATGTCACTTTTCAAGACCATTTGAAAACTGTAATGGTAAAGACAAAATACATACACAGTGATGATGTAAGGAAGGAGTTTTTAAAGAGTTTTGTGACATTCTATCCTATGGAAGCCTCAACAGAACTTAAAGAGCAAAAATATTTAAACAATTCTCCCTTCGACGAACATACTGTTTACTGATTTCCTTCCCAAAATTGTACAATACAATAATACACATCATCAAACCATTGAAATGGCACCTAGTAAAGTGAAAAAAAGAAGTGAATAACGAGGAAATTCTGAGAAAAGTTACTAATGATACAAGGAACTCGTAAGTTACCACTTATAACTACTACTTAACTCGTAGTAAGTTACTATGGGTTAAGTAAGTAACTCGTATTAGTTTTTCAAAAGACATGAATAATTTAAAGTTAAACAGGCAAAATTAACATTAAAAACACCAATAAAAATTGGCAAATTTCGAACTACATTGAAAGAAATTACACCAGGAATTAGTTCACCAAAGTTTCCTATATTAACAAGATTCTGCACACTCTGTCTATGAATATAAACTAAGAAATAACCAAGAGGTTAGAGGGAGATTCTACGAACAAGGATTGCAGAAAACCAAGGTACCCTATGTGTATGAAATAAAAAAGAAAAGAAAAAATGCTGATGCACTTGTAGATTTCAAGATTATCATAAACAAGAACGGACAAAGAAAAAAGACATTAACTGAAAAATAAATGTATTTTTTATAAATACAAGTGTTATTTATTACATTTTTCCTTAACTTTATTACAATTCTTTTCTTTTTTTTTGAATATGCTTCTTCTTATTCTTGAGTCCAAGTCCAAGCATGCATTTCCTCTTCATAGTTGATATCACCAATAGTGATGCGATGCGTACATTCAAATTTGCATTCATTAACTTGCTTCTTCCATAGCTTATCTGGTAAAATTTTTTCCACATGTCTTTCGCTTAAATTATCGCTCTAATTACAAGCAATATCATGCCCTTGCAAGCTTTATCTAGTTTATTCATTCCTTGAAATCCACATTCAATACGCACCTCCAATTCACTTCAGGAACCACAGTAATTGTAATAATCACTTCCAATTTTTATATGCATTTCCTTTCTTTTCTTTGATTCTGTTCAAGAAACTCATCATTTACACCATTTTCTTTTGTTTGGTGATGCGCCTTCATTTTAATGTTTATTACGAATAATGTTATCAATGGTAATATTGTCAACAATTGCTTCTTGAATATGTTTTAAAGAAATATTTTTAAAGACCAAATGAGACAATGCCACTACTCAGTAAGAGTGATGCAGTATTAAATTTATTTTCAGAATATTTCACCTTGTCCAATAAATATTGCAAGTTAATATGTGTGCTATTATTACATTGAACAGTGTGCTGGCCAAATTAGTTCGCGCGTTCCCAAAAGTTTAATCAATTAATTAAATTAATTGAATTGTATAGTGAAACGGATTCTACATTCCAGGCGGTAAGGGGTGGAGCTGGGGAACAGGGGTTGAAACTTGCAATACTCTGGTTTATTGGAAGGAAGGGTTGATACGACTCTCAGTCGACCGGTTGTGTACGAGGTGTGTAAATAAAGTAGTGAGACTGATTTTTTTTTTAAATTTTCTATTCAAATATAATTACAATGTGATATTGTCACCTTCAAAATAGTTCCCTTCGGAAGCCACACAGCGCTGGAGACGGTCCTTCCAATCATTGTAGCATTGCTGGAACTCGGATTCTGGAATGGCCTTCAGCTGGTCGGTTACAGCAGTTTGTATGTTTTGTAGTGTCCCGAAATGAGTTCCCTTGAGGTGATTTTTCAATCTCGGGAAGAGGAAAAAGTCACAAAGACTCAAGTCTGGTGAATAAGGAGGCTGAGGAGCAACAGGAATGTTTTTACTGGCCAAAAACTCGTTTATTGAGATGGCAGTGTGACAGGCGCGTTGTCGTGATGCAACACCCACTTGTCTTTGATGTTTGGCCGCACACGAAGGACTCTTTTTCGAAGTCTTTCAAGGACCTCACGGTAGAAGTGCTGATTAAGCGTCGATCTGAACGCACAAGGTTCCGTACTCTGTTGACATTTTCATCGGTGTTTGCACTTGAAGGCCTTCCGCTTCGTGGTTCATCTTCAATCGACTCTCTTCCTTCTGAAAATTCCTTAAACCACCGAAAAACCTGTGCCCTTGATAAAACACGTTCTCCATAGGCCTCCTGAAGTTTTTCAAAAGTTTCAGTTGCATTATGTCCAATTCTGAAGCAAAATTTGATTGCACACCGCTGCTCAACTTTGAGGTCACTCATTTTTAAAACGCTCAAGAAAAAACCATTTCACGAAAACCAACGCTACGGACAAACAAATGACTGTGGCGAGTTCAGATTCATACTGGAGGAGCATCACACGTGCACCTGACGCTACTCAAGGCCACGCGTCTCCAGCGTTGCCAGACCGAAAGCGACGTTGCCAGTCTCACTACTTTATTTATACACCTCGTAGATGAGAAGCTGAAATGATACAATTAATGACATCCTCAAGCAAGGATAGACAAGGCGTAGATGTTATTTCAAGTTAATGAGGTTCAGTAATGACAGACCGGGCGTGACTCTAAAGTGGTCGACTTCGCCACCCACTCACAGACCTCCTTCTATCCACTCACTAGCCAGGCATATTCTTTTCAATATTACAAAAATTTGATTTCTAATACGAAATGAATATACAGTCATAACTGATGTCATTTGGACTCGGAAATAGGACTCATGACATTAATATGTCATGATCGTTAATTACCAAAAACACATATCTCATCAGAGAAGGGTTATCATCTATCCAACCATTTAATAAACATATTACTAAATAGGTAATTATCAGATAAACATGACTTTATAATTACTAATACGGTATAGGTGGACACCATCAGCATGACGACATTTAACACTGCTGCCATCTAGATCTACGCATATACCGCACCCGTATTAGTAGTTTTTTTTTTACTTCTTATAATCACAAAAAGTAATTAATAAATATAACATACAGAAAAATCATAACAAACAGAATAATAACTAATACTTACTTCTTCAAAAATTTGAATATCATAAGTATTGTCATCATCTGCAAAATAAAACACTCCATAGGAAGCATTAGCTCTTATCCATTCCAGCCCTTTATTCCTATTAGAAACACCACGAGGCTTAGAACCCTTCAGAGATTTATATGAATTCGGCATCGGAGCTAAAAAAAAATCATTAAAACATATAAACATATTCAATAACAAAAACAAAAAATTTTCTAGATGGTTGCAATAAATTAAACTATATACATAAATAAAAATTTCATGGTAAGCAAACGTATTATAATAATCATTTACAATTAAATTATTTAATTCCTTACTTTAATATGGCTATCTCAATTCTCTCAAATATAACGATAATGTAATACTACAATCTTAGAAGTGACTACTACAGGTAGAACTTAATAGCCATCTTATATCGTGTAACATTTTTTAATCTTATATTTAATTTTTGTGAAGTTTTTCTCAAGCTTAATTCATATTAAGACAATTCTTAATACAAACTTTGAAGTTTCTAGAATCACGAGGAAAGTGGTTAAAACTAGTACTCAAAAACAGATAAAATACGATCATGTACTTTACGAATCAATAAGACAATATTCTTTTCTGATCTTGATCGAATCGCTCAACAACAGCCATGTTTCATGTTCACGTTTCCAAAATTATTTAATTGAGTCTCTGCCTTCATTGAAGCTCCTAATAATTATTTATTAACCAGTAAAATTACAAAGATGATCAAAAATTTCGATGGACCTAACACTCACTTTCTGAAGAACTTGTTTACTCTCTGGGACATTTTTTTTTTAGTATCTTTCAAGATGAAAAATGTAAGCACTACCGGACTGAAGCCAAAAAATGAGCAGGACACAACCATCATGTAAGTTTAATATTGTAACAAACTTCAGTCATTAAGTTCACTACTGACTGGATATATCAGCATATATTATGAATTTCATGAATATTCGAACGCCTCTCACACCACAAAACTGTCTAATGCACCTGTTGTACCATTTTGACTTTTCAGGGTACTTGAATCAATGACATAATAACTGTCTCAAGATCTCACAGATTTTAATTAATTTGTTAGTACTCTGGTCGGAATATGCATTCTTATATTTCAAAACTTCAGTATCCAAACTAATCACACTAAGACAGTATTTTTGACCAAGTTTCTTCAGACTCACACTACAGACGCTCCCCAACTTACAAACGAGATACGTTCCGAACGGTCGTTCGTAAGGTGAATTCGTTCGTAAGTTGCTTCAGTGCTATATTTTGAATGGAATGTATGTTTAAGGCTTGTATAAGTAACCTGTATTGGTTTGTACTGAAAAATAAACATTTAATAAAATAATATCCTCTATAAAGATATGTACATGTACAACTGGGGAGAATACTACATATGTTAGAGAGAGAGACACACACAGTATGTACATGCACGTAATAAGACAAATACAATGAAGTTTAACTTACTTTTGGGAAATCAAAGGAGGAAAAAGGCGCGCAATACAAAATCTAACTTACAACATCTCTGTCCAAACATTTTTCGACATACCAGCAAAAATGTTCGTACGTACCGTTGTTCGTAACTCGAATGTTCGTAAGTAGGGGAGCGTCTGTACTAGTTAATCTTAAATCTGAAATAGTTTTTTCCTAGTTGATGAAAAAAAAAACAAGCACTATTACTGAAGAAACAGAAATAATTAAAAGGAAAATGCAAACACGCATAAGACCTTCTAACATGACAAATCAAACATACCTATAATGAAGGTTTAAATATGAAAGAAATATATATATTTCAAAATAATGAGGAAATAAAGACATAAAAAATGAAAAGATTGAACACTAATTTCATTACTGTTCTTGAATCATAAAAGTGATTCCATAACACACTAATTTCATCTTTTCACATGTCGCCAACTGATTTTGATAAAAACGAATGTAAAAATACCAATGAATAAATTGGATGATTTATTTTCACGGCATTATTATAAACAAATTTCTTTACATATTAGTTTCAGCAATACTAATAATAATAATTACCACCAGAAATATTTTTAAATCTCGAAATGATACTATGATTACATTGATTATTTTACCTAAAAGATGTTCAAAAGGAATTCCTGTTTTCTTAAGGTACTCAGACACTAAAGGTGATTTACTGGTAGCATCTTCAATCACAAGCCACTTCATATTGGGAACGTGCATCAAAGTTTGAGCCATTCTTGTTAATTCTGCAATTTGCTCAGGACGTCTATACGTAGGAGTTATAATGTACAACGGAGGAAGATCTCTATTGATCTCTGTAGGGACTCCTAATTTCACAGGACATTCACAAACAGGATCATTCTCTGCAGAAATTATTGACTTCAGAGTCTTTTCATCTAGTTTAGAAAATTTTGGGTTCGCTTTAAGCTCATCCAAAATACTGTTGATGTTTAAACTAACTCTTTTCATAGGCACTAGTACAGATGGTGCTGCAACTGTCGAAATCACCATCCAGATTATGTGATATTGTAAAAGTAATAAAATTCCAGAAACTATAACTATAAGAAGTAATTTCAGTCTCCATGGTTTGACCCAGATGTCAAATCTTAACTGAAACAAAAAATTGTATCCCATTATTAATACATTCACCAAATAAACAACATTCCTTAAAATCTAAAGGTGAAAGTAAATGTCAGTGTCTACAACAATTACACATAAATATATTCATTAAAAAAAAAAACATGCACTAGAATGGAAATCAAGGATGCCAAATGAAATAAAACTATAAGAAATTCCATGGCAACAGCACCGTTTCTACCTAAGCCCTTATCACTCAAACTGAAAAAAAATTAGATACCTCAGGTTTTCTTCGCACTCAAAGTTCAACGTTTCTTTTCCATGTAAGAAATATATTCTCAATGTTAATCCTAAATTTTTTTTTAAAGGTATTATTTCGTGGGGTAAATTTCGTTTGAAAAATTAAAAGCGTTTCTTACTACAACAAAATTTACATGTTTATAGCATTATAAATGCTCTAAACATTTCTTAATATATCAAAGTTAAATAGAAGACGAATGGGTATACAGACTACTATTTATAACGGTATTTTATTCAGTTTTTATTATCAATAACTAAAAATAAATAAAAATTATCTTAAAATCAGTTCATATATCTATATTGGTGGATGTGTTTCACAATTCTGCTCAGATATAAAATAATATATGGATAATATAATACCAACATTTGACATGATGATTAGTCAGCTGCGTTTCATTTTCTTCATTCAAAAACTATCAAAAGAAAGCTGAAAGAATAAAGTGCATTAGAAGGTAATAACTTATTGTAACTTATTAGAAATTACTATTAACATATAAATTTAGTTCATTACATTACACTAAAGTAAAAAAGTACAATAAGATTTATCAAAATCAAAAACAACCTCTTAAACTCTATTTTTCTCAATAACATCATGAATAAAATAATACACCATTTTTTCCATAATTTTCCAAAGTTTATAGATCTTAATTATGATAATTTTATCCCTAAATTATGATTTATATTTTGAAGTATTAAGCATACATTGACGTTAACCCTAAATATCGAACACACTTTGTTGCACTTGAACCCTGGAACTTCCACTTGAAGTAATTTAAACCGAATCACATAACTGAATTGATAAAAAGAGCCGGTATTATACAATAAACGGAAACAAATGTTATAAATTGATGTAATTGTCTATACCGTGCCATTTGAAAAATTAAAACGAATTGATTGCAGCCTGCAAATCGAATCATTAAAAATACCGTTTACCCAACGACGTACTAAAAATATTCATTATTCAGTAGAAACAAAATATATACCATAAAACCATGAGTTCATAGAGGGACGGCCAAAATAACCTACTGAAACCTCACAAGCAGACCTCAAGATACTATATCGATTGTTGAAACTGAAAAGTAGTGATAATATCTAGCTACAATGATAGCGCATCTAGGATGTACCTCTTTTGAATATTATAAATAATTGAGATACTCTTAATATCTTCAACTCTAAATAAAACATACACATACATCTCTTTATTGAGTGTTTTGTCCGATTATAGCCCTCTGATACGCTAATGTCAATGAATAAACATGCGAAACATAGAGAAGGGAAGGTTTTTATTACCTTTTATTACATAGGTTGCAGAGTACTATGCTTGGAACTGAGAAGACCGGTTGTTTGAAAGACGCAAGATTCATACGCTGTTGTATGTTTATTTAATTCATACTATTTACTTGTTTTTTTTTTATTTACATGAGGACATATTTAGCCGTCCATAACCACCAAAAAACCTGGAATGAATTGTGATTTTAATGACATCTCTGTTCAAATAATTGTTTTTTTAATTAAGGGAAGTCGTGACAATTATAAGGTTGGAAATGCTAACAAAAAACTCTTTTAACTTTAAAGAAATGGTACAGGCTACAGAAAAAATTGCTGGTTTTACAATTGTAATGCATACACAATAACAATTTGTTTCATTCAGATATGAAAATTAATCAGTCTTGTGTGTGTCGTTAACCGTTTGAATAGAAATTACACTACTGGGACAAGGACCGTGAATTTTATGCCATGCTACCTCGTGAATTGCAAGAATGTCCTTGTGAATAATTCTTGCTGTTGAGTCTTGTTTCATTATGGCACTGGTGTGCCATCAATGGATTTACCATTTAGGGTCTTAATTCATTGAAGAAGACAATGTTACAGTGTCTGTGATTACTGGTCGATATTGTATGATAATAAAAACATTTGTGAGACTCAGATTATATAAATTTAACTAAAGAAGCAAAATTTGGTTTCAACAGTATGAGACAAGACAAGCGACTGATGCCTTGAGAATATGCTCCTTATTCATTTGATCTCATTGCCCAGTCCGATTATCACTTAGGGATTGACTCGTTAGATATTTCTTTGGACCCGTGGATTTTTTTCGGTAACACACCTGAAATCATTAAAGATCATAAACTCGCTTGCTATGAACAATTAATTAAATGATGCAATTCAACCAGAAAATGCTTGGAGAATTCCATTTCAAATGACCTGTCGAATAACCTTTATTTATAGATCATTCCGCATAATGTTTATCAAATTGATAAACATTATAGCAGCAAAAAGGAAAGTCTTCTTTTCTTAAGACCTGAGATTTGAGACCCACGTACATATAAAAGGCCTCTAGCACAAAGCTGTCCTAAAATCGCTCCTCATCTCACTAGGACCTTAGATCGCATCCCTCCCGGTTAGATACCCTCTAAGTTTACAGTATGGCAGAGAGATCAGGCATAAAATAGGCGCACAAAACATAAAGTGACAGCAGAGTCACAAAACATTCTATTCAAAATCTATTATCCGTTTATGATATCGTTTTGTCCATTTCAAAAAGGAAAATTAAATACCCAAAGTTGCAGTTTTGATTTGTAGATGTAAAAATTTTCTCCGATATGAGATATCGAGCATAACCTGTTAACTGTTCCAAATCTAGCAGAGAAAAAGTATTTTTGAATTCATAAATTTTTGAGAGTATAACCTGCAAATTTTGAATTAAACAGTGAACAACTTCCTATTTTTGGTTTATAAATTGGTTAATATGAGTGTTTCAATTGTCTTGGGATCCACTGTAGTTACTGTTACCTTCAAAACTATTTTTGCCATATAAATGTTTTGCTAAAACTGCATTGAGAATACTCATGATATATAATAATAAGTACAGTATTTACGATTGTGCTGAGGGTGCTTACAGGATCCAGAATCAAAACAATGGTGAGAAGAAATAATAAATTTTAGAAGTTGGAGATTTTGGCTGAACCCTTTGCATGGTGATACAAATGTTGGCCAATTTTTTTTGTGTGTTTCGACTGTTGTAGAAAATGATAACCATATTTTTAATCAAATTTCACTGTATGATTTAATATTCATATTAATAATGAATTTAGGATTATGTATGATAGTCTTTAAAGCTTAAAAAATTATACCTGAGCCCTGATAATTCAAAAATTAGGATGTATATGATAATGATTAATCAAGTAAATTGTTGATGGGAAAACATTTAAAAGTTAAGTACAATTCACTTTCTCCGCAAGATTGATTACATTTTCAGTAGAATACTATTACTATTTACAATAAATCATGCTTACCGTCATAATCAATCCTTTAGATTTGTGCAGTAGTTCGGATGTTAATCTTGCATTACTCATCGAGTAATGATAGCATTTGTAAACTTCTTTAGTGTAAATAACAAAGTAGTTTCTGAAATGTAGTGTTTTATATTGCTTGCTACAATGAGACAGTAGCGTATACAGTAGCAATAGTAGAGTAAAGAGTAATTGACAAGTCAGATAGTCAACAAATGGCATTTTCAGCTAGTGCCAAAACTACTAAACAACTAGGTTGGTTCTCCATTGAAAGTCCTAACTTTTGCTTTAGTAAAATTTATTTGGAGTAGGGATCATTAACCAGTACCTGAAATCGCACAGACGTGGATCAACAAGTTTATCCTTTCGCTGGGATATCATGCATAGGATTTCCATTTTCAATGTGAGAATGTGTAGGGCCCGAATGAGCTACAAGCACGTGGTTGGTTAGTGAAACTATTTATTTCAGTAGTGTTAGAGAGAAAATTTAATCGGTTTCCTTTAACGAATGTTTTAAGATATTTGGCACATGAGTTAGTTGTGTGCTTGTGATTTATTTTGGCATTTTACTTTAACTAGTCTTGCGTTAGTTACTTTTTTCAGAACATTGATTAGATCCGATTATTTGTTTCTACTTGCCAAAATGATTTATTTGTTTCTTTCTGGCAGGTTTTATGCAAGTTGACAGATATGCGTTTTAGGATTACTGTGAATTTTAAGAGGTTAGTTATAAAAGCTGCAACACTACTGAGAAACAACCTAACACAGGTTTGCAATCAACGTGACTTCTAAGAATGAAATCATTAATCAGCATTGATATCAATAAAAACTCTAACCGAAGTCTGCGACAACTTGTGAAAAGATCTTAGGAAAATCATTTTAAAAGCTATTCGTGATCATAACAATTTCTATAGTAATGTGAAACTAGAAATGAAATATTGAACAATCAGGTATGCAATAATGAGGTGCAGTAACAAAGCCAAATCCACATAATAAGCCTACCTATGTGATCATCGCTTCCAAAAAGTTCACTCGAAAAAAAACACAAGCCTGTTTACTCTGCATTAGTCAGTCATAAAGAGTTGAACAGTGGTGATGACGTCAATAATGTACCAAGGACAAATGTTAACTTTAGTAAGTTGAAAGTTGGTTTGTCAGTAATATAATCGCTTAACAAGGGCAAAGTGATAGTGAAGTCAACAAGGCATAACGCGGTTATGTTAGAAAATAAGTTAAAGTCTGATGCAGTAACAAAGTTCACCAGCATTATTTGAATAATGAAACCACTATAATTACTGAATAGAATCCAGAGCTATTTGAAAATTCTAGAGACACTGATAAATCATTTCCATGCAAATATATAAGATAAATAAAACTCGAAGGGCCTGACGCATGGTTGTAGAAGTAGATTCAACTATAAGAAATAATACGATTAACAAAAAAATAAAGATTAGTTGGTTCGTGTGTAAATGCGCGGATTATGTGTTTGTCCATCGCTACTTTAACTGCACTAAGTTTAATCATGGCAAACAACATGGCTTTAATGCAGTTCTTTGTTCCATCTGTATTGCAAGTCACAATCTAAAAGAATTTGCAATTGGTCGAAATGAGAAAGACAAAGATTACTGTATCAACTGTAAAACTTATAATGAATATAATAAGTCTAAAGAAAGAGTAGATGCGAGACACACGGTCACGAGCACCTCCTGTCTCGCTTATATACTTACTCTGCAACGCAAAAAAATATTCATTATGGCTGCTAGACAAAATATTGATTTTGTTTTGAAACTCAAAAATTTTGCAGTATATCTATCAAGTGTCTCCAAGTCAATATTTAAAAATGTCGCACAACAACAGCTAATCTGACCAAATATGTATTGGAAAATAACATTGATGTAATTTTAGTCCAAGAACCATATAATGTAAACAACAAGGTTGCTGGTTTTCCTCTGGAGTTCAAAATACTATAGGCTGGAGAGAGCAAGAAGAGAGCAACAGTTATAGTACTGAATAAAAATATTGATGTCTTAATACATAGTCAGTTATCAAAAGAAGATTTTGTAATAGCTAGTCTGTCACTTGGTGAAAGAGCTTTTATATTTCTAGCATATAATTGGATGCACAGGATATTACAGAAGTGCAAATCCAAAAGTTAGAAGACATAGCTTATTATACAGGAAGTGACTGTCTTCATTTTATGGATATCAACTGTAGATCTACGTCTTGGTATGATAGAGTAACAAATAAAAGAGGAAGGGCGTTAGAAATATATTTGGCCTCAAACGAGCTTTTTATAGTCAATGAAAATCAGCCTTCCTAAGTTCAGACAATCAATGGTGAAAGTAACATAAACCTTACGATTACTGTGCAAAATGTGGTAAAAAAATTAAAAACTGGAGGTTTAATACTGAAAAAAGTACTTCCGATCATAGTTATACAACTTTCTATATGAACAATGTAATTAAATATAAAAATATTTCTACAATGTTCAAGTATAAGACTGAGAGAGCTAACTAGGAACTATAAAAAAAAAAAACCTTACTAAATCATTATTGATAATATCTAGCCAGCAACCTTATGAAAGTATGACATCATGTTACTCTATACACAATCAAATGGACAATTTTATAAAAAGTAATATAAATCTAGATAATATCGTAAGAGAAATAACTGAATCAATTCAGTTAGCTTGTAGTAGAAGGTCTTTGCCAGTTGTAAAATGAACGAGTGCAACAGACAATGCGAAACGGAAGGTCTCAAGGTGGAACAATGAACTAGGTTTTCTGAGAAGTACAATTAACAGACTGAGACGTTCATACCAAAGAACCAGAAGTTATCCTAGCTGCAGGGAGGAACGTAAAAAATATTTTTAGATGAAAAACATATTTAAAGCTATATTGCATCACCAAAACTGTATTCGTGGAAAAATGTTTGCAGTAATACAAGCAAAAATAATCCATGGAGTTTTAAATATGTTATTTGCTGCAAAACTTAAACCAACCGCAGCATTTTTTAAGCATGTTTGTTTCCCCAAACATCCCTTTCTGGACATTAGTCCTTTCCTGCGCTTTCACCCTTTTAAAGTACCACTCTTCTCAACCCCTCACCAGATGTTTTTTGCATCTAGTGTTTCAGTTGGGTTTTTGACTCTGATGAAGACCTCTTGTTATGGTTGAAAGATCTTAGTCTTATTTTCCCATTTCTTATTGTGGTTTGATCATTGACTTATTGTAAATATTTAAACAATAGACTGAATGTACATCAGATGTATATATATTTTGTATATTTGTGTTATCCAACCGATTATGTATCAATTATTAGTAATATGCCTATGTAACTTATTTTTTATTGTATTAGAGAATGTATAAATTAATGTAAATACTTATCCAATAGCCATTGTATATGTTTAACATCATTGTATGATTATATATATTGCATGTTACAATAAAGTGGTGCATGTTGAAAAAACACACACAACACACATATCATCGAAAAAACGTCAAAAAGAAATTTGGGGACCACAAAACATGTAAATTCGTCAAAATACAAAGATCGAATTTTTTCATGTTCACTATACTTACTTATAGTAAAGTACTAAGTGAGTAATAAAGTAAAAAAACAATGCAAGTTTTCATTTTGTAGCACTCCCAGTATTACATCTGTGTACAAATAAAAATGAAATATATGTAATAGTAATCCATTCCTATATAGATAGAAAAGTTTCTTCCTCAAAATCTAGATGCAAAAAAATTGAAATCCATTCTAAATAATCCTACAGGGTAATTTTACCTAGTTAAAAGAGAAGTTATTGAAAAAATATGACAAACGTACTTGTTTAAAACAGACTCGTGATATTTAAAAACAGGAATAATAATTAATACCAATGTGTAATTTCTTTAATATTTGCCCATCAACTATGCAACCGATTGTAATAATGTTAGTCATTATTATTTTAAAAAAAGGTTTTTACTGTTCACATACATTAATTTTCTCATGTTTATCCAATACTCACCGTAATTATAATATTATTAAGAATTATATTGGTTTAGGGGACATTTACTTATAATTATATGTAGGAGGGAAATTATTTAAAACATCAGTACAGTGTCGCCATTAGTAAGCCAATATGGTGGCTCAAATATTTCGAATTCAAACTTGCAGTTGTTAGGGAACAATATTGTTACAAAAATATTGTGTAAGTGTGTTTATTTGCATATTAGAGTAAACAGTGAATTGTATCTTTCCTTCTAGACTCTAGTTTCTTTAAAAGATGATGAATAAAGCTGAAACATCCGACGACTGGATTTATGAAGTGAGTGCCGAAGTATCACTTTTCATTTTGTGTTAACGAAAATATAAGTCAGTTAACCAACTTTGTTTACTGTATAATAAGATTTTATGTATATATAAAGGAATCCAATTCATGACTAAACCTAGTAATGGTCTATGGACAAAAAACTTTATTTGCAATATCAAAAGTATAAACCTCTTTATAAAATGTTAGGTAGTTAATATACTAGGCAATTACGTTCAACCGTTCTATCAGACTTTGGTGGCTTCATTATTAATTTCGACTCCTTAATTTCAATGTTATTTGTTCTAAAATGAATACTGCAATCATATTCTAAAACCAATCTATCTTATAATAGTTTCATGGATATTGAATATACTGATATAGTAATTATAAGGTTGAATTTCTCATGTATGATTTCTTTTATACTATTAAAAATATATATATGTATGCTGCAGAATCACATTACATTTGTATATATCTTTTAGTCATTGCATTTTTTGCTTTTTTTCTGCTCCAGTACATAGATTAGTTGGACTTTAAAATTAGTTTTTGGTTTTTGTAGACTTAGAACTATGGCATGTGTAGTAATTAATTTATTAAATGTAAGTTTAGTTGAGGGAAAGTGGTGACATAACCAACTAAATTTTTTAGGATACTATATTTTTAGGCTTTCCCATTTTTATTTTGGTTGTACCTATATATTTTTAATATAGATAATCACTATCGTCAATTTGTTTTCTTTTTTCCAATTGATTTTTTGTTTGGAGTATTAAATCAATGGCTATTTATGAATGGCTGTTTGTGGTATTATTTATTAATCTATTTTTCAAGTGATGCAGACCTGTAGTAATTTATTTAATTACTGATGTTTTAGGACCTTGCTGCCATAACTGGTAAGGACATTAAAGAACTCAAAAAAAATAAGATAAAACAGAAGTCTGTGTCTGTTAATCGTCATAAGTACTTTAGGAGACCTGGTAAAAGGCACAATAATGACTTCTGTTTCTCTTGCAATGAAGGTGGAACTCTCATTTGCTGTGATGGTTGTCCTAAATCTTTTCATCTTATTTGTCTGTGAGTTTATTTTTATTAGAACGTTATTCCTATAGATTCATAAAAAGTTAAAATTAAAGGTTTTGCATATGCTGAATCCTTACCTATTTGTTACCTATGGTAACTAAACTCTCTTTAATTACTCTGATCATATTATTTAAACTATTTGATTTAATTTAAAAAAAAAAGTTGTATATACTTCTCTGTCATTGTATTAAACTCGTATGAACCCTGGGTTTACCAGTCCTGCAGTGAGCCCATTGCCACTGTGCTAACCTAGTTCCTGTCTATCCTTGTAATTGTGATTACCTAACACTGTATGGTGTCGATTTTGGTAACTTCAGAACCTCATGGTTTGTTTGACTGATAAGAGTGTAATAGCTGAGGAAAACCGCAGCACGTCTCAAGCCCAGTGTCAGGTGTCTCTTCCTGAGGATGTTAATTTAGAAAGTCGGCTGGCATGTCAAAATAGATTGGAGAGTTTGAGATATTTTGAGTAGTGACGGAATTAATAGTAAATTTCTAGTAGTGCGGGTAAATACGTTTTTATATTTTATGGTAAATGAATGAACGAGTTGTTGAACTCCCTTCGGCTAAAAAAATAATAAAATAAATTATAAAAAAGTTGTGAAAAATTATTTGAGACATATTTAGGGTTTCGTAGAAATATTTTTTACGATAGAGCCGCATTTTTCAAAAAGTCATCAATCTGTAGAGAAATTAGACTCATTTATAAATTTCCTTCATAAAGTCAATGAACCTAGTAACTTTAGTCTTGCTAAAGTAATTTTAAAAGCATAGCATGTGACATACTATAAAAGAGTTTATTTATAAATCAATAGGAAAAGATTATAAAACTATTGAATTGGTTAATGAGAAGAAAAATTTTGAAAATGAAAAAAATACAAAAGCAGAAGCAATAGTAAATGTACGAAATATGAGTCAGGTAGGTCATTCATCTAAAATTTGTCCGGCAGCAGATGTCTGGTAATTAGAAGGAAATTTTGTTCTTCTCTTGAGCTGTTTCCGGGAAAAAATATTATTGACCCGGTATGAAGGAATTACTAGTAAAAAAAAAAGTAGTGTCGGCACCACTTAAATTTAAAATTGTAGAAAAACTACATAAATAAAAAAAAACGTATGGTTCTTGTCTTTTCAATAAGCTTTGATGTCTGTGATTTCTTGGTGTACTTGTTTCCAAATGACTTATACTAAGTCCTGTGTGATGCAAGGAACTACGTAAATTTTCCTGTTTGAATAATACTGATATTTTCAGAACTGTTCTGTTTATCAGTCATATTCCTTTTTAGTCATATATTTTATATTATGGAAAATTTTGGGTTCTTCGATACAATCAATTGAAACTGATAGTATATTTCTTTGCAAGAACTGTATTATTGATGATCTCAATGCAATGGTTAGCTGAAATCAAGCGAGCTGCCTGAGATTTGTAAATAATGTAGGTTTCCTTCATTACCTGAAGTATTGTAATAGAGTATTCTTTCACCATTCAGTTACGTAAGATTAACAGTTAGTAGTGTGTAACATTAGAATATTTAAGTAGTAATACCTAGTAGGTTTTATGTACATAGTAGTATATATTTTTTTTTTTTTTAGGAGTCCTCCAATGGAAGATGATGATATACCGGAAGGGGAATGGCTTTGCGTGGCTTGCAAAGTGCGAAAGGTAAGTGGTTTGCATCCATACCATTATAGTATGTGTATATTTTCAAATTTCTTTAATGCTGTTCCCACTCACTACTCTATTTAAACAACTGTTTTGATATATCTTTATGTTTTAGAAAAACGAATTTAAACATTACAAAAGAACTACTTGCAAGAGAAGGAAGTTTGAGTCATCTAGTTCATCAGAAATGCTTGTAGATTTTAAAAATGTTTGGAATGTTCTCATAAAACAAGCTGCTGAGTCAGACCCAAAACAATATAAAAATCCTTTAGATTGTAGAACAATACCATATCACTTTCCGGGTGACAGTAAAGGTTTGATAATTTATTTTTTTATTATGACAGGTTAATTTTTTCATTTTTGAATAATACATACGATGCAGCTTTGAAAATGTGTGTTTCTTTGAAATTGGTAATATATTTATTTAATTGAAGTATTTCTAGTAACATTCCAACTTTGTAATATTTTAACCTCTTATTAAATTTGAGGAGGTTTAGTCAAAACTCATGAAATACTGAGAAGAAAATTATGAATTAAAAAATTAGGTAAACCTTTGAGAAAGTTAAACCTATTCTAATTCCCAGTGCCCATCCTCATAGGTTGTATTCTTAATAGCGATTTTATGCTCAAATAAGGATATTTTTTGTTAGTAATGAGTAACATAAACATTTTTATTATACGTTATATAATTAATGTTTGTAGACACAAATTTTGTAGGTTGTACAAAAGGAAGGAAACGCTTTGCTGCTCCACATTCCCTTAAATGTTATATATGTAACAAGTAAGTTTATTTATGGGAACTATTGTGTTTATTTCAGTATTTTACATTGTATAAATTTGTAATTATTAGAAAAGTAATCCACATTACCTTTTAAATTACAACTTTTGAGGTATTAACCAATAATATTTTATTTATGGTATAAATTATTTGCAGAGGGATTTCATGTGATATTTTGGTCAGTTGTGATTATTGTGATAAGAATTTTCACCTTGATTGTATTGATCCTCCTCTAACAAACATTCCAAAGTGTTACTGGATTTGTCCATTCCACATAGAACCTTATTTGGTATGTAATTAATTCTAAGTATATAATACGACGGTATTTATCACTCACATTAAAACAAGATTAATCATTCTAACTAGCGTTGCATTTTTATTATTTGAAATCATTCCATAATTCATTTTTATTAAGTCAGCTGTAATAGATAAAATGTATGCATATATTTTGCATCCTTTCTCTTTTGTCGACAGTTTCTTCAGCTGAATTAAGAATTGGATTAATAGAAAATTAATCAAGGTCTAAAATAATCTGTTTGCAAGATAGATCATTACACATGGAATAGTAAATTACACATCATAATTAAATGAAAGTGATCTTACCTTGTTTTTTTTAGAAATAAATTACATTTTAGGAATGGAAAGATTTATTAAATTATATTTTATCATTTCAATAGTATCATACGTGAATTTGTAGAAATATTACTGATCTTGCACTGCATATATGTTAAATATTGTCATTACGTTCCAATAATTTCTTTGTTGTCTTATAGGAGGATATGTTCTTTAAAGAACAAAACCCGACGCTTTCGCAAAGGATTGCTTTGTGGGACTTGTGCCGTGAACCTTTAGATTATGAGTCCGTTAAACTGGAATTTTTGAGAAATATTAAAACTAGGAAGGATGACTTTTCCCTACCCACTGTAGATACAACTGATGTACGTATGAAACTTTTGTTTCGTTTTTTGATGAAAATCGCCCTTATGATGAATATGTGTTGTGTAGTTTTGGACAATATTGAATGATTGGGAAGAAAGCCACTTTCTTGCTCATTGTGTGAAGTTATTTCCCTTTTTTTTCTCTTGAACTACTAACTATAGAGAATTGAAATTTTATGATTAATAGTGTTTTCAGAGAGATTGTTTTATACGCAAAGTGTATAAAATTTATAAACTATTAAAGTGAAAACTGCCGACGTACACATTTTAGCGTACCACATGTAATGTGATCTTTGGACAGGGACATTGTATCGTTCTTTACTGCATTTTACAAAATTAGTTAAATAATTGTAGAATAATTAAATGTGTATAATATGTAATCATAGTATCGTATATGTAATTTTTGAACCAATACATTTTTATATTCCATCCTTTATATTCATATACCCATTTCTTTCATCTGTTATTTTCGTCATGGTTTACTGCAGAGCATAGTAATTGTCCTTTGTTGGGTATATATTGTTTTTGTAACTTGAGAGGTAGAAAACTATTGTCTTCTGTTCATACTGCTTTCTTTAAACCTCAGATTATTGAATTTGCTTTTCTTTTTTCTAACTTTTAAGAGCTGTTGACTTCTACTGATGATTTGCCTGTCTTATTTAATATTTAAGTGGACGCACCTCACCTACAAGGCTGCCCACGTGATGACAGAAACATTTACTTTTTGTTAAGAGTACAGTAAATTTCTGGTCATTTCCGCATTTTTTGGAATTCACAGTCCATTATACTGTGGACTATATATATGGACCTGCAAGCACCTGAATAACATCTTCTGTCTGTAGAACACCTCTACCTTGATTATTATCCATCTCTTTACCATTATCTTTAGTGATATACCCAGAAATCGTTACAAAATTTTTAAAAGTTTTAAAGTTTTTTACCATATGACCTCATAGTTTTCACTTAGAAAGTGTTACTTTCGAAACCTTGTTTAGTGTGTCTACAATAATGTTATTTTTCTTCGAAAAGGACTCAGAACTAGCCGAAGACATTTGCTGAAATCAAGTCTTCAGGTTTAGACCTTTAACCCTTTTACTAAAAGGCATAACATATATGGTCCACATGTACTTTGATGAATAGGTAGGTTTAAGATATTTCTCTCTCTTGCAGTTAAGGTTTTAACATGTATTTTGCACTGATGATCAAACATCTCGTGGTGTAATTCAAGAACTCAAGGCTTGCTTTCTGAGGTCTAAATTTCGAAGTTTCTACGTGGCACAAATGGTATAATGTCTTACTTGTCATTTCCCATTCAACTCTCGTCTTCTTTGCAGAATACTTACTTCTTTAGTATACTTCCGATTTCTTTTGATATATTGCTATGAGTTTTGGTTTTCCAATGTAGAAAATTTACACGTTATCCTGTTATATTATTTTTAAAAAAGCACAAATTAAATAAAAAATTTCTGTTTTCATATTTGTGTTTGCCAGGTTCCTGAAGCTGTGAGATGGCATTATTCTAGACCACCTGAAAGTATTCCATCTTTAAAAGAAGCTCTTCGACTGACCCAGTTTGAATCATCGTTAAGCTGTTTGAGGAAAGCTTGTCAAATTGTTGAAGCCAATTCGACCAATGAATTTGTGCAGGTATTTAAATGATGAATAATTTAATTACTTTTAAAAAAAAAACAATATTATTTTAAATAAAATATCATTGTTAGTGCCGCAGAGGTTTTTAGTAAAATTATTATAAAAATTAATCTCGTAATCTTCCTTACAAATTCACCCGTTTCAGAACAATTCCATTCTCAAGAGTACTCTTGAATATTCAAAAATAATGAAGTATTGAAACTCATTTTCAGTTTGCTCCTGAGATCGGAATTATTCCGAAACCGGTTGAGTTATAAGAAGACACACGAGGTAAAATGGCTAATATTCATAATATTATTTTGACCATATACTTTTTTAAAAACATTAATAAGTATAATTTTGTTCAGTTTATATCATAGATGTATATATTATGAGAGTAGATTATACTGATACAGTAGTATATATTATATATACTGATTCTTCTTATCTTTAATTTTATTTTTTTTTTCAATAAATTATAAAAGAAGTACTACAATTTGTTTGACATGATCTTCTTCCTTCCTAATTAATGCATGCACTTTTCCACCATATAAAAAAAATTGTACTCTCACCATTCCAAAAAGGGAAATTTTGTATCAGTTGACGATTGTCTCTTCTGGTCTGTTCCTGACGACGAACTGGGGTTCGAAATATTGATTCTAGTAAGTGTTTTCGTTCTTTTGTTTTGCTCTTTTTATCAGTTACTTATTTGTCCGGTTTGGACAGTTTCTATATACATATTATATGTATATATAACAGATTCAATAATATATTGATCGTTTGATAGAATAGGTGTGTTCTCTAATCGGGTTTCGGTCAGTTTTCTAGGATAAAAAATCAAACTCTCGTTGCCGACGTTTCGGTTTTATTATCGGTCTTATTATCCTTTGTTTGTAGGCCTATGAAAAAGGTTTTAAATAAAGCCGAAACGTCGGCTTGATTTTTTATCCTAGAAAATTGACCGAATCCCGATTAGAGAACAAACCTATTATGTATATATATATAACAGATTCTATAATATATCGACCGTTTGATAGAATAGGTGTGTTCTCTAATCGGGGTTTGGTCAATTTTCCAGGATAAAAAATTAAACTCTCGTTGCCAACGTTTCGGTTTTATTTAAAACCTTTTTTATAGGCAGAAGTAAGAATTTTTTAACTAAGGAAATGAAATTTACATTGTTGTTCCTTTAAATAATGTAAATTTCATTTTCTTAGTTAAAACATTCTTACTTCTGCCTATGAAAAAGGTTTTAAATAAAACCTAAACTTTGGCAACGAGAGTTTAATTTTTTATCCTGGAAAATTGACTGAACCCCGATTAGAGAACACACCTATATATATAAAGCTTTCTGATCTGACACTTCCATTTGTTTGGTACTAAGTGCAATAAATCTCCAAAGATTTGCTTGTAAATTCCATTTAATTGATAGATACCTTACAATTTAAAAATAAAGAACCGACACTTCAGTCATCATTGACCATACTGAGGGTGTAATAATGGATAAAATTACTAAATAAAATGATGATGCACGTTGGGTCTTCGTTATAAAATGTTTAGGGCTTCCAATATCATTAGCCTGTTTTTGTTTTTTTCGTAGTATAGAACCTCTGTGTTGTCTACTAACATCTATTGTGTGAGTTTGACTTTATGGGAATTAAGTGTATGGTCTTTAGGACCACCTGCTGCCAGATGCCTAGAAAGACGTCGGGACAAAGTTGTAGTAGTCGAACCAATGTATGTTGATTTGAGGGATTCACAGCTTCCTGTCATACAATTATACTGGTACACCACATTGGTCTCTTGGAGTAATGGTTTCATTTGGGAATTGTTTCTAATAATTAAATTGGTAGTATTAAAACCTCTGTAATATATATTAATTTTCAATCTGTCTTGGGGGTTCACACAAGAGGTCTTATTTTTGATGATAGTTTTCACAACATGTTCGTCAGTTTTGTAAGTTCTAGAGAATTGATTCAGGTAATATATGACTTTTGTTTGACCTTGCTCATTTATGAGAGGCTTTCTTCCACTGTTCAGTTTATTTAAATATGTATGAAGAATATTTCGAAACTGTCTATTAGTGTACCCATTGTTTATCAGCACTTGCTTTATTCTTTGAGCTTCTCGGTCGAAAATATTCCAATTTGATGATGTCTTGATTGCACGATGTAATAGGACCTTGATATTCCCATCTTTGTACCTCTGTGGGCATTCATAGCATTTAAACAAACTCTCCTTTCGTGGGTTTCACGTATACATATGTTTTATAATGATCATTCATTTCCTCTATAGTGGCATGTAAAAAATGTATACTCTTGTTAAAATTAAATTCTTCGGTAAATTTCAGTTTTGAGTTAAATTCTAGAGTGGATTTTAGTTCGTTAATTTGGTGTTCTTGCTCAACGACTAGAAAACAGTCATTTACGTACTTACAATTAGACTCTCGGCTTGCATGTGGATCCTAGCCAAAGTACTTTATTTTCAATTATTATTTTACATGTAATAATTGGCAAAGGTTACTCCCAGAGGGATCCCCATGGCCACGTCGTCTATCTGATAGTACATGATGCCGTCTATGTGGGTAAAGGGTTTTTCATGGTACAGCTTCTTAGTAGTTTCACCATAATTGTTCCATTAAAAGGGGGAGGGGGTGGTTTGGGATGGTTGTATGCCACTTCACAAATTATATCGATTGTTTCCTCTGCGGGGACGTTAGTAAAGTAAATGGCCATTAACCCATTTGGTTTATAGGCTTGCAGGATTTCTAGAAGTTGATTTGATCATAAATTTAGCTGGTAGGTATGGAGAAATTATATCGTTCAATTATTTAGCTATGATGCATGTAGGTGTTGTTACTTGTGAGATGATGGGTCTTAACTTATTGCCTTCCTTATGTATCTTGACATTCCCATAAATGTAGCCGGGACTAAACTCTCCAGTAACCGACTGGAACACTTTCACATCTTTTCCTTTATTACCTTAATTATTTTGTTTACTTCCACTTTCAGTTTATTTATGGGGTTTCTAGTTATTTTTTTGAAATTTTGTTGTGTCGCTTAATATAAGGTCCAATTTCTGTTTGTACTCCATCCTGTCGAGTGGCAGAAGACGAAAACCATCTGGACAGCTTCACAGAATATATACAGATTGGGCACAACGAAAACGAAAAAAAGTAGTAGGAATGCTGAAGAAGAATAGCAACGAGAAAAAATATAATAATAAAAAAGTTAATAATAAAAAGGAATCTTCATAAATATGAAATACAAAAGAATAAAAAAAATAAGAATTAACAAAAATCAATAAATTATTATAATAATGTATACATTGCAAAATTAAATTATGAAAAAATTAAATTTAAGAAAATTTCACCTCTGAACACTGCTTAACGGTTCAGTTTGATGCTAGGATATGAACGAGCTCCGCTCTTCCCATATATGGGATTCTTCAAAAGCTCTTAAAGTTACGGATCTATTGTGTGGAGGGACAGTTTTAAGTATTTGAACTCTGAAACACTCATTGAAGCCCAGGCTATGAGAATTAGCGTGAGTAGCAACTGGTAGCCTGCAATCCCGCCCGACAGAAGACATGATTATTCATACGTTGGCTCAACATAGTAGTTGTTAAACCTGCATAGAACGCATCACACCGAGTAAAATCTAGACAGTAGACACTATCACTAGAAATGCATGAGGAAGAATTACATATATAATAAGAGTTAGGATTTGAAGGGGAAGTAAAAGAAATGGCTGGATTGATTATGGGGCAGGTAAGGCACCCACGTCGTTCGCATCGATGCAAACCTGAATGATCACCCCGGTCGGGGAAGATTTAATAGCTCTACGCGAGAGTAAGTTTCCAATGTTAGGAGGTCTACAATAGCAGAATTTAGGAAGTTTGTTAAATACTGATTAAGTTTTTGAGAAGGAGGACAGGATAGGATAGAGTTTCTTTATTAATTTACCCAACCTGTGAGCTCCGGGAAAATAGTCAGTCATGAGGGATGCTACATCACTACGGTCTCTCTTTATTCGGGGAGAATAGGGAACATATCCTGGGAAATAAGATTTTTTAACATGCGAGAAGGGTAGCCTTCTATACATATAACAAGATTTCACATAAAAGTGAAAAAACAATAAATCATCAAAAACAGTATGAAATGGGAAAATATACTGAGATCTTTCAACCTTAAGACGCGGTCATCGTCAGACCCAACTGCGTTGGATTTTTGACTCTGACGATCACCGCTTGTTACGGTTGAAAGATCGTAGTCTTTTTTTCCAATTTCATATTGTAGTTTGATCATTATATATATATATATATATATATATATATATATATATATATATATATATAAATTTTTAATTACACATAGGAAAGAAACACAGAAAGTCACTACAGAACTCACTTCGATATTTCTACTCTGTCGTCATCTGGAAGAAGTGCGAAGTACTCGAGTTGAGAAGCAAACTGCTACTCCGCGCAATATATATATATATATATATATATAAAACCAATTAAAAGAAGGTAGCACATAGATAGACAAATGAATATAATATATAAGATAATTTATAATCGTATTACATTTTGAAACTTTCATTAAAATGTATATAAATTATTTTTTTTTTCTTTGTTGTTACATTTAGCATGCAGTATATAATAGAAATATATTAATTCATTTTATTTTTCTTCATCTCTTTGCTTAATTAATGAAGTTCTCCTCACTGAAATGTTGAAATATTTATAATGATCAATTAAAATGAGATTTAGAGAATAAGATGCAATGATTTCGGACACAACTATATTGGATAAACAGATACTACTTTAAGACAGGAATGTAAAGTACATATTTATAATCTAATCAGAGAAAGAACAAATGAAAGAAATTTTCAAATCTTTAAAACAACAAGAAAGGTATTATTTTCAATAAGATATAAAAAGCTTTACTTATGATTAAATGTGAAACTTTAGAGGAGACAAAAATGTCCTCCAGTGACTCTGCAGGTCACTCCAGATTTTTTTGTTTATCAAGTGATATCTTTTGATAGACCTGCAACATGCAACTGGCTTGTTCCTTTCTTCAAATGGGACCCTATTTTTCTCGTTCCATTTTTAGACTAGCCAGCTGTAATTTATTGTAATAAAATCTTAAAAAAATTAATATAGAAATAGTTTTGATGATTGTTATTAATATTGTTGTGTACAATTTAGTGTGATGTCACATAAATTTTCTTTTTTGTTATGTATAATTAGAGAATCAGTATAAACCAAAATACTTCCCTAAAATTTACTAATTATATACTTTTGTTTAACTTTTCAGGCTGCGTTTGAACAAAGCACGAGCGACTCTAGTAAACCACCCCAGGAAGTTGTTGTATGTGTTAATTGAATTGTATTTGATGATATTGCAGTATTATAACATATATATATGTATATATATAAATATTTTTTTATTGAAATACACAGCAGCTTCTGCATTAACGACCTTGTAGCTGTTTTGTTCCAGTCTTCTGACTATCTTACGGTGCTGAGAGGGTGAATCCCAAATCAGTTGTCCAAGGAACCTTTAATAAGAGAGAACACAGATCTTTGACAACAACACTACATTGTGAAGATAAAAATAACTAAATCTAAAACTACACTTAATAAACGAGCTTTCGATCTCATAGATCATCTTGAGGTAAAAACCTGAAATAGTTTATGCTAATGAAACAATTTACAAAGAATTGACAAAGAAGGATGACTTAAATGTACAGTAACATGTTATAAAAGAATTGGCTGTTACGATAAGATGTGACATGAAGGTTCGATGCTACCGCACTCCACCGTTGACACTTGGAACTAAATATAAGGATTTACCCCCTGAGCACCATAAGATATTCTGGAGACTGGACCAAACCAGCTACAACATCGCTAGAAGCTTCTGTGTATTTTAATTAGATATGTATACAAGAACATTTGCTTCCTATCTAGAATACATGTATTAACCATGTATTGATAATGTGCATAAATCTTTTTGTTATCACAAAACAAACATAAAAGAACATCTTATGGCATGAAATACAAAGGTTTGAAGTACCTATTCATATCCAAGTACCAATATTCTTAGAGTAGCATCTCTCGGGTTTCACCTTTTAGACGATTCCGTTTCGGTGAGTAAATACTTCCCCCAACAGTAAATAATCTTTCGCTTTCAACAGAAGAGGGAAGTGCAGATAGATGCCTCCTGGGAAATGATGTCATGATGGGAAATTCGTTTTTATTTAATCTCCACTACAAAGGATTATCATTATTTCCTACTCGTATATTCTTCAAAGCAATATATTTGGCCATTTTATGTTCTATTGAAATTCTTTTGTTCCTGAACTCGCTACTTGTATCACATCCTTCGTCTTGCGTTAGTTCCATTTGTTATTGTTCTTTTTTCTTTAATTCAGAGAATTCTTTTCCAAACTAAAGGAAGAGTCACTTTCGTTTTCATTTTTCTGTTCAAATACATCAGATGAGTCTATGCCTTGTCGTACTTCAGGAGCAGGACAGACGTCAAAAGTTTGTTTAGTTATAGTGCAGATATCTTGACTTCCTTGGGTGATCCATACTGCAATGGCCTCTTCATTAGGCTGTCCTTGGTAGTTAGTGTCTAGAAAAGTAGTCTGGAACCTTGGATTAAGATATGTGGCCAGTATTAAGTTTCTGTTCTTTAGGAAACTGCAAAATTTAGCATTGAAAGAGGCCTTTCATGCTGTCACTGTTAAACCTAACACCTCAAAAAGTCCCTTATCTTCTCCCTAATCAGAGAAGTGACATATCACTTTAATACGTGGTATGATAAGAGAAGCAGACACTTCTCTGATACATAATAAATAACGTACAATCAACAAACTGTTTAAATATTTAAGCATTCTCTCTAAAATCTTCCATTGGTTGGATTCTATCAATGTAGTTCTGCTTGGTCACTGCATTATGAGATAGAGCATTTTTTTGTTTAAATATTCTGCACATAATGTAATAATGACTGTCCCATCTTGTCTAGATATCCTGAATTAAATTTATGACCTGATAAATTCAATTTTTTTTCTGACATACTTTGTAATTTTCAAAAGCTGCTGGTGAGTTAAAGTGTCCAACTATTTGTTTATAAATAGATAGTATATCCTTTACAAACCTTTATGTAAGTACGATATCATAAGTGGATAACTGCAAGTGACAAATGAGTTACAGTGTTGATTTTTTCCTGTATCTTATTTCTAACCTTTACTTATATATCCTGTACAATACTTTCTTTAATACACTTTCGAAAAGGAATATTGCAATTTGGGCTTATATGGTTTAACAAACTTGTGAAACCAAGTTCTTGTACAATAGAAAAAGATTGCAGGTCAATTGTAATCATTTCTCCAATGTATTAATGGATTCTTTGGGTTTTCTGTCTGTGTGTGTGTATGCGTGTGTGTGTGTTTTATTCTTCTGCATGCTCCATTTATTATATTACATGCATTTTGACTATTTGACTAAGGATTCCTATTAAAGTTGGTTGAAGTCTATTTTATTTAGGAATGCCGTAAAGTCATGGATGAGTTCGTAGGTCACAAATTTGTCTATTGATGGGGGCCATGTATATTTTGAACTGAGTATTATTTTCTTTTTGAGTGGTAGTCTTTCTCTTTCATATTGGGGGCAGTCTATTATGATATGCGTCCATGTTTATGTTGTTGTCACAGCTACAGGAGGGTGAATTTTCAATTTGAAACTCATGGAGGTAAGCTCTGTTTGCACCGTGTCCAGATATCGCCTGCGTTATTTTGTATGTCAGGGGTAGATTTACTGATGATCTTGATTTCGTAGTAGGAAAGAACAACCTTGTATTCTGTCCGTTGGCTGTATTAGACCACTGGCAAACCATGTTTCGTTTGACTCCTCTCGCAATTTCTTCTTTAGTAGACTTATTGGTGGTAGTAAGTGTTCTTCAACAAGGTCCAGGTTGGTAGCAACTCTCTTTGCCAGTGAGTCTGCTCTTTCATTTCCTACTTTGCCTACGTGTGCTTTTACCCAGCCAAAATGAATGAACCACCCTTTTGCTGTTAGATGTACCAATGTTGCTCTTATTTCTTCTATGTCCTTCCAGTGGATCCGAGAATTTATTAAAGAATTAAGAGTCACCTGGCTATCTCTTTTTATTAATGATAAAGATGGTGGAGATATCACTTGGCAAGTCCGATTTACCCATTGGACAGCTTTGAGAAGGGCTCTTAGCTCAGCTTGGTTGTTTGAACAGGAACTGTTCAGCTTGAATGACTCGTTGTATATTTCCTCTTCCTGTTCATAACCTACCATTGCTCCGCCCACCTGATTCTCCAACTTACTTCCACCGGTGTAAATTGTAAACTTATAGATCGAGTTTGTAGCCTCACCATCATCCCCATCAATAACAATTACTTCTGGTTTTCTTCCAGGGTGTATCCATTTTGTAAATATAACTGGTTGTTCATATTGGCTTTGGTCAAAGATCACGGCACATCCACCCCCTGATTGGGTATAGAAGCTAGCCCTTTCCTTTGCTTCTATTATTATTGGTAGCGTGTTAGCGATGATACACGCTGCGTCTGCTGATATTGTCCTGTATCCCTTTATCACCCGTATTAGCATCAATCGTTGCAAATATCACTATCTTCTTTTTATTATAAGTCTTTTCAAGCGGTCGGATCCAGACTGGCACTACATATAGAAGACGAGGCAAGAATGCTCCTTTATATAAGATGTCTAATGCTCCGCTTTTTATGCCCCAATGAACTCTAGCACTTCTGGACAATGAATAGACGAGCTGGGAACACTTTTTCGTTATTTCATCGACGTGTGGACTAAAGGAGAACTTTGAGTCGAATGTTACTCCTAAATATTTCATCTTTTTGACGACTTCTAATTTTTTTAGGCCAAAATAAATGTTTGGAGCTTGATAGAATCCCCGGGAAATAAGAAGAACCTTCGATTTATTGTTGCTGAATACTATTTTGTTGTCAACAGACCAGCGGTAAACTGTTGTAAGGATTTGGTTGGCCAGTGCTTCCGCACTTAATATGGTTTTCCCTTTTAGTACTATTAGCAGATCATCAGCAAATGTATATTGACAATGCCATGGTTTGGGAAAGGCATTTTTAATAAGGTGTTAAACTGAATTTTCCAATAACCAGGGCTGCTGCATGACCCTTGAGGACAACCTCTAGTCACTTTTCTGGAGATTCGTAAGGACTTTGTGGCCATAACTGCGCGTCGGTCTTGGAAATAGCTTTTTGATATTTGTACAAATTTGAAGGGCAGTCACTATTTCTCAGTTCAGTAAGAATGGAAGTTCAGTAAGAATTGACGCTCCTTGCACATCAAGCGCTATCATTACTACTATTTGTTTATCATCTAGACCTGTATTTATAAAATCCTTAGCTCTCATTAGTGCGTCAACAGTACTTGCTTGTGGTGTAAACCCGTACTGATTCATGCTAAGTAGATTTTTGCTATACATGAAAACATTATTCTGGCCATTAGTAATTTTTCGAATAATTTCCCTGCTACCGGTAGTAAGCTGATGGGTCGGAATTTAGAGCAGTCGTCCACGTTTTCTTTCCCTGGTTTTGCAATAGGTATAATAAAAGCTTCCTTCCAGACTTTAGGGAACACCCCTCGACGTGTGTGTGTGTGTGTGTGTGTGTGTGTGTGTGTGTGTGCTAGCAAATTTAAAAGTTTGCAAGCTAAGAATTATTATAAACAAAAATCCAGCTGGATAACAGCCACGCTGGCACTCTGTAAAACACTGAAATCAGTTTTAAACAAGTATCAATTACATACTGTCTCTATTTATTTCAAAGAATCGTTTTCAGAATCGGAGATTCGATTAATATTCTCTGGTTCCGAGTACTCGTCCCATCACTAACAGGTACTATAAAATCGGAAAGTCGATCCAAACTCAAATAATACGAGTTCAAAATCAAAAAAGAGTAACACGCAGAGTAAAGAAACACACTTACAAACTCAAATTCTCGGGCAGTCCATCTTCAGGAGAAAAGAGAGAGACCTTGAATGAATAACTCACTTCTATATTTCGACCATCGTCATCATCGGGTGGCGAAGAGCCCTGAGTTATTTGAATTAATTTATAATCGTATTGCATTATGAAACTTTCATTAAAATGTATATAAATTATTATTTTTTTTAGCTTTGTTGTTACATTTAGCATGCAGTATATAATAGAAATATATTAAGTCATTTTATTTTTCTTCATCTCTTTGCTTAATTAATGAAGTTCTCCTCACTGAAATGTTGAAATATTTATAATGATCAATTAAAATGAGATTTAGAGAATAAGATGCAATGATTTCGGACACAACTATATTGGATAAACAGATACTACTTTAAGACAGGAATGTAAAGTACATATTTATAATCTAATCAGAGAAAGAACAAATGAAAGAAATTTTCAAATCTTTAAAACAACAAGAAAGGTATTATTTTCAATAAGATATAAAAAGCTTTACTTATGATTAAATGTGAAACTTTAGAGGAGACAAAAATGTCCTCCAGTGACTCTGCAGGTCACTCCAGATTTTTTTGTTTATCAAGTGATATCTTTTGATAGACCTGCAACATGCAACTGGCTTGTTCCTTTCTTCAAATGGGACCCTATTTTTCTCGTTCCATTTTTAGACTAGCCAGCTGTAATTTATTGTAATAAAATCTTAAAAAAATTAATATAGAAATAGTTTTGATTATATACTTTTGTTTAACTTTTCAGGCTGCGTTTGAACAAAGCACGAGCGACTCTAGTAAACCACCCCAGGAAGTTGTTGTATGTGTTAATTGAATTGTATTTGATGATATTGCAGTATTATAACATATATATATGTATATATATAAATATTTTTTTATTGAAATACACAGCAGCTTCTGCATTAACGACCTTGTAGCTGTTTTGTTCCAGTCTTCTGACTATCTTACGGTGCTGAGAGGGTGAATCCCAAATCAGTTGTCCAAGGAACCTTTAATAAGAGAGAACACAGATCTTTGACAACAACACTACATTGTGAAGATAAAAATAACTAAATCTAAAACTACACTTAATAAACGAGCTTTCGATCTCATAGATCATCTTGAGGTAAAAACCTGAAATAGTTTATGCTAATGAAACAATTTACAAAGAATTGACAAAGAAGGATGACTTAAATGTACAGTAACATGTTATAAAAGAATTGGCTGTTACGATAAGATGTGACATGAAGGTTCGATGCTACCGCACTCCACCGTTGACACTTGGAACTAAATATAAGGATTTACCCCCTGAGCACCATAAGATATTCTGGAGACTGGACCAAACCAGCTACAACATCGTTAGAAGCTTCTGTGTATTTTAATTAGATATGTATACAAGAACATTTGCTTCCTATCTATATATACAGGTACTATAAAATCGTAAAGTACCTGTGTATCGGAAGGCCAAACTCGATATAATACGAGTTCAGAATCGAATATGAGTAACATGCAGAGTAAAGGAACACACTTAGAAAACCCAAATATTCGGGCAGTCCATCTTCAGGAGAAATGAGAGAGGCCTTGGCCGAATATTTGAGTTTGTAAGTGTGTTTCTTTATTCTGTGTGGTACAGTTCTTCGATTTTGAACTTGTGTATATGTATGATGTATTTATTTGTAAGAAAATCATTACTTTATATGAATTCATGTTTGATGAATATTGTTTGTATTCAATGTGTACACTTTGCGATCCTTTTTAGACGTTTAGTTTATTCATTGATCCAAAGTCGAGAAGATGCTATTGAGTATGGTACTTTAGGAATTATAATGTGGGGATATATATATTTGTTTTATTTTTTATTTAAACAGGTGCATGTACATACAAAGGATAGTTTAAATAGTTGCTTTATTTAGTGCATGTATAAAGATCATGTATATTACGGTCAGCATGCTTGCCGCTGGTACCGAATGTTAGGCGTTTGAATTAGTAAATTATGCCATAGGTTTATATAAAGTCTTAGGCACACTCTTTGAATGGCTTTAAGACATCGGTACTTTGAGTGTACAATTTTCATTACATTAAATAATAAATAAATGTAACCTTCGAAATTTAATGTAAAAGATTTCTATTCCAATAAACTTAGCTGAATAGAATTTAGAATTCCCATGTAGATTCAAGCGGGTGGTAATGTTAACTATGGACAGTGCAATATTCCCTTTGGGGAATCAGTATTTAAGTTTCTATTGACCCTTCCATTAGCAGTAAACGAAATAAATATTGTGTAAAGAGTGTGGCGTTCAAATAACAGAAAAGGTAATAAAGATTTTTAATAATCATTTGAGTGGTTACTATACTATAAAAATATACTGATTTTGTAGAGGTTTCAAACGAGACATTTGTTAAATGATATATCGAATAGGTTTTGTTAAGGACCGGCATGTAGTACTGTATTTGTTTTTAAATTGGAAAAATGGACTGTAGTAACTGTCCTTAGGTAGATTATTAGTTAAATAAGGACGTATAGAAACAAGTTCATGAATAGAACAGTAGGTTGGAATCATGCAGTAACTAACTATTAAGTTAATAACTTATTGACTTCTTCATAATTTGTAACGAAGCTTGTACAATTAAGTTGGGAATAAATATATAGTGTTTATCACTCTTTTACGATTTAGAGAGTTAAAAAGTGTGTAAGAATTTGTTTAATTTGTATTCTTAATTTTACTTTTTTAGTTATTTTTGTTTCATTGATTTTTACTCCTATGATTGTTTCATCTAACTTGCCACTTGCTAGTTGTTTGTATATATTTTCTTTTTTAATAGTTTCGTTACCCTTTTTGATTTAGTGGGTAATTTTTTTTTCAGAAAGAATACGTTGGACCCACAGAAACAGAGGAAGAATTAGTGAGTGTGATTTGTTTGTTTTTTTTTATGCCTTTATACGTCTCTCTAAAGTGATTTAATCTTCTTTTGAAATTTATTACAACTACAATTTAAAAGAATGTTGATATTATTATTTTCCTTTGATTAAATGGTATGATTATTTTTAGTGGTTGTCGAGCATTATTGGCTTCCAAAATGAGTGGGCTAGTAAAAAACTTCCAACTTTAGATACAAAAACTGATTTATCTGATATATTGAACGAAAGGTATGAAACGTCTTCCCCAAATCTTTCCTTAAATGTAGTAGTGAAAAGAATGATGCATGAGGACCTGGACTAAATGAATTTCTTATGAACATAGATAACATCATGGCCATAACTTTGTTTGTATTTATCGAATAAAATGTGTGCTTTGCTTTTTAATTAGTTATATATTTTATTTAATAATTTTAATAGACTTTATAACTCTAGTCACTTCTTTTTGTAATTCTTGTTTGCTATTCTAAAGGAAGAATTGTAGTTTGTAAATAACTTCTGTATAGCTTTCATTTGTACTAACAGTGGTATTTTGCAGTATTCATTGGTTGTATATAATTGATCTATTTGTGTTGATGATCTATGTCTTTAATCTTGGATTTTAATGTTTTCTCTTAATGTTTAAGACATTTAACAGCTATGAAATCAATGCATGGGACTATTTTTTTGCAAATGTTCTTCAATTTGGCTTCATCAATTTATGCACAATTCAGTTTATCATTTATGATAACATACTTACATATACTAATATGTATACCCATAGCTAACTTAGGGCACAATACGTATGACATATATCAGAGGCGCCAACACTTTATGCACAGAGATGCAAAACTTGAGATAAAACTTTATCAGGTGTACAATTTTTTAGGTGATTAAGCCAAAGTAATCTACTCTGATTAAGAAGTTCTAATTACTTATGTAGTGAATATATTGATAAACCATACATCATCAATTCATGAAAACGTAGGGTACAACAAATCACATCAGATAGTTCAGAGATGTCAACACTTTTTGAATAAAGATCTAATTCATCAGGTGATTAAGTCAAGGTAATTTACTTATATTAAGAAACTCTAAATACTTATTGTGCGTTGAGTAACATATATGAAAACATAAGGAACAAAACAATGATAGACCAGAAGCGCCAACACTTTTTTGCACAGATTTTCACACTTGACCAGTGACCGAATCAAGATTATTTATCGTATTAATAGGTACTAAATACATGTGAAAAATATGAAGAAAAAGGAAAAGAGTAGAAATAAATGTGCCTTGGCCTTTCACTTTATGTCCTCAGAGAGTAAACCATATAAAAACAAAAGCGGTAACAAAGAAATTATACAGAAGTAAAGTAACGAAACGACTGTAAAATTCAAGTTACAATATAGCTTGGTAAGAAAAAATACCCAAAAAAGTAAACAGTAGGAAAATAAATAACTAAAAAAATTAATATAAAAATATATATAATTTATAAATAATAATAATTAATTTATATATATTTTTATTATAGATAGAATAAACAATAATAAATTAAAAAATAATTGATTTATGTAAAAAATAATAACAAAGAATAATTGAAGAAGAAAGAAGAAAATAAACAAAACATTAACTTCTTTCATTAGAATCAACAATCCGGTTACAGTTCATTTCCAAAAACACATTTCGGAAATCACTTACAGGTCCAATTTACTTAACTATGCCTTGAATTAAAAATTCAATAGTCGTGGACTATGTAGATTTAAACATTTTTAATACAATGCATAGGTAAGCAAATTGGACCTGTGTTCTTTGAAATGTGTTTTTTGGATATGAACTCAGATTGGATTGTGGATTCTAATCATATAGCTTAATGTTTTGTTTAATATATTTCTGTTCTTCTTGTATTCTTTTTCGTTTATTTATTTATTATATTTAAAAAAACTATAAATTAATTATTATTATTATTATTTAGAAATAATATATAGTTTTACTATTAATTGTTTATTATTATTTATTTTTCTACTGTTTACTTTACATTGTTGAATTTCAGTGGGTATTTTAACTTTACTGTAAGTAAAGTATAGTAATCGTGAATAAATCTGATCTCGAGATTTTGACAGAATTGTATGTTTTGAGTTCCCCAAAGTTGTTTTATAACGTTTTTCCATGATGACTGTTGGTGGGTGGTTATTCAAAAATTGGTGGGGACGCTATAGTTCACAATCTTTGATGGATCAAATTGATATTTTACACAAAAATGGACCTCATAATGTAAGATGAATCCTATTGTTTGGGAGCAATTATGCATGATGTGAAAGCAACTCTTTTGGCAAAAATGTGTTTTTAGACAACTTTTATCTTCTATACTACTAATAGAACAGAGTCTTGAAATTTCGGCATTACCTTTGAAGCTACAAAAAAATCCTCAGATTTTTAAAACTACAGGAAAGGTTTTTTTTCCTATAAATATTGATTTATGATTCAATCTGAAACCTTGTAAGGAGGATACAAGCCATACCGTTTGACGGATCAAAATGAAATTATACCTAGAAGTAGAGCATTATGCGGGGGATAAGTTGAGGTGGTTTTTATTGTTAAATTTATTTCATTTACCAAAAGGGCGTTATAATAGATTTTCTGTTTTCAGAAATTGTTTTTTGTTTTAAAAATTGAACTGAAAATTAGCAGAGAACGTTAAAAAACAGTTAATTATTTATAAAATTTAGACTTAAGTAATGATATCACGTTCTTTGTGATCGGAAATACATTGTCCAACAAAACAATTTCTTGTATAGTTATTTAAGACAATTTAAGTTTTAGTAACAACTAATTGAAATATCACTTAGATGTCATTTTTTGTAGACATATTCATACATCCGGAGTTTATGAAACCTAATTGTCCGATCCCAAACCAATATGTACGACATTGGACCTATTGGAATAGGAAGTTCAATTTACAGAAATGGTTGGAGCTAATGAATGTATCTAATTCATAACGATATTAAATAAAAATAAAACAAAAAATCAATTGTTGGTCAAGAAGTTTGATATTATGTTTTCTTATATTAAAGTTGAGTGTAGGCCACTCCAGATTTTCGTTTTGTCAAGGTATATTGTAACTTGAATTTTCCAGCTGTTTCGTTACCTTCTTTTGTATAACATTTTTGTTACCTCCTTTGCTTTTTCTTTGTTTGCTCTTTGATGACATAAAATGAAAGGCCTTGGAGCATTTATTTCTATTGTTTTCCTTTTTCATTGTAGTTTTATACTTAATTAATTTCATCACGTGTTTGTTATTCTTCTACATATAAAGTATATGGTAACACTCTTTGCTTAAATGCATGAAAATTTAGGGTAATATACCTTTCAATGCATGTATCGTTCTTTTCTTTTCTTAAATGACTTATAGTTTCAAAGTTTCACTTACAGGTCCTGCTTCCCTTCACTGCTTACAGTTTGAGCTGTTGTAATTAAGTTATCTTTGGCTAAATAATTATCTGTTCCACACAGGATAAAATTACTTTGTCTGTAAAATATTTTTGGTGCAAGATTTATTATTATAATGTTGCTATTTTGTACAGTTCCAGCATGACTATCAAATTATAAAATATATTACAGTTTGTAGATGTATTATAACTTAAACGCCAACAAATGCTGTTGGGAGGATACTTATTATGAATATCTTGTCTTTTACTTAAAATGACGAGAATACCTTCGTACTCAATACCTTCATGATTGACGTATTGAGCAAAGTAAGTTATGTAACATGTTTCACTATTTTTCGCTAGGGTGACTACCTGTTCCATTATTTTTAATCCATATATTTTCTATCGTATTTATCGTTGTTAAATTTAAAAAAATAAATTGTGTTGTAAAATTAATATTCTTGGAAGATCTTATATAATTTGTTATGCATATAGTGAGGGGGTCAGGTTTGCTCAGTGGTTAACGTACTTGCCTCTGAACTAATAGGATCGGGGTTCTCCCACTGTAGAATCAATCTTCATAGTGTGGTATCAAAAAAGGGCCAATGTTCGGCCTACGTGTGTTCCCTTGTAGGGTTGCCACTGCAGCCTAACCTATGCATATAGTGAGCCGTAAGAGTAAGAGGCTGACTCGTTGAAAGCCTTATATAACCCGTTAGGGTAATCGTCTCAATTGACTCACTCTCTTTAACAAGTAATCTTTGTTAGTCATCAATTATGTATGACAAAATATAAACAAAAACAATTAAATGGCTTACTATTGGCTAACAAAATAATTTGACAAATGAATGTTCCAAAAAATTACTAGCAATAACTCAATTCGTACATTATAAATAGTGACTAGAAATTACGAGTAGCATAATGGCATAATTTATATAATTATATACTTATTAGCACAATAACTGCAAACTATTTGTTGAATTTAACTTAATATTTATTTTGTCTATCAATACATTCACGCTAAACAATATTGATAAAATAGATGATTTTACTATAAATATTTTGAATCACATATTTATACATAGTCATAGAATGGAAGATAAGGAAAAAGAGGTTCTAAGTGTACTGGAGTTCAAGACGACCGAGGCTAATATGGAAGATGGTACAAAACTAAAGTTTTCGAGGTGGTACTGAGTATACTGCCAATTTGACGTAGTTTGTGGATAGGGGTGGATTATAAAAGTAAAATTGGCAGTGTTTGAGGCTATAAATATTGCAGGTTATTGATCACCTGGATTACTTCCTAGTAGTCATCCAGTGGTAAGAAGATTAATTCTAGGGAGACTCATTGGTTTGAGTGATGTGAGGATACAAGAACCTCTTGTGTTTTGTCAGAGGTTCTCTAGTGGCTGGCAGGAGACTGTAAGACAGGTAACGACCAGGTGTATAATCTGTAAGAAGTACAGTAGCCAAGCGTTGGAAGTAATTACACCACCGTTGCCGCTTAACAGAATCAAAAATACATCAGCATTGGAGGCGACAGGAGTAAATCTGGCCAGTGCTCTATTTTTGAGATCACAAGGAAAAGCCTTGCTTTGCCTTTTCATTTGTTCTACTTATAGGCCATTAAATTTGAAGTTATTACGTCTACTGAGTTTTTTATTAAAGTCTAGACGCTTTTTTGTTGGACGAGAAGTTCCTAGTAGAGTGCTACATTGTAGGGGAGACGAAAGACATACAAATAGGCCGCATAATGGGCCCTTCTTGCCAAACCTGATCCTACTCCAAAGTAAATTTACCCTATCTATAATAAATCTATAAATAAATAATCTATTAATAAAGACCAGGATATCCTATATGTATATCAATTATTAATTGATATATCCTAATACTCCCCGAGAATACTTAATGTGATTTAGTCGCTCGCAGAAAAGTTGACCAAAAAGTGAAAGGAAATGTTGTCTTCCTTACCACACTTTCGGGATACTACACTGCTGTCAAAGCCCAGAATACTTAAAAGTGACCAGTGGGGACTCCAATAAAATGTCCCAACTTATTCCTACTGAGTCCAAAGAAAAAATCTTTATTTTTCACTACTGTAACCGGGAATAAACATTTGTCCTGACAGTTGCGACGACAGTCAGGCTAATTCTTCATAAATTTCTAGTGCAACCAGCCATTTAGAAGACTGAGACTCAGTCTGAAAGTGCTGGTTCTGCTCTTACAAAATGTGTGTTGGATTGAAGTTTACCAAGTCTACCTCCTAGTTTCCCACTGTGTCCGGGTACCCATATCAATATTTCTTACATGCGAGATAGTATAATATCGTTCGACATTCTTGTTCTAACACTGAGGATAGTGTTGAAGACAACATAACACCTCGCTCAGGATCACACCATACCTTCCGCAGTTTGGCTGCCGTTAACTCGGCAAACACTTCTGCCTGGGAGACTATGGCATGAAAGCCAAGCTGAAGACTGTTTTCTATTTCCTCAGTATAAATTTCTGCACCTGCCCGTTAAGTTTCTCTATACTTATACCCACACAAAATACCCATCTCCTTCATTACTATCTCCTCAATTTGAGTATGATATTACCTAGAACGTAGAGTTCCTCATTCCATAATCTCTAAGTCTAATGAAGGCCGTCATAGAGTCTGAAAGACTTGACTGCCCCAACAGGTCTTCAAGAGCTTCAGTAGGAGTGGTCCCAATTGTGTCAGTTATTGTCAAGCAAGCAAAGCGTTGAATTTTGGATGTTTCTTAACATACTTCCTCCTTCCTGCCTACTATCACAATATATAACCATGAAGAAGCCTTAGGCTGTACCATGGCCAGAAATAGCCAATAAACCTTAGACTTCAGGATAGTCATGTTTGTTCTGCTACCAACCCACACGCCTTAAATGCCAAAATGTTTCGACTGCCTTTTCAATTGCGTTGTTGGTGTGTGATTTCAACTTAATTTCATATCAAAATAATTCCGAAATATTAAAATATTTGGAGAGATTTAGGTCTTCCCTCAACAATATCGGAGCTTTGAAATAGTTTAACTTCTTTTTCTATTAAAGAGTGAAAGACTAGTTTTCTTGGAATTAACTGTTAAATCCAACTCTTTTAAATCATTTCACTATCACATTAAAGTAGTTGTTGCATGACATACTTGACCATACTTAATAAACTCCATATGACAAGCACACAACCACCATCAGCATAAACTTGACCATAAAAAACCCCCTTAATCAATTTTATTAAGAGTCCGTCCATTATTAAGCACCAAAGTTTAGGGTATAAACATTTCCCTTGTGGACAGCTCTTGGAAATAGAATGCTTTACTTTTACGCCATTGTTATTGGCAGTGGCAGTGCTTTCCACGAGAAACGGTGGGTCAAGAACCCACCCACCCTAGCATCTGTGAAGTTTCTTTTTCACTTTAAGGGGTTTTAATAACTGCTGGATTAGCCTTATCAAAAATTCCTTCTGCGTCAAAAACTAGGCATAACGTATCGTTCCTGTTGTACTTGCCTTTTCTACCCTGTTAACCAAGCCTGTAAAACAGTTTCTGTAGACCGCCCTTTCATATAGGGTTATAAACAAAATTAAAGTTTATCAGGACTCGGTCAGTCGTCAGGTAGGTTTATATATGAAAAATGTTTAATTTAGTGCCTTTGTTAAAAATTTGTTAACTAGTTTTTCTACAACTTTCTACGAAAATGAGTTAAGACTGATCGGTCTGATCTTGGACTTGTGTAGTCCCGCTTCTCAATTTTGGACATCAGGCACATGTCTTAACCTTAGTTTGCTCTACATACATTTATCAACATGGGAGATATATCTAAATGTGATTACCTTGGAAGTACAGTGATGGTCCCATCTTCCCCCGCCACCTTAAAGAGGGTAAAGGTGGAAACTGCCCATTCCAAAGTCATTGCAATAGCAGAAACTTTTCTTCTTTTCTTTTCTTTTCAAAAAGGTTTTCCATGTATTAACACCAGGAATGGAAGTGGTTACAAAGAAAGAAGAAGCGCTAAATACTTTTGAGACTGAGAGTGTAAATCAAGATGAACAAATAATTTTTGAATAAAGAGTCGTGGTTGAAGGTGATGGATGATTAGGAAGTCCTGTTCCAGATGTGTATATGATTCGTTCTAGATACGAATGAGTCTGATCCTCACATCAATGTCTTTGGTTTGATATAGAAATTGTATAGAATATATTTTGAATATAGGAAACTGAATTTATTTTTAGGACAAAATTTGTTTAATTTGAATAGAGTGAGACACTATTATAAAGAACCAGTGTACCTCTTTCTTTCAAATCTCCACAAACTTCCCTTACCTGAGACCTGTACTGTCCACATCTTGTTGCGGTTGATGGAGGGTGAATTCCTCTACGATGCCAATGATCGTGGCAACTGTGTGATGGCTTACACTTATCATTTGATCATGGACCCACACCCCATGTAATTCTACCGATTGTATCTTAGTCTAAAGCTAAGTTCCTTTCGTATATTGAAGTGTATAAAAATATTTTTGAAAAAATTTGTTATTCTTATTGCTTAATTTATTTTCCGTGACTTACTACAAGTTCAGTTTACTTCACTGTTATTCAAAGTTTGATTTCAGTACAGACTTTTGCATTTGAAGAACACATTTACCATAAAATAATTGTCTTATATTTATTTTCTCCATGATAAGAGTAAGTTAGATATGAAAATATAATTGTATTATTTTGACTGCATGCGTGTTTACAGCGTGAAGCAAATCTTAAGCGTAAGTGTCATTTATTCATTCTCTTCAGTTTATTCATTTATTGGTGTATTTGTAAGGCGTAAAATATTCAAATTATTTCGACATTTTGCAGAAAAAAAATTGAAACAGATTTAGAGGTTCCTCAGAAAAATGAAAGCGACATATCAGATGCTACCAATGATGAATTGAATGGTATGTAAAATTATTCTTCTGATCAATTTTATTTTCTTTTTTCCATATTATTTATTTAATGAATTTTGAAAAAAGTGGTTCTGTTCTGCTACTTTAATTCATTGAAAGCACTGATATTATTATAGTGTACTATTAATTTATTGAAACAAACCACTTTAAAGAAAAAATTAGTTCTAAATTAGCGTTTTTGAGTATTACAAAGACAATTGAACTAACTAATTCAATAAAATTATTGGTATTATCATAACAATGGAACAGGCTGCTTTAAAAGAAAACTCAAGGAAAGAATTTTATGTAATTTATTTTTATTATTAGAATGTACCACTAATTATTGGGTAATGTAAGCACGGTATACTAAATTCGCATGGAAAAGAAGTAAAATAATTGAAATACCAATATTTAAGACAAGATTGTATTTATTGCTTGGGAGACACTGTTTCTTTAATAATGTTCTTTTACTTCGTCAAGTGGGATTATCATGGAAATAAGAGATGATTTGGGTAAAAGCTTTAAGCACTTCAGTAATGATTAAATTGAGTTACTTTATTTTATCTTAATTTTTACAAAGGCAGGTTTTTTTATTCTACTATTTTCAAAATGTTTTAATATGTGGGCAATTATCATGTTTATATTAATCATTGGCCAAGAATGAGGACAGTTTACTTTTGCTGTAATGTGAGTTTTGTCGGGTTAATTTATTTACTCAGTCATTTAACAGTTAAGTGCATCAACGAAGAAGGTAGTTAATTATAATTTAGATTAATTGCAATTTTATTGAGGCATATCTGTTGTGGATTTGTGTAAATTTCATAGAATTTTAGAGAGATGGTAGGTGGTTGTTTTTGTCGTCTAAAGATATTCGTCATGTATTACTACTTAGTAGCAAAATTATTGATTTGATTTTGAATTATAATTATCGGAAAGGCATTTACATATACGAGTACTAGGAAATATGTCAATCCGTTGTTGATGGATTACGAATGGGAAATTAAAAATCAATGATTTTTTTCTATTTTCAGAAAAAATGAGAGTGCCTGACTTAAGGAGCAAACTTGCAGTATTGATCAGAGATACTATTTCATATCTACCTGGTAATTGAAATATACTACATCATGAATTCACAATAAGTAAAATTTTATAATAATTCAGTTCAATTGTTACTTTGTACATTTCACCGAGATCAATACATGGGGATTTATGTTATACTGACTTGTGACGTAAAGTGAATGTTTTATGATATAATAATGGAAATAAAACGATGTATTACTATAATTATTATTACTATTATTGATATGAGGGCCAGAGTCCTTACGGACTCATGTGAACTGCTTCAATTAATGAAAATCTTTAACCTTTTAAAGTTAAATCATTAAGAAAATATATGATTGAATCATATGATTTAATAGAAAATTTTAATGTTTCATCCTCTTCCTTAAAGAGTCTAGTTTTACGTCTGATGCTAAATTCAGCTTATATAAGTGATATTTGAGAGGATAATGTCCAGTTAGATATTCCACATACAATTTTATCTTCCCTATGTAAATTATTTCCTTCACAAATTTAAGTCCTGTCGGGATGAACCTTTTAGACTGAATTAGACCTGGTTCCGCTAACCTTAATCTGTTTCACCCTTTATCAATTCCTTAATTGAAGCATTAAGGAAGCTTGGGGTGTTTCACAGGTTAACGGGCCATGGAAGGATTGTCTTGCTCCAACCTTTGGCTATGAAGTAAGTTAGCAGTATTTTCATTTAGGCCAGGGATCGATAGTTGATAGACGACAAAGAGGGGTCCATTAATATTAAGTTTTCATAATTAAGTGTATAAAAACACAAATACACGAAAGGGTTGATGAGGGAACAAGGTTCGAAGAGGTATTGATAAGTAGTACGTACATGTACAGAAAACAAGGATCTATTGAACACTCGTTGTAAAGTGGCAAACACGAGGTGTTTTGAACCTCTTGTTGTCATTCGAGGTACAAAACACCTAAAAGTGGGAATTTTTTCGGTATATGTTTTTAATATTTACTAAATTTGAATTATCTGATTTGAAAGCATTTAAGATTTTTAAGTTTGTATTAGGTAATGACTGGATCAATTTTGGTTGTAATTAAAGTAGTAATACATATTTAATATGTTTGGCAATCTAGAAGGTTGCTTAATTAATCAGTTGCATTCATATGAGCAAATTAACATGCATACATAAAAGTGAAGTTCTTTCCAGGTACATTCAGTCTTGTGTTCAAAATTTGAAATAAATCTGTAAAGGCATTGGCATTGAGTATTTCATAATTATTTGTCTATAATACTAGCCATTTACTTATTTGTATACACAATTAACTTCTGATATCTTACGTTGTATTATTAATGAAAATCATTTGGATAAAGCATTTAGTTTTTCATGTCACTTTTGTTGTTGACTGTTTTGGTCTCGATTTCAAAATCAAAATTGTTTGGTTGATTTAGAGTTTTCAATTTTTTTTACACATAACTGATGATATTTTTTAGATACACGCAAAATAATGTTAGCATTTTCTAACTTTTTTTTTAAATATAACACTACTTAGAGATTTTTATTTGTCTACATTGGTATCAGAGTTGTGAGGTTGGCATTTTTTGGAACCACTTGACCATTGAATTTCTTGTTTGGCCGTTTCATTAAAATTGACCTTTTTTGACCAAAAACTGAACACGTTTTATTCTTGTTGCAACAAATATTAAACACCTTCTGATTGAATTTCTTACGTTTACGTTAAGTGTATTGTTGGTGGTTTCTGTTATCATTCGTGACAATCTAACGTTTAATTTTCAACGCATTCAACAGTGAAACAGAAAGACGAAAAGAAATAAACTATAGATTAGTTCATTAAATTAAATTATTTTGACCTTTTCTCAAATAAAATTTGCCATACACTTTGTCAAACATCAGATAACCCTGATTGGTATTATTTTGTTGTCACTTATCAGACTGGCGAAAGCTTATGTGAGGTGCCAATGTATTCTTTGCTGTTTCTGGTTGATTTCTTGTGCTCTTTGTATGTACATAATATTCTGTATAACAGTGTAATATTCTGTATTTGTATAACAGCTAAATGCTGGCTGATAGTTCAAAAAAGAAACATAAACAATATTTGCAAGGTTGTTTGAAATATGATTTTGTGAAATTGAATTACGTGATTCTTCGACTATTTCAATGTGCCTGTCGTGAGAAAAAAGTTTTAGTAATGATGCCATGAAGCCACCGAGAATGAGAGACCGCATGGAAAAGATTCATTCAAATAAGGAAGATTATTCATTCAGTACTTCTAAGTGCTTAAAGAGAAATTAACAAATTGACCAAATCATAACACTTATTTGAAGCCTTCTACTGGGTATGACAAAAGAACAGGAGTGAAAACATCGAACATCATATCTCTGTACTATTCATTACGTCTTATATAGGCAACAACTCGTGCAAAACTGAGTGCTGAATTATATTTCACTCTAAAATATGTGTTAAGTCCTCTGGATTTCCTACTTTTCTCTAAGTTATGCAAAGAAAATGATGGATGGTACTTTTATAGTTACTTTTGCTCGGTGATGTTAGGTGGTTGTTAGAAGGAGACAGTGTGCAAAAACTTGTTCAGTTTTATGACTCAACCAAGGAGTTTCTTAGGAATGTTGATTCAGCATTATGTGGTGAGTTGGAACAGAACAAGAACCGTTTGTTTTATATAACAGATCTGTATTTGAAATTTAATGAAGTTCAAAAACTTATGCAAAGGAAAAATGTTACAATTGATCAAGCTCGAACAAATATAATGGGCTTTCAAGCAAAAGTTGAACTATTCAATTATACATGGTCTCGGAATGGATTTCTTGTTTTTCAAACTTGCAACTTGATTTTGAAATAGCTCAGCACCTGCAACAAGTAAAAAGCTTGCTACGTGTGAGATATCTACTTCACTAGTTTGAAGCATTTCTACTTCCTTATTCTTATTAGATGAATATGGAGACATTTCTATCTCCTCTTTTTTTAATATGTTACTTTCCATAAAAGTAAAAAAGATCGAAGTATATACTAAGTAGAATGAGTAGAAATGAATATTACCACTGCCCTGAGTTCGCATACTATAGACCGAGAACCTCTCACCCATTCAGTCTTGGCATATGCTATTTCACCTTAACTTGGGGGAGTGGGAAGGTGGTTAGGACTCTTTATTGGTTATCCTGATAGCGACATGTCATACAGGACTTTCCACTATCCGCCACATGCGGACCCGCCTGGTGTCCACTCAGGAAAATGATGTAACAATTGGTTTGTTTTTACGTACCAGAGGTTTCCATAAATGAAAGAAAATCTTATCAATATTCTAACTAAATGTTTTTGTCGTGGGATGATTGTAAAATAGGTGTCCTTAGTGAATAGATAGGAAATATGCACCTAAAACTTTTGACTCCGTGTAAATGTTTGGAAACATTATTTAATACTCTGCTTTTGTGCTAAGCTATTATTATGAATAAAGTTCGTTCCACATGGTTGATCATATAGTGTTAGCTATGTCTTATGTTTTGTTTTGTAATTAAGTGTGCTAAATTCATATATTTGTTCTTTGTTTTAGAAGCAACCACTTCCATGGAAATATTGAAAGAACTGGATATAGATTTCATTAAATTTCTTGCCTTGCAAAGATTGTGCCAATTATTAAATGTTAAGCAGTTGCAAAGTATGGTAACTAAAGAAAATAAATTACTGAAAACTTGTGTTCAACAAATCAGTGCAAATGTGATAGATAATGCACGTGCAAACAACATAGAAATCAATGAGGAGAAAATTATCAACGTGGAAAAGAAGTCACAAATGACTTCTGAAGAAGAATCCAGTAGTTTCTCAGATTCAATATTGAAACCAAATTTTAGTAAACGAGAAAATAATTATAATCAAGGATTTAGTGAAAGTATGTTACAAATTCCTGTCTCCGATACCGTTCTGAGCTCTGAACCTGAAATGGTACCCAATAAAAAAAATAGTGTACTTGGGGCTCTGACGACCGTTAACATGAAAAACCCTGTTTATTATATTACGAAAACAACAATAAGGATAGGGAAAGGTATTAACTCATTAAGTGAAAAATATGGTGTATACAAATGTTGCATATTATTAATGAAAGAAAAATTGTTCAAACAGGAGAGAGTGTTGACCTTAACTTACTGAAGTTTGGTTTTTGTAACTACGTATCGAATCTGCATGCGGTTATCTTTTATGATGAGGTAACTCCTATTATTTATGGTTATTTATTTTCAAACGTCTTAGTTTTATATGACTCAAGTATAGCTTTATGACATGGATTATCTGCTTAAGTGTACCATTTTGCTTAGTTTGTTTAATTCTAAAAAAGTCCATTGGTGGCTGCTCCTGATTTTATTAAAATACCTTCATGTTTAAAAAAACTGTTTGACAAACAATATCTATAACCATACGCTTTCTCATTTCATTATTCGTTACAACCAATCGTTAAGCTTCCCATACGGAGAAACTTGATTCAATAATTTTATCTTTAATATGGTGAGTTGTTTCAAATTTAATGAGATTCGAGCAAAACGTTAGAAAAATGTCGGGATTTAACAGTTTTGTTGCCAAAATCGGGAGTAAGCTATTAGGAACTGTGAAGGAATTCCTCCAAACGTTACTACAAAACAATAATGTGTTTCTGTAGACGTATGATGTCTAATAATTACATTTTTGCATAAGTCTGGAAGTTCGAAAAAGATGGCTTCGTAGTTCATGGTTGTAGTCAAACAGTCTCATCCAAACAGACAGAGCACTTGCCCTTTGTAATGTTTTTTAAGGGTATTGATGCTATAGATATTTCCTTGGTACACACAGAAATATCTGTAATAATTATTTTTCATTTTAAGCCCTAATGATAAAACTGACTCTAATTCTTGAGTCAGTCAATGTAGTATCACTATGTTCATTTATGTGGGCTTGCACTAAGAATTTGGGATAAAAAGGGCGAGAGGGGAGATCTTAATCTTGTTAAAACTACTAATGTTTCTTAAGGTTGCTGATTACCTTTTAATGTTAGGGTTTACTTTAGATTGGGATGCAGATTGAAAGTCGTTAGTAAAATGACCTTTTTTTGAGTAGTTATTACAGATAACGTTCCTAGAGGACTACTTTGCATTTGGATGAAAAATTTGATCACAAAAGAAACAATTATTGTTTGCAACACCCACTGATGCGGTGTAATCTGAAGGTTTGTCAATATACACGGCTTCAGCAACTGTAGGGAATGAACTATTAAGTAAAGACTGTTTTAGAGCTAATTTTGAGTTCTAGCCTTATAATATTCATCATTAAGCGAGTGTGTAGCATTCTATAAAAAGTGGCTGATGAATAATAGGCGTACGTAAACCGCCTTACAAATGCAACCCTGATAATATCTATTTGTTTCTCTGGTTTAGAGAAATTAATTAAACTTTACTATTTAAGTTGAGTGCCACAAAATCTTTCTACAGATTCACGTGACTACTACATGCATGGAACTAATCTATCTGCTACCTTGTCCAAAAATATACAGCCAAATCTTACCCATAAGAATGTATTACCAACATTCATGATTTGAAGTACGAGTATAACGCACAAGAGGTTATTCAATTAGGAAACCCATGACAGGTTTAATGTTAACTCTATCACATCTATGAGGAAATCTGATCAATCGTCTTTCCTAAAATGAAGAATTCATAATAAACAAGAATCCAGGCTATCGGAGTAGAAAAAGTAGTAGGATTCTGGTAGATTTGAAAGTAAGATATTTACATTATGAATAATAATAATAATGTACTGTAAAACTTTCTTTAAGAATATTGAAAACAGTACTTCAAGAGTAATGAGGTCATTAAACAAAAAGATTTATTTGACTTTTCGATTTTTAAATGGATTGTGATGTTTAAAAAGGATATATTTATTAAACTTATATTTCTGTTGAAAGGTTACATTAATTTTGTGTTATTTTTGAGGACAGAAATGTTTTTTTTTTTGTGCTACTGGAATTTGTAGGTTATTTGATATTTAGAATAATGACTTTTTGAGGTCTGATATTGAAGTTTGTTTGACAGATTGAGGGATACTTCATCTAATTTGTAGTGCACGGCCTGGAGATAGTTACTAGGATGCCTAAATATATTAATATGACGAACATTAAGATACAGGAGTTTATTTCTCTTAAAGTTCTGTAACTCCTTATGTATGTGTCCTGGAACTTATGCAATGGATTTTTTATGTATTTATTTAATTATAATCTTCAGTTAATATTCATCTATTGTCACTGCAATCATTTATGTATAAAAAAATTTTCAGGCTACTGAAATGTGGGAACTTCTGAACTACAGTAGATATGGAAGCAAAGTTAATAATGTCTATACAAGTTTGAATATGTCTAATAAAATTCCTGATAATTCAACGACCTGTTCCAAACCGTGTGTGATACAAGATGTGAAAAACATAATTAAACATACGTCACATAAACTGGAGAAGGAATTAATGTCAAACGAACAACAAGAATTCATAAAAAATTTTGTACGTAAATTAATCAAATTTGTATTAATTATTTTGTTGCTTTTTTTCACATTTATCCGTTATGTGAGTTATGGTTTCTCTAAATATCTTAAAGGTGTAATGTATTTTTCGTCATCTGATACAGACTAATATTTTTACTTTAATTTACTATGTGTTTGAAATATGGACAAATAGTAATTCACATTCGGATCAAAATTCAGTTTTTAACTGAAATACTCGTTTTGAAATCCCCTAGGTCCAGTAAAATAGGTCTCTCTATCTCTCTCTCTCACCCACACACGAAAGAGAGTTATCACAGAATTGAAAAGAGCTGTAATTACCAAATTTCGAATTTAAGTTCCTGTGACGAAACATGCAGGTTCTGCTTATACATGTGTATAAGTCATTAAATTAAGAAACAAGGAAATCTGTAGAATGAATATTTGGATTCAGTGGTAGATTATATAAGATTATATATTTTTTACCAGTCTCATATTAATAGCTTGCAAATATTCTGTCCATAACTTTCAATAATATAGAAGGAATAGCTTTCGCAAATATAATTTTTGAAGACTTACTGGGATTTAGTCAACGACGGGTATTTTTGCTAGTGTTTATTATGAATAAATAACAAGCAGCAAATGTTCTATAGAAGTAAACGTATGTAATTAAATATTACTGACTATTGTTGTGAAAGTCCCTTATTGAAAATGTTGTCAATTCTTAACATAATGATTTCTCTTTGTTTAAGGACTTGAATCCTTGTTCGTGTAATCCTCATACAGTTTATTCTGGGGTATATAATAGAGGCTGGACCAGCTCTCTTCCATTTACCCATTCAGCTTTGCTCCAGTTTGGGTGCTTAAAATTTGTCTTTGGAGAAGTAGCTTCTATTCTGTGAAGTCATTCATTTTATTTAGTTTTTTTTTTCAAAAATGGTGTATTACACATATCTGTTGAATGAACGATATCTGTTGAATGATTCAATGTTCAGTCTTGGTAGTTTTACATAATTAATTAGAATGACTAATTTTCAATATGATTTTCCTGTTAGCTGTATACTTTGTACCTGTGATGTTTTTGTTTAAAAAAAATATATATTCGTGAATTTCAGCAATTGTTTCTATAACCATATAACCAATAACCAATATTCCATAACCCATCACAATAAAACCATATGATAATGTTAATTAGAGGTAGGTTATTTCTTTCTATTCTAAGTAACTATATGTTTTATTCATTATTTACATCCAGAAGTAAATAATTTTCTAATGATTTAGTATTACTGGTGAAGAATCAGTTAAAAATCAGAAAGATAATTTCTCATAAAGAAAATTAAAACACCTCACTATTATCTATATTACTTTACCATAAATAATGACTATTTGTAATTCAGAATAATAGAATAAAGATTACTGAATATGTTGAGAAGTCCACAGACCATTACAAAGTCATATATGTACACACTCATACTTTCGTTCTACAAACTAAAAGGAGGAAACGGAAAAAAAAATCTGGAGTGGCCTACACTCAACTTTACTTAAGTAACTTAATAGCAAATTTCTTGAGTATATAACAAAACCATGTTTGAGAACATGGTTTTTGTTCAAATAGCCAGTGGATTTCTTACATCGTTTACTTGACGTCCTTCTACATTGAATATTAAAATAAAATTTTCAAATTTATAACAGGAAAATACCCTTTTTTCTCTGAAAAACATCATAAACAGCGAAGAAAATGTTGTTTTAAGGTGATTTATAATTAAAGATGTACGATAATTACATTTATTAATCTCTAAACGAAAGATATCAATTTTGAATTATCTTTTACATTTTTGGTATTTTACGGAATTATTATACTGGGAATTTTGTGGCTTCTTAGGATTTAATAAGATCATTTTCCTTCCCCTTTGTCAACTAACATATATACGAATTTTTACTGAGTCAGTGTTATCATTTTCCTGCACAATATTATTCCTCTTACATCTCATATAAGTCAATAAACAATTTAAACTGTTTCTTTATAAATATCAATTTTACTCGTAAGTCTATGTAAACAATGTAAAAAAATATAAAAAATTCGACAAGTATAGCAGGTAATCTCTTAGTCTAAGATAAACAAACAGTTTTCATAGCGTTATTGCTCTTTCCCGTAATTGAAAGTTCATGTTTTTTTTTTGTGAATTGCTAATTTTTTGTTCCATTTTTGGTCAAATTTTCATTATTTTTTAATGAGCCGTTTAGCATCAAAAAAACATTTTCTGAAAACAGAAATGGTACTGTAACGCCCCTTTAACGGAAGCAATTTTGAATAAAAATATCTCAACTCATTCTCAACAGATTTTGATCTGTCAAACAGTATGGCTTGTATCGCTCTCACAAATTTTGAGATGGAATTATAAGTCAAAATTTTTACATTTTATTAAAAAAAAAATATTTCCCATTGTTTTAAAATTCTGAATATATTTTTTTGTTTGTTACATTTGTAACCTCAAAGATAATGTCAAAATTTCAAAACTCTAGGTTTATTAGTTTAGGAGAAATAAATGTTTTCTAAAAAACGGTTTTTGGCAAAAAAAGTGACTTTCCCATCATGCATAATTCTTCCCAAACAATAGGGATCTTTTTCCATATGTGGCCCAATTTTGTGTAAAATATGAACTTGATCCATCAAAGATTCTGGACCGTAGCGTGGTAACAAGGAATGCTAACATACTCACCCACACACACACACACAGACTTCATCGCAAAAACATCAAAAAACGACTTTTGGGACCTCAAAACATATAATTCCGTCAAAATGTCGAGATGGAATTTTTTCACGATCACTATACTTTTCTTAGAGTAAAGTAAGAAGTTGTTGTAAAGTCACTTTGAGAGCTTCAAAAGACACACATTCTGTTTTTCCTTTAGGCAAAGTATCCTTGTTTATTCTGCCAATCAGTCCCATTTGGTTATAATTATATTGTCAATTGTAATCCAAAAAAACATTCCAAATACTATACTAAACACTCAACAAAACTATAGGAAAACTTTTACCGCTGGAAGCATCAAAAGTGCTGAGCTTCTTGGAGACGTTGAAGCTAACTGCTGGGGTACTTTAGTACAGAAGGAGGGAAGTACAATAGTTTTTAAGATGCAGAGCTATAGTCACCCTCAAATAATAATAATAACAATACAAAATATTTGATCTTGGTTATTTAATGACATAATATGAATGCCTAAATAGGAGTTGTTTATTAGTCTTTCATTCATGGTGGCCGATTCTTTCAAGGACCTTGTCTATAAGGAGGTTATTCGTTCGGCTATGACTTATGGATGCTCTGTCTGGTTTAGAGCTGCACCAACAAACAAGGCTTGTATCCAGATCGTTCAGAATAAGTGTGCCCCCCTTACAGCCAGGCCTCCTTGGTCGCCCGAAATGTGGATATTCACCATGATTTGAAAATGGAATCCATAGATAGTTACATCACTCGACTTACTACCAATGAAGAAATAAACTACTTACTCATCCAAACCTTCTTGTACAAGCTCTCAATCCTGCCACCAACCTTCCTCGATCTCACTGAACAATTACTTCATCCACTGACTATTTTTTCAATTCATAACTAAAAACAGTTTGCACTACGGAAAACTATAACCAATAGGACCGTATGGCCACGAATATGACATCATTAATATACAAGCGAACTTAATATCCGACATGAATTACTGACAGTCCAAGTTATAGTAGCACAGTAATCAAACAGTAGAAAGCCTTTTGTCTGAAACTGCAAGTTTCGACGTCCACTATGGTGCGCGGGTATAATCGCTGGTCGTTAGATTCTTGGCGATACTATAGATAGTGATTGAACCAGCTATCCATATAAAAGCTTATTTTGGTATATCACACTACTGAAACATATAGTATCCTTGGTATTACTACAGCAGTAATAACACTTTTGTAAAGATAAAGAAAGACAAAGAAAAAAAAAAAGTTTTACGAAACAATCTTTTACAGGAGAACATGACTTTTGTTCCCATAGCCAGTGGATCTCATTCATGACTGTCTGAAACATTACATGGCCAATACATTTGTTACATTTAATGCTGTTTATCTGACCACCTTCTACATTGAAGAATTAAGCCCCAAAGTTTTCGATTGGAGACTTCAGAATATTCCTATTTAGTTTGATAAATCTCAGAAACCTTCAACAAAAAATATCACCGAGAAATTAGCTTAAAATTAATATCCGTTTTGTAATATAGAACGACGAAGTCTATTCCTTAAACTACAATATTACCCAAAGATAATACAATTCGTAAACAAGAAAATATACATCCGATATTAAGTTTTGTTCAGGGGTGCAACATATAGATTGTTTAGAGTATTTTGTTCAACAAATCCATCATACCATGAAAAGCATAGAAATTATAAGCTTGATTGGTGTAAATTTTTTTAATGTAAAATTTTACTCTTTTACATCTCATATTAGGTCATTTCAAATTATTTCATTAAACCTTTAAACATCAATTTTATTTCAGTCTATTCAGTTAAAAAATGTCTAAGTCAATGTAAACAGTGTAAATAAATGTAAAAAAATCTGACAAGTAGCAGGTGATCTACTCGTATTAGTCCAGGTTGAATATTCAGTTATTATAGTTTTATTGAACTTTGTGGTAATTGAAAGTTTACAAATTTTTTTTATAAATTGCTAATTATTATTATCATTATTATTAGAAAGTTCAATTTTTACTATTAGCCACTTGTTATCTGTTTTTTTATAATAATAAGATAAGCTCGAGTCTAGGCTGGACTAAGCGGAGTCGACTGTTAAAAAATAGAGGACTCCGGAGTCGGAGTCGGCCCTAATAGGTCCGATTGCACAGCACTGCTTTAAAGTATAACTGACTATTAAGCTATTTATATTTCCCATGCCCGAATATTGCCAAAAATAATAGAGTTCTTAAACGCATAAATATATATCAGAATATATGCTTGTTAATTGGATATGTTGAAGGGTTCGGCATATTGCGTCCATACTATAGCCCCATTAAAACAAAACAAAATCATAACTCAATTGGTTAACATTTAGTTTATTATTATATTTACTTTTAGTAAAGTTGAGTGTAGGACAATTCAAATTTTCTTATTGTTAAATTAATTTTAATTCAGTTTCTTAAATTATTTTATGACAGGTTGTATTACGGTAGGAAATCCATTGGCCAGACATATAAATACCAATCGACTATTTAAACTTGACCCAAAAATATCAAGACTGGATTAATTCTATATCGGAAGATCGGAGTTTTGTCATTGGCAAGTTCATTTAGAGATCTTTAAGGGGTATTTGACATCATACAGGATTCATCAAGACCGCCAGCTTTACTACCTCAACGAGGGTTGGCGTGCACCTTCCCATGAATAAAATATCTACGACCAGAGTGAGCTATAGCCTCAGTACCTTCACAAACAACAGAGGATGGTAAAGTGATAAGGGGTCGTCGAGTGTATGTAGTTTATTTTGTAATTACATGGTTTATTATTTTTTAGTAAGTGTATGTATGTATTGAAGCATTTTTCAATCTTCCTCAGGTTTATTAGAGTACCTCAAGGAAACTGAGCTTTTATTTTCCAGTTTTTAGATAGTGTCTTAAGCTTTATAATAAGGTAGTAGTGAGCACCTTAATATTTTAGAGTTATAATCATCTCCCTGAGTACAAAGTTCTTATACTGTTATACTGTTATGAATAATATTTTTCATTATAAGAATAATAAAAAGTTAAATAATTATTGACACATTAACATGGGGTACTGTATGTATTTCTATGTATTTATAGAAATACATTGTACATAAACTGTATGTATTGAAATACCACAGAAATTACTATGCGGCCCGCGGTCATTTGGAAATTATATAATGCGGCCTCCAGTTCACAAAAGGTTGCCCATGCCTGGCATACACCAAGAACAGACTTGTCTCTGAGCATCAGCTTAAAGACACATAGTTTTCATTCAACTTGAAAACAATGCTAATTTACCTTCTTCACTGATAACCTGTTTGATTTTCACACAATCAGTATATAAGATTTAACAGATTAAAATTTGGTGAATATTTGTTTGCAGTGTTATAAACTGTTGAAGAACTACGCAGTACACCTGCCCTAAACAATGCGTCTAACAGACATGACTGACCACCCATTGTAAGTACAAGAAAGAATAAAAATCCTTATCACTTTTTGATGGATTGGATAACAAATAAAGTATATCAATAACTTTATTTACAATTTACGAAATTCTTGTTTGCAATGAAACAGTTATTTATTGTCTCTGTTTTGCAATATTTTAAGGTACACATTTTAACAATCTTTTGTGCATACTTGGTGTACCTATAACTTTTTAATTTTTGCAAGTTAAATTCAAATTCTTCAACACAGACCCGTAATTTTTAATTACTCGTAAATGTACAAACAAGCGCTGTACATTTTTGTTTAAGCTGATTATAAGTCAGATATTTATAATTCAACTTCTTTATATAACTTTTTGTCTCCTTTAACTATCTATATAATTGCCTTAGAGTAAATCAAATCACTAGATCATTTATTTGTTGAAATACTTATGAATCAATTAGTAATTACTATTAAAACAATTTTCATGATGCAATACTTTAGATTCAATATCTATTGGTAACTCACTCACTTAAAAGCTAGAATGCATAGTTATTATAAACGTCACCATTGAGATACGGGGTAGAACCTTCACACTTCAAGTTTACTATGTTATTACCAGTAAATTTAAGCTCTACATAAAAAGGTACTTGTTTCAAACAACATGCTTCACTGCTTGTGTAACTGCATATTAATTAAAAATTAATTACTGCTTTATTTATTTACTAGCAAACGTACCCGTCTTTGACGGAATCAAAAATTCTATTATACTTGAAATTCCAAAATATCAATTATAGTATTATACTAATACTATAATTAGAAATTATAGAATAGTACAAAAAACCATTATTAGTACAGTGTTGAACAAATGCCTCTGTATACACCACATTAGCTGTCTGTCCTTCAGGTTCACGGAAGAACAAACAGTTTGAACCTCTGACTCCTGAGCAAGTAAACTATAGTTGACCATGTGAGAAAAACTTGGTCTCGCTAACTTGAATTCCTGCGTTAGATAAAGTCTCCCTTTGCGACTTAGTTAACGTCATTGCGAAATAGACTCTGACGGGACTTTGCAATCATTTCAACGGAAACAGACAGTGGCTCGGAATCAATGGTATGGGTGGTATACACACAGACTCCACATTCCACACCCAGTCATGATGGCCGCCTCTACGGCACATCTGTGCAGAGCACAAACTCCGAGTCGTTTCCCGTTGCACATTTCCCGGGGTACTCAAGTTTCGTAACATGAAATTTGTTACTGATACTAAATCACAGCATGATGATGCTCTTACTTGAAGTTTTTACTGATGAGCAGGCAGTCCAAGAGCAGTCACGGAGTCAAGAAATTCAGTCAGATAATAAACTACTTCCTCATTACTAATCACTCTCTTTACTGACTTTTAAGTTCTATCTTCGGGTTGATATAGCGTAAGAACATGTTTGCTGATTTTTCCTGCCTGTTCATTAGTAAGGCTTGATCATTGCTCGTTCACAAAGCCATTTATTCTGAATAGATAATACATCTTGAACTCTGGGAAACACCTTGTCAATAAGCTCAAATAAGCATAATATTCATATATTAGCATTTTTCTATAAGTAAATATTCATGTACGCAAATGAAATTAAAGTCAACTAACAATACCTAATTGCTACATCTGTATATTTTCAAAATAAACATGTGTGTGTAGTTAGCCAAAAACGACTTAAAAGTTCATAACTTCGCTTCATCATTGAATATTCCATCCATCCAAAGATTAGATTATAAGTTAGACATACACAAATCTACAATCAAGTTTCAGTTTTATATGTCTTATGGTGGCAATATTTTGTGGACAAACCGACAGACAGAAATTATTCTAAGGGTACATGTGGCTACTCTAAAGTATGAAACGTAAAGAAACTTGAAATGAGTTAGTTCTAATTAACGTGCTCCCAGTCAACAGCCAGCACGCAAGCGACTGGGCTACTCTGGTTCCATACCTTACTTTATTACCAGTGTTTATATTACGCAAATATTAAATTAAAAAAATATTTTTGTTGTATTTATTTAAAATACATTTGCACTACTGTCATCGGCGAGCAAGCAAGCTACTGGCTACCCTGGCTAAATCCCTTTACTTTATTACCATTTTTTATATTATCCACTTTTTAAATTCAAAAAAATATTTGTTTTACATTTATTTATAATACATTTACACTACTGTCATCGGCGATCACGCAAGCCACTGGGCTACTCTGGTCCCTTACCTGACATTATTACCAGTGTTTTTATTAAGCAAATATTAAAGTAAAAAAAAGTTTACAGTTATATATAATACATAGCAAACGTACCCGTCTATGACGGAATCAAAAGTTCCGTCATTATTGGTATTCCAAAATGTCATTAGAAATTATAGAACAGAAAAAAATACTATTATTAGTACAGTGTTAAACAAATGCCTCTGTACACACTACATTAGCTGTCTGTCCTTGAGGTGCCTGGAAGAACAAACAGTTGAAACCTCTGACTTTTGAGCAAGTAAACTACAGTTGACCATGTGAGAAAAACTTGGTCTCGCTAACTTGAATTCCTGCGTTAGATAAAGTTTCCCTTTGCGACTTAGTTAACCTCAATGCGAAATAGAACCTCAAAGGACTTTGCAATCACTTCAACGGAAACAGACAGTGGCTCGGAATCAATGGTATGCGTGGTATACACACAGTCTCCCCAATACCACATCCAGTCATTATATCCGCCTCTATGGCATATCTGTGAAGAGCACGAACTCAGAGTCGTGTTCCGTTGCACTCATGTTTTGGGGCACTCATGTTTCGTAACATGAAATTTGTTACTGCTACTAAATTGCAACATGATTGGTGCTCCTACTTTAAGTTTTTACTCATGAGCAGGCAGTCCAGAAGAAATAAATTCAGAGTCAAGAAATTCAATTAGATAATGAACTGCTTCTTCATCACTAATCCAATCTCTTCACTGACTTGTAAGTTTTTTCCTCGGTATGATATAGCGTAAGAAATTGTTTGTTGATTTTTCTTGCCTGTTCATATTAAGAGTTGAGAATTGCTCGTTTACAAAACTTATTTATCAAAAATTTATTCATAATAGATAGTACATCCTCAACTCTGGGAAACAACTTTTCAAAGATGTCAAATACGCAATATATTCATATGCTCCAATGAAATTAAAATCAACTAACAATACCTACTTGCCACACCTGTGTATTTTCAAAACAAACTTGCCTGTGAAGTTAGGAAAATACGCTTAAAGCCCTATAACTTCGTTTCTGTACTGAATTATGAATCTATTTAGAGCCATGTCTTATGGTGGCTGAGTTTACTTGTGACAAACGTTTTTGCTTTAAACGTCCATAACCTCACTTCTACATTGAATTTCCAATCAATTCAGAGCCTATATTTTAAGTTAGACCTACACAAATATACTGTAAAAGTTTCAGCTTTATATGTCTTATGGTAGCTGAGTTTACTTGTGACAAAGTTTTGCGGACAAACAGACAAACCGACAAACCGACAGAAATTTTTCTAAGGGTGGATTCGGTTTCTCCAATGTATGAAACGTAAAGAAAACTTGAAATGAGTCAGTTCTAACCAATGTACAGACAAAATCATTATTTTATTTATATAGATATGAGGAATAATATTTTTACATGTAAAAAAATCACCGCCAATAAACGTAAATAAATTTCCTTTGTCTTCTATGGTATGATGGATTTATTTTTTAACCATCAGGAAACTGATGTGGTTTTTAACTGAATGCACGAATAGAGATTAGGCTGTTCGTCGGCATGTTTTTTCAGTAATCCACCCTTGTGCTGTACCATCAACCTTTTGTTTTAACTTTTTGTCACTGTAATGTTGATCATGCAGAAGGATAGTTCGATAATTATGTTCCTCGTTTTATTAAAGTATAATAGAATACCTCTCTAGAGATTTGTTGAAGATGGCGTACGCTTTCCTTAAATTTAATCATACTCTCTGGTAAACATCTTATTATGCTGATTTGAACAATTATTTTATTTCTTCGAATTAACAAAAATATTTCTGGATGTTTATATTTATTATTCTGATTTGCTGAGCTGTCAATAGACTTAAAGTTAGATTTTTTAAACGTATGAATGTTAATATTTGTTATGAAGAAGAACAACTTCTATTGTACCAGAATATCCTATTCTTTTAAAAATAGGATATTACTAGTAGCAAGACTTATGAGAACAGTGTTCACTCCTGAGTCCTCATACTGTGATACAGCAGAAAGAAACAGATCATCGCTAACACCTTTTGTCTAGCCTGGTACTCATGAAAACACGCTTTCCTTACTTCATACCACTCATATACTATCATGGCATTCCTGATTAACAAACACCCACCTCCACCCAAACATGATTCCAAAAACTGAATGTTCACCCCCTCTAAACCACTACAAGTTTTTAAGTAAGAACTTAAAACGTCTTTTTAAGATTATTTATATTTAACGATATACAATAATTACATTTATTAATCTTTAAATGAAAGATTTTTATTTTGAATTACGTTTTACATTTTTGGTCTTTTTTAGAATTATTATACTGGGAATTTTATGCCTTCTTAGTATTTATTAAAATCATTTTCCTTCCCTTTTGTTCATAATAAATGAAAAAACATAAAAATAAAAACATATTATTTTAATTGGTTAAAATCATATATACCAATCTGAATATATTTTTCGTTTGTTTCATTTGTAATCTCAAAGATAATGCCAAAATTTCAAAGCCAAAGGGTTATCAGTTTAGGAGAAAAAAATGTTTTTTAAAAAACGGTTTTTGGAAAAAAAAGTGACTTTCCAGTCATGCACAATTCTTCCCAAACAATAGGGATCTTCTACCCTATGAGGCCCATTTTTGTGTAAAATATCAACTTGATCAGTCAAAGATTCTGGACCGTAGCGTGGTCACAAGCAATGCTAACACACTCACCCACCCACCCCACCCACACACACACACACACACTGACATCATCGCAAAATCATCATAAAACGACTTCTGGGACCTCAAAACATGTAATTCCGTCAAAATCTCGAGATCGAATTTTTTCACGATCACTATACTTTACTTATAGTAAAGTAAAAAGCGATGTTGTACAATTAGTTATTAAAAGTGGTTAATATTAAAGGTATTTTGAATCTTAAATAACCTGAAAGTTATATTACTAAAATAGTTTAATAAGATTTATTAGATTCTAGTATAACAAATATTTGAGCAACCAAAATAATTGAAAATTTGATGGCCCTTAAAAAAACAGAATACTATGAGAAGGTGTTATATTTTCTAGAGAGAATATATTTCATTGATGGAACCCAAAACACGAGGGTAGCATTTTGCAGTGTTAAAACAGTTCGGGGGTACATATTTGAACAATAGCCACATTAAAGGAGGAGAAGTTTATTTGCTTCAACTTTCTGCTTCTCTCAGTATGAACGCATATCTTGAACTTCCGCCTATTTTTAGCTCAAATCTGAATCTTCATCCGCAGCAACCACAAATAATTATATTAACCTTTTTTAATCTTGAAATTAGAACTCATATCCGATTTTTTGTATATATAGTATATTTTAACGACGAACCGTGGGAATAAGGCCTTTTGACTTTGTAAGGCCTTTAACAGTATGTTTAGAACTCTGACGAAAGCCGTTACCTTCTGGTCAAAAGATCTTGGCACCACTTTTTGGATATTATACTTGGTTGTACATTGATTTTATTTCATATGTTTATTGCGAACACATTGTACAGTATATTTGATCAAAACCATTTACTTATTGGTGATACTATCTTCATTATTTAAGGAATTGTAAACAATAAAGTTTATATTTATTCTTTTGAGGAAATTAATTATTATTACATATTTCAATTTTAGATATTAAATTTTACATAAATATTGATATCACATTTCTATTTTACTTAACTTTTAATTATTTTATTACAAAACCAAAGTGATACTTTACATCACTATTAATAAACTTATTTTAAGTTGTTCCTTTAACCATACTGTCTTTATGTATCTGAAATTAAATGCAACACAACCGTGGTTTTAAACCATTCTCCATTGTTCTTCTACCAATAATAATTGAAGGATCTAAGGCAGGGGTCGCAACCTGCGGCTCTTCATCCTCCTTGCAGTGGCTCTCTTCGGCCTCAACAAAAAAACACATACAAATTAATAGAGGTTATTTCTTAATTTTTTTATTTCTATATTAATATCTTTCTATTTATTTCTTCAGCAAAGTCAATTTACATTAACATCATTTATTTACATTGGAGTGTGTGACCTCTGCACTAACCATAAAAAAATACCTAAAAAGACAAGTTTTAGAAGAAAATAGAGAGTTTAATCCTGCGTGGACTGATTCATTTGCCTTTACCACCAACGACGTTGGCTTAACTGTGTTGAAATTTTCAAACCAAACATTTAGCATTCGCTGAAACATACCTAACTGGAGAAGAGTGGAGAGAGCCACTTCGGAGCTACTGTGGAAAGTTGAGAGCAAGCATACTTCATAAAATAGAAATAAAAGATTTTACATTATTGAAAATTCAAGTTGTCCATCTTTGGACTTACTGACCAGACATGGTATCACTTAATATACCGCTGTCCACAATTAGATCCATATTGGTGAAACTTAATTGTAATTACCATGATCACTGTTCTATTTTTAGGCATAATTTCATTTTGATTCATCAAACGGTATAGCTTGTATCACGCTCACAAGCTTTTAGATTGAATTATAAGTAAAAATGTTTACATTTTATTGAAAAAGAAATTTTATCCGTTGTTTTAAAAATCTGAGGATATTTTTTGTTTATTGCTCTTGTAGCCTCAAAGATAATCCCAAAATTTCAAGACTGTAGAATTAGTAGTTTAGAAGAAAGAAAATGCTGTCTAAAAACAGGTTTTTGGCAGAAAAAATGTCTTTTCCATCATGCATAATTGCTCCCAAACTATACAGCACATCTATATTATGGGGCCCATTTTTGTGTAAGATATCAACTTGATCCGTCAAAGATTTTGGACCGTAGTGTAACAAACTTTGCATAAACATTCACCCACCCACCCACACACACAGACATCATCGAAAAAACTTCATAAATCGACTTCTGGGACCTCAAAACATGTAATTCCGTCAAAATCTCGAGATCGATTTTTTTCACGATCACTATACTTTACTTATAGTAAAGTAAAAATAATGAAAATTTGACCAAAAATGGAACAAAAAATTAGCAATTAGAAAAACTTTTACCGCTGGAAGCATCAAAAGTGCTGAGCTTCTTGGAGACGTTGAAGCTAACTGCTGGGGTACTTTAGTACAGAAGGAGGGAAGTACAATAGTTTTTAAGATGCAGAGCTATAGTCACCCTCAAATAATAATAATAACAATACAAAATATATAATATATAGTGTTTCAGTTGGGGTTTTGACTCTGACGAAGACCACTTGTTACGGTTGAAAGATCTTAGTCTTTTTTTCCCCATTTCATATTATGGTTTCATCATTGATTGTTATTTCACGTATTTATGTGAAATCTTATATATATATATAGGTAACTGATAATGATAAGTAACTCAGTTACTTATTTATCCGGTTTGGACAGTTTCTATATTACATATAGAAATATATATATATTATGCCAATTGGCATAAAATGTTTAGAAACATGTTTAGAAACATGTTTAGAAACATGTTTAGAAACATGTTTAGAAACATGTTTGCAAGAAGGATTGCTACCAACCTTCACTAATATATATATATATATATATCAGTGAAGCACCACATATATATTAAACACCACAATTGTGGTGTTTAATCATTTATTGTAGTGTTTAATTCATATATTATATCAAGAGTTATTGTTGATTATTGATATATATATATATATATATATATATTATATATATATATATATATATATATGTAGTAGGTGTGATCTCTAATCGGGGTTCGGTCAATTTTCCAGGATAAAAAATTAAACTCTCGTTGCCAAGGGTTCGGTTTTATTTAAAACCTTTTTCATAGGCATCTTCTCCATACACTCTTCTTATATCCTCATAAAAACCCATATTTCTTCTTATATCCTGGAATATATTTTTTATCCTGGAAAATTGACCGAACCCCGATTAGAGATCACACCTATTCTATCAAACGGTCGATATATTATTGAATCTGTTATATATATATATATATATGTACAAAAATGAACACATGCACATGACGTTTCTTAATTTTTGGTTGAACTAACATTGGAAGAAATGTAGAGAGAAAATGCATACCGGCGTAGAAGGGTTTGGCAACCGGCCTACTATGTCTTCCTTTTATTTTTGATTTCACCAATAATTAAAGACTTTAAGTGTGATTATCTATAATTTATGTCTCTTCAATTTATTTTAGAACTTTTGTTGTGTGGTTTGGATCATTTTTTCTTTTTTCCAAAGAGTCTGTGTATAAATTCATATAACATATAACGGAACAGGGACTAAGATATTAACAAATAATAGGAATCATACGAAAATTCTAGCCAATTTTTCGGACAACAGTTCTTCATCACAACAATGAGAGACAGAAGAAGGATTGTACAAGTTGACTGATGCAGTAGTAGGTTAGAGTGAGAGTGAGAGTGACTAGACGTTGTGGGTATAGGACAATTCCTTCACCTCTTCTAATTCAAATTATCTGGTGTTCAGTTCGGGCTCCCGTCTAGATTTAAAGGTTTACTGGAATGATGGTTTGCAGCAACAGCAAACCCTTTCAGGAGTGTTTGAAGGAATTATATGGATTGGTATAACTTGCAACAATTGGATTAACACAACTTCAAAAAAAAAAAAAAATGGAAAAATTCAAAGGAATTGCGAGGTAGCTCATGTCAAAAAACAAATCTTTGATAATAATCAAATCTAAAACTTTGGTTTGAAAACTACAACTTCAGGACAGTTTCATTCCTTGAGTGGCATTACAAAGGCAAACTTATGTTTTAGATAAGGTATATTTGTAATTTCTCTAAGGTCTCAACATGTTTTGATGTTATTTACTTTGTATGTAGTTAATTATAATAATTATAATTAAGTGTTATAATATAATTTTATAATTTAATTTAACTATTAAGTATTATAATATAAATTACAATGTACTTAATTTTAACATATGTACGACATTAACTTTAATGAAAATTGTCTAATGGATTCCTAGTTGTCAAAACCTTCTTTACAAGTTTACTTCTCATAAAGTCCACCTCAGACTTATCGCGGAGATGTTGTTGAGGGAGCAGCATAATACTTTCCAAGTCACAAGTACCCATATATATCTTTCCATAAGATTTCTATTAAACAAAAAAAGAGTTTTTACATTTATTTTGAATTCAGCATTATTATATCTTTAATATTATAAATAATTGTATTCATAAAACAAACACTATAATTGTCTAAGCCATATTTAAAGCGTGATTCTGCGATTGACAAGAAAAGTATATAAAAAGAAGAAAGTAATTTTTAAGTACTAATAAACAAATAAATAGGTCATTAAAAAACAAACTCTTAATTTTACTAAGTTTGTTATTGATGATTAACGACTTAGTTGATTGATTTTAATAAATAATGAAGTGCTGAGAAGAAGCGAATAAGTGTAATGAACGAGCCTGGTTGTCAACACAGTTTGACTGACGGCAGTTTGCTCATTGTAATGCAGGGTAGCTCTTTCTTTATTAGACTTTTTCTTCTTTTTTTTAACAAAAGAAAAATATACTTTCAATATTGTACCTTTAAAAAAATAGATTATATTATTATTCATTGTATATAAGGTTTCTACTTAGAAGAAACAAGTAAATATATAAGCGTTATGTAAAAGAAAAAAAAAATTATTCTATATTTTGAAGTGTGGAACACATGTGAATTAGAATGGGTTATCATATATTTTTTTTTCAACTTTAATGATAAAACAAAGATGATTTGGTTGAAAATGTCATGTGGTGGGTTTTTATCCGTTGAGAGGGTGTTGAAAGGAAAGGAGGAGGGCGGCTTGCGGGGGGTTCACTGCCTGAGAGGGGGAGGTCCTATATAAGAGTGCTGCGAGCACACTCTTAGGCCCATCCTCGAGCAGTGTATCAACAGATAAGGTAATATTTTGCATATCAATTCAATATCCAATTCCTTTCTTTAGATCATTATACCAATGATGCCAATCTAACTTTCATTACTCTTGTTGTCATAATAATACCCCCCTTCTATATTACTTTTGTATTACAAATTAAAACAGAATTCGTTATATTTTCCTTTAGTCAATTTATATTTTTAATTGACATTTGATTTTTTTTATACACATACATCTAAAAACCTGTTTATTACCTTTTATGTCACTAATTTCTTTATAGAAGTATAACATAACTAAGTATGTAATAATTTTTTTTTTGTAATAGGAATTTTGCTTTTTATATTATTGGGAAGTATTTACCAATTTTTTTAGTTTTTCCATTATAATCCGATATTAATAAATTACATTTGAAACTTCAATGGAAATTTCGGTTACCAATTTCATGTAAGGCTATTTAATGAGATTTTAATAACCATATTTTTAATTATAATAAATATTTAGTTTGATACAATATTTTCTTTGAATATTATTGTAAATCAAAAGTTTTATTTAACCGACATTTAATATTATTTTTAATATTATTTTATTGATTTAATATTATTTATTAAAAATTTTAACTAATTTTTAAAAAAAAAAACCTTCTATTACCATATTTTGATTTATGTTATTTTTATAAAAAGCATATTTTAAAAATCAGGACAAAATAAAACAGATTCGATGTCTTATAAAAATAAATTAAATTTATAATATAGTTTGATTGAAGACAAACATTTGTAATGTAACAGAATTTCCTGTGGTAATAACTGTAAGAAAAGTAACATGGGGAAACGTGAAGGATGCGAAATATTTAGTACAGTTCGCAAAACTCATGAATGGAATATATTTACCACTAAGCATTTTTCAATTAGCTTCTATTGTTATGGAAAAATTTTTACATTAATTAATCTACAAAGACACCAACTAGCCCTGTATCTTTCAGTACTCTAATTTTCATGATCGTTATTTCCATGAGTAATTCACAATCTAACAGATTTATTTTACTACTATTATCATTGTGCTATTTAAGGGTGAATGGGCAAACCATGAAGTATATAGAATCATAGGAAATAGAAAGTACAGTAAACGTCAACCGCGAAGTCCATAAAGAAAGAACATTAAAAGCATATGTTACAAATTGAAATATCTGGATTCATTTTTAAGGTTATTACAAAGACTTTAAACTATTATGTTTAAGCTCAGGTTTTATTATCAGAGGATCTTGGTTTTTGATAAAAATGACAGTAGAGATGCTATTAAGGTGTTATATATAGGGCGGTATGTAGTGATAATATTTAATATATGATAATATGTTTATCGATAATACCAAAAATTTGATTGATTTTTGATTCTTGTTAATGATATAATTGATATATGAAAACTTGTTTTGGAAATAGCCTCGTAGAGCTTAATTTGAAAAATTAGGGTAGAATATTTATGTCAAAGAAATGGAAAACCAAGTATTATTAATCTATGTAGTAAACATAGTAGAAACTAGAGATATCTTGATAGTTAGAAGTATAAGAAATTGTAGTAATAAATAATTGGACCGTATAAAAATAAGTTAAATAATTGAATTTTCTGCAGTAATGATTGTAGGAAAGCTAACATAGGAAAACGGAAAGAAGTGCAAAAAATTTAATACTGTTCTTAGGACTCACTAATACGTTATTCATAGGAAGTATTTTTTCATGAATACCCACTGATTCTTACAACCATCGATAAAGCTTTTGAACTTCTTATTTATGGGAAAGCTCATCTAATCCAAAATTATACAAGTTGACTTGTGTCGAGGTTCTGGAAACTGGGGATAGAGTGAAATGAAACAACATAAATTTTTAAAAAGGGAGAGTGCAAAATATTTTTGCAGTCCGGAGCCTTTTTGAACTTCTCTTCCAAGCTTTCTAAAATCAGCTTTAAAACAGTGCTCAAAAAGAAGCAGAAAAAAGACGCCCACTAAGGTTTAGAAGTCAGAAGAGTTCAAACCAGTCACCTCACTCTAACCAACATTATTTTTTTACAAACAAAAACGTAGTAAATTTTAGAAGATACAGTCATTTTTACCATTAGAAAACCAGGAAATACATCCTAAAAATATTATAAGTTCATTAATGAACTCTAATCTATTATTATCTAATGTGTGTTATTAAAATAGCTACTTACAGTGTGCAAGTACGACGACAGAACGTATTATTAAATATGGTTCATAGTTCAACTAACGGTAATAAACTTGGAAATAAGTACCACGAGTGGGTCATATGTTTTCTTTTAAATTATAATTTTACAAGGAGGTGTGTAATAGATTTAAAATCGTTGATAAAAGTCAAATGCCTTTATGATGATAAAACTTAGTCATTACAGCAGGTGATATTACATTAAATACAGCTTTTTTACAGTTAAAAAAAATTTTATCTCCAGAAGGGGCAAAAAGTAACTTTTTGCGTCTAGTTTTCAGGTAATAATGTAAAATATTTAATACCCGTACAAGTACGTAAGTAAGTACCTACAAGTAGTAAACATACCCGTTAGGCATATACTCGTACAAATCTAGTGTCAACGTTTCAGCTCGCTATGTCTTATGGTGGCTGAGTTTACTTGTGACAAACATTTTTGCTTTAAACGTCCATAACTTCACTTCTACGTTGAATTTCCAATCATTCAGAGCCAATATTTTAAGTTGGACCTAGACAAATCTACTGTAAAAGTTTCAGCTTGATATGCCATATGGTGGCTGAGTTTACATGTGACAAAATTTTGCGGACAAACCGACAAAGCGACAGAAATTTTTCTAAAGGTGGATTCGGTTTCTCCAATGTATGAAACGTAAAGAAAACTTGAAATGAGTTCTAACCAATGTACAAACAAAATCATTCTTTTATTTATATAGATATGAGGAATAATATTTTTACATGTAAAAAAATCACCGCCAATAAACGTAAATAAATTTCCTTTGTCTTCCATGGCATGATGGATTTGTCTCATAAAATGCTTTAATAAATCTATATATTGCACTCTTGAGCAAAAATTAATATCAGTTATAATTGCTTTATCTTTGTGAATTAAAGTGTCTTTCCATGATATTGAAATGTGACGAATGGACTCTTTCCCCAAGAAAGAGGAGTTATATTTGTTGACAAATATTCAGTTTTTTCACTATTCTAGTCTAATAGTTCATATTTATTATTTTCAAAAATTAGAAGCTCCCAACTATAAAAGTTTTAAATTATATTGAATAGCTGACTTTGACTTTGATTTGAGTATGTAAACTGGCTAACTACTAATATATATTTTTTCTCAATATACATTATTTGTACAGAGTACAGCAGGCAGGAAAAAGATAACACTCTCTCAAAAAAATGGGTATAATTGAATTTTGACTAAGGGGAAGGAAAATGATTTTATTAAATACTGAGAAGCCATAAAATTCCCAGTATAAAAATTCTATAAAAGAACAAAAATGTAAAACATTATTCAAAATTGAAATGTTTTGTTTGAAGATTAGTCAATAATTTGTTTAAATATTCAATCTAGACGGAGGCCCAGTAAACGATGTAAGAAATCCACTGGCTATTTGAACAAAAGTCATGTTCTCTTGTAGGAGCTTATTTCATAACACAAAATTTTCACTTTGGCTTTTAAAAAATGTTATTACTGCTGTAGTTATACTAATAAGATTATTTGCATCAGTGGTGTGATATACAAAAATTAGCTTATATATTGATAAGTCGATCAATCACCATCTGTACTACCTCAGGAATGAAAGACTAATAAACATCTCCCATTTAGATGTTTACATTATGCTTAAATTAGACATTATATATTATATACCCAAGAAGTTTGATATTAAGTTTACTTATAGCAAAGTTGAGTGTAGGCCACTCTAGATTTTTTAAGGTAATCGAGTAAAAGATATTACTATTTAGAGGTTTAATGAACAAATTTGAAATGTTTTAATGAGTTAATATGATATGCAAGACGAATAAAATTCTTAAATGTAAATAATCAATGCTATTCCAATATATATTTTCTAATGCTTTCCATGGCACGATGGATAACTGTTTAATAAAGTGTTCTAATCAAACTAAATGCTGCACCCTTGAGTAAAAGGTATCAGACATAGTTCTTGGCGCGTTTATGAACCCCATGTCTTTGAGTAGTTTTGAAGTATCGAAAATGAACTCTCTCGTTGTTTATTACAAAGCGGATACTAATTTTTAAACTAATTCTTCGGTTATGTGATGATTCTTACATTTTAGTTTACTTTTTTCTAAAAAAAAAGAAACATTTTGAAGTCTTAAAGGAATCTTTTTCTTCTGCTCTTACATTTAAAGTCTTGTACTTTAGCTATTTTCCAGACGAGGTAAGTGTTCCTTTGTTATTTGGCAGCCATTTTTGTTTGGGGCCAGGCACATTACGGATTTTTCAACAGTGTTATGCTAAATATGGCATACTGAAATTAATTAGAGAACAAGTTTTAAACGAGTATCTGACATCGTATAAGATAAAGAACCTATGTTTAAGATTCCGCATCGACCAGATATAAAATCTATCTTCATTACCAAGAAATCATTCAACCATTAGACTGCTAGAACGAACACCTGACCCTAACTTTGGCTCAGAAATTGAACTGTTTATGTAATAATACCATAATCTACTTTTCATGTAGAAGAACTGTCACCCAGTTTGTATTTTCAAAACCTTTTTAATGTATACAAAAATTATTGATTTACTCAACTCTATAAACTATCAGAATTTGTTTTGTTCCTATAGCGCTAGGTGTGGAATAGTCGTATCGTTCTTTCCGTTAGTACTGAAGATTTGAGTTTTGAACCTTAGATATGAGTAGACATTTTATGGGAGTGATGGCAAAGCTTGTGAGCACCTTCCTTTGGAAAAGCTTGTTTCCACAAGTTGAGTGAAGTAGTTTCCAAGTCTCTGTACGATACCAGATACTCGTTTAAAGTACCTACTTTCAACAAACTTGAGAGTGTTAAAATTTACTATGCATAATGGAAACTCACCTATACCTAAAATTTGTACCAATTAACAAATGAAAGCAAAAAGTGTCTGTTGGATAAAGAAAATTATCAACATATGATATATAATTAATGACATAATTACTGAATTATTAAATTAAATTTTTAATGAAATAATTTAATCAACTCCTGACGAAAGCATTTGGTATTCGAAAATCTATATGAATAGCAAATTACATCATAATTGGCTATTCTAATGATATTAGAATTACAAGATGATTACAAGAACTACATAAAGCATTCACCGTCGTCCATAATTGATTCATTTGCTACATTGTAATCTCACGTAGAATTGATTACGTTAGACAAATATCAGCGCTTGATTATAAGGAACCAAATAACAACACCATAAGTCACCTCAGTGACTTAGTCAATAAGGTCACTGAGAAGTGGGTTCGATTCCCTCAAACCTTTATCCCCTTGTGTTTTCGGCAGTACTTGGTGTTAATAACTGTAGTCATGATATACCCATTACTAATAAATACAATCAGCATTTAAACACCATATAATAGAGTTAATTTCAAGCGAATGTATTGTTATTATTAAACAATAAAGTTTCAATTTATGCAGATTATTCTTTGTTCCTTCAGATGTGTTGGTTAGTGCGTAGAAATGTTTTTTTTCCAAAATTCGTATGCTTAATACAGCTTTGTTTGACATACCATGATAACGTAGTCATAGTGATACCTTGGAACTATGATGAAGCAGGAAAATTTACGATTTAATTACATAGCCACAGATGAAGTAGTTAGCCTGTGGATTAAAGGCTTTTGTATACGTCACTGATAAAACCTACAGCAGTTTATAATGAACACTTAAATATCGATTTACAGCTTCTAGATCTGTTTTAGATGAATATTTCACCACTTCATTCAGTTATTAAAGTACCGTTTTATGATAACCTTATAAACACTTATCTTTTACTCCGCAATTAAAATATATTATTTACCTGAGAAAGGTCGGAGCACAAATTATTTACATTAATAAAAAAATATATTCTTATTTATGCAAAATTTAATTAATTAAATAAAAAAATAATACTTTGAACGTATTTCTTAGTTATTTAATACTATATCTCTTAGTAATAGTATAAAACAAAGTAAAATTATTTTTAACGAATTTCATTCAATAAAATAGGTGTTAATTATGCAGAGTGTCCATAAAAACCCTTTACAACTTACAAAGTTTAATTCCAAGCTTTTGACAGAATATAACTTCTTCTATGGATTGAATAGCTTAAGGATAGAAGTTTTTAATCATACTAAATTCGTACATTTGATACGTCTTATTGATGAAAAAAGTTTTGTTGAATAAGAACCAATAAAAATGAACTGAAGAAAAAAAATTGGAAACCAAACACAAAGATGGCAAAATTAAGTATGGAAGACATGTATCTTTACTTCTGAAAATTCTTGAATGATAGATCAAATTTATGAACGTAAGATTGATGTTGTGTATGGACATTTACACAAGAACTTGAGATACACAAACCTTCAGTATCAACTCTTCATTTTGTGTTATTTACTACTCATTTGTATATTAACCTTTTGCAATAAATTCATTAAATTGTAAAGAGTTTGCATGTACATCCATGAAGAGTATGTTTCACATTTGTAAACATGTGGATTATTTATTTTTGACGAATAACTCCTTTTATGCAGAGGTGAGATTCAAATATTTTAGGAACAAGTTTTATCTCAAATATCAGAACTGCAATGGTTATTTTTGTCTGCTATGGTGCAGTGGTATGCGTTAATAAAAAGAGAATTAACTGTCTTTTACCTACGATGCGAAGTTATATGCCTCGCTGAGGTAAAAAAACAGTGTGGTACATACATACTTACCATTGTTATTCGGTACATCAAGTACCATGGATTTGTAATTTTAGTAATCCACATGATCATGCATATATGTAGACTTATTCAAAATGAAATCAAATACGACTGACAAATTTATTTCAAATATTTCCATATAGTTACTTGATTTCCATTGAACCTTTTCACTCTTTTTTTTTTAACACGCTTGTCATCAGGAGAATGATTTGGCGTAGCCATAATTTCACAGATGATTTGGGATCTTATGGTAGACCAAACAGATCTATTGTCATCAAGTTGCAGACATTTTATACAAGTAATATACTTCTTTTATCTGAACAATTTTAACATCATTAATTTTAGAATTCATTAATTCCAATTAATCAATCTAATTAATAAATTCATTAATTTATAGCTGAACTGACAGCTATAGCACTTAAGATGCTTTTGGTCTTTCCAATACTTCATGCATAGTATGATTTTCACAATTTTGTATTACATCTTCTACATCAGGGTTGCTCACACTTTTTCAGTGTGAGAGCTACCTATAAAATGACCAAGTCAAAATGATCTACCGACCCATAAAAGCGTATGCTACTTTTTTCTTACCTTGCATTACTGCATGAGCCAATATTGCAACAAAATAAGCTCTCAACGTGTTTTTGTAATTACCATATAATAATAATAATAATAATAATAACAATACATTGATAATGTATAATAATAATAATTAAAAATAATAAAATAAAATCATAATACAGCGGTTTTTTGTAGCTTTTCATTGTGCTCAAAGACAGAGGCTTTACAGGAGGATCAAAACACACACACACACACACACACACACACACACACACTCACAACTACATACAAGTTGTATGCGATCTACCACTATTGGTCTCGCGATCGACAGGTAGATCGCGATCGACGTATTGAGCACCCCTGTTCTACATAGTCTCTAAAGTCAGTGATATTAATCTTGTGGGAGAAAATTTCCTGGAATCTACTAAGCTTTTTTTCTGCTTCCATCCACGGTACAGTGATCTCTTCAATATTCCATGAAAAAGGTTCTATCAAGTTTATAAGCTCATGTACCTGATTTTAATCCATTAGCCTCTTCTGTATGTTACAAATTATAGAGTCAAACAACTTCTCTCTCGGTAAATTCACAAACTCGCAATTTCCAGAGAAAACTATATTTTTGAAATTGTCAGAGGCTAGTTGTACATCAACTTCTTTTTCATGCTGTCCTGCACCTTTCTTGAACATTTCAAATGCTTTACTTATTTTTTTCTTATTAATTTTTCACCCATTGGCAGGGATAAACTTTTGACTTGCAATGCATTAGAAAGCAGAGACATTTCTTGTAGTATTTGTAGCATGAGTACCGAGTCATAAAGGAAATATTTGTTTTATATCCGAGCAGCCATCCCTGAAAATTTGATATCACTGCGGAAAAATTCATAATGTACAGGATAATCCCGTACAGAAAGTACAGAAAACTATAACAACATACAAATGAAAATTACATCAATAAAATAACCAATTAATAACCAAAAAAATAGAGCTTTTTTATATATATATGAATAATTTAAGAAAAGTTGAGCAGTTTAGGATACTATAATGTACTTTTTTCCTGGAAAAATTGTAGGTATTGCTCAATAGATATGGGGTTACACCATGATAGTGAAGATATCGTATAGGACTTTCCTCTATCAACCATCTGTGAACCCATATGATAGTTCAATACTATATATAATCTGTAAGTTCCAAGATCATTATCGGTAGCAAGATAAAAGTTAATACTGCTAATTAATAAAATGTTGCATTTGATACTACAAAAATCGAATAATCTCCAGTAATTTGAAATATATTTGTAAAATATTTGTTTTTATTTTGCTTCCGTGAATTGATCAATAAAAATAATTTTTATCTCTTTCTTTCACCTTCACACTCACTCACTCTCGCTCTTTCTTTCCCTCATGACTCTCTAAGTTTCAAGTTATTTTTGTCTTTTTCTGTTTTCAAAAGTATATTACGATATAAGTTTTCAAGATAAACTAAACAATGTTAATTATTTTGTTCTCTTTTTTTCAGATGTTGATATCAATATTTACATTGGCTATAGCAAATCATTTAATATGGGCTGAGGAATCACTTCGGACCAGAAATGTTGAAGGAGGTGATGACATGGTCTTTTCTGCAGGAGGCCCCTTAGTCAGTAATGAATCTCACTTTGATTTTGGAAGCAATGCAGTTCGAGAATCAAGTGTTGCTGAAAAGGCCTTAACACCAGGCAATAATGGAAAAATAGTGGGACACATTCCTAACACATTTTCCAATTTTGACATAAAGTAAATATCATTAAACATGTATTCCACTTTAATAATTAACAGGTTTAATAAAATGATTCTGTACAAAGATTATCCGCGACATATCGAAAGGAGATTTATTATTCCGTTTAAAATTAAAATTTCAGAGGACTTTCCCAGAGTAACATCCGGGTGTCAGCTGCTGTTAGATTTACTGATGTACGAAAAGCCTTAAAACTGCTTATTACAATGATCTGTAACAATATTCTGGCATAAATTTGTTCATACATTATTGAAACTTCTCATCATACAGTATATTTTGGTGTGATGGGTGTTTGTAAAAATGTATTGACAAACAAGGTTTGTTCAAAAAGTACGCAATCTATTTGAATTTGCTGTCCCAGTGAGTTCCTGACAAATTCGCTTGGTGTCAACTTTTTCATAAAGATAGCTGATCACAAGTCGGCTTTGTTTTTGCAGATATCATTATTTGTTGATTAGCAACGCAGTTGTTTGTGAAGTGCGTTTCTGTTCTTTAGTGGATTTAGGGATGAGTGTCTTGAACGAATAAATAGTTACTGTGAAACTTTGTGTTAAACTCAGAAAATCTGCAAGCAAAACTTTTGATATACTTATGGTGGCTTACGGCAATAATTCTATGAAGCTTGTAACATGTATTAGGAGGGATGTGCGTTTTGAAGATGGTCGTCAATCAATTGAAGACGATGATCGTTCTGGACCACCTTCCACGTCCACTGACGATCCACACGTCAACCAATTCAATACCCTGATTCAAAAAAATTAACGTATTACTGTGAGGGAACTTCCTGAAGAGAGCAGGATATTAGTTGGATCATTTAACAATTTTTTGACGGAAAAATTAAAGATGCACTGCGATGCTGCCAAATTTGTTCCACGTCTGATGATGGAAAACCAGAAGGCTCTTCGGGTTCAAACTTGTCAGGAGTTGCTTGAACATTCAGGAGAAGACGAACCTTTGTGCCAAGAATCATAATAGGTGCTAAATCTTGGGTTTAAGGTTATGATATCGCAACAAAGGTTCAGTCATCCCAGTGGGTGGTTAAAACATACCCTAGACCAAAAAAAGGTGATCCAATTCGTACCAATGTTAGGGTGAGCTGACAATTTTGTTTGATGATCAGGTTGTCGTCCATCACGAGAACCTCCCCAAAGGCTCCACAGTGTACGAGGCTTAAGACATAGAAGTTCTAAAACGTCTGTAAGACGCTACCCAGAGAAAAAGGCCAGAAATATGGCCAGAAACAATGCTCCAGCCCATTCGGCCGTGAGGACTCGTAAGTTCTTGGCCGAATAATCAATCACCATTCTTCCAGACCCATCATCATTGTCTGGGTCACTTGTCTGGGTCTGGCTCACTTTAACTTCCTCATTGTGACTTCTACTTGTTCCCTAAATTGAAATAACCTTTAATAGGAAGAAGATTTGAGACGATTCCTGAGTTCAAGACAATTGCGATGACTCAGTTGAAAAGCATCATGCAAGAAGCGTTCCATGACTGTTTCCAAAAGTGGAAAAGCCCTTGGGATAAGTTTTTTCGTTGGGGAAAGTACTTTGAAGGGGATAGAGACTAGTAACTCGTAACTAAACTATATTTTGTTTTATGACATCAGTCTACGTATTTTTTGAACAGACCTCGTACTTTAACATGTTCGAAAAATGTTTATTCTAATTATTAAATCATATTATTATGGTGTTTTTATGTAAAACTAAAATTCTATGAAATTACTTCATGGATACTTTGCTGGAATCCTATGAAAAAACACACCTTGGTTATGAGCATTTTGCCGTCCTACTAATAAACAATAAACATAATCTAAGTTCAATATTTATTCAATTAATTCTTCCATCAAACCATAAACTTGACATCTAAAATTTTCTCAGAAACCCTTGAATGTTATTATATTGACACATAATCATGCATTGCAGTATAGAGGTTTCTAGAATTTAAAGAAAAATACACTCTGAGTATAATACAGTGATACCTTGAGATACGATTTTAATTCGTTCTGTAACCATCGTCGTATGTCAAAAAATTCGTATCTCAAAGCAATTTTTCCCTTTAAAACAATGTAATATGTATTAATGCGTTCCAGCGATACTAAATCACTCAAAAAAAACGTAAAATTGCATATAATATAACATTTTTTGTACAAATAAACAAGTAATAACACACATATGGTAAAATAACATATTGATGTATGATAAATGTTAATAAAATCAATAAAAAAGAAAGGAGTTTAAATTTTTATTTAAATTTTTTTTCAATTTTTTTTTTAGATTTGTTGTATCTAAGAATTAAGGCCCAGATTTTTTTTTTCAAAAAAAAAATCTGGGTCTAAATTCTTAGATATCCCCATAATTTCTATATTTTTTTTTTTTTTTTTTTTTTAATCAACACTTAGGCTAATCATCACTTTCATGTTGTGCCTTTTTGGCCTCATTCACTACGTGAGACCTTCGAAAAGTAACGGTCAAGAGAGGTTTGTTTCTACCTCTTTTTTAAAATGTTACGAAAAAATGTGAGACACGTATCATTAAATAAGGCACTCGCTCTCCCAGTAGACATTTTCTCTGGGTGTCTTTTTTCTACGAAATCAGACACTTCCTGCCTGATGAAATCGTATCTCAAATTTTTCGTCGTATATCGGAGCAAAAAATGGTCGAATATTTCGTGTCGTATCTCAAATAATCGTATGTTAGGGCAATCGTATCTCAAGGTATCACTGTATTATACGTGTGATAATATACTCATAATAACATACGTATTTATTTATGAGTATAAATATGCTAATCTTTTTTTATATGAAAAGCCATTAAAATTAAATTATTGCATAAATAATAAATATTATTAATTTTGGTCACAAAATATTCAAAACAACTTAATTAATTAAAAATTTGTTATTTCCTCAAGTTAGTGAATTATAATTATTATTAATTCTTTATTTCAGATCACAGTATGAAAAGATTAAACCATTAGAAGATGCTCTGTTGATGACAACACTCGGTAAAAAAATTCCAGTAGTAGCAATTGAATCAAAACTTAAAAGATGGAAACCTGAAAGATACCAGCCAGATGTAAAACCTTTAGATAAAGACCGTGTTTTCAGACCTGGCAAAAGGCCAATTGAAAATACTTACTCTTTTGGTTTAGGAAAGAGGCCTAATGACAAATTATACTCATTTGGACTGGGAAAAAGAGGGGAAAATGATATTTATACGTTTGGTTTGGGTAAAAGGAATGGTTATTTAACATATTTACTTAGCAATGGAAAAGAAATTGAACAAAACAGAAAATTTTTACCTTTTGACAAAGCTAATTTTTACCGAAACTTAAAAAGGAATGACAATAAATTTTATCTACTTGAATCAAGAAAAATTCCCGAAGACAAGATGGATGCTTTTGAAAATCAAAAAAGTGAAGAAGAGAAAATTTATTCTTTTGGAATAGGGAAAAGGAATGATGGACCTTTGTTATCATTAAGCGAAGATGGGCTTCATATGTTATTTGATCAAAGACGAAACATTAAAACATCTGACTTGGAAGAAATCAAAAAACAATATTGCTCGAAGAAAGGGATAAATGAAGAAGATATGAAAATCCTATTTCCTCAATAATTGGAGGCTAGGGAGATTAATTAATGAGTTATATCCGAAATGTAGTAAAAAAAACTGCCTATGGTATAAAAAAAATCTTTTATTATTTTTCAATCCTTGTGATGATTTCTTTTAAAATAAGTAGAAGATGAACGTATATGTAATAAAGGAAATATATTAATTTGTATTTGGTAATTATCTCTGTTTAATGTTTTTCTAAGTTAAAAAAATGTTTTCTTTACGATATATTAAATATTTAACTGTTGTACTACTTTAATTAAATAAAAGATTTGATAAAAATCCTTTTTTTTTTTAAGTTAAGACGTTATTTTTTAACTTTTTATCGAAGATGAATCCTACTTATTCCACATTCTCCTTTTATCATACTACCCAAGCAAGCAAGAAAATCGACCTTTTCAGCACAGTCTGTAAAAATGTAAAACAATAACTTAACTCTGCTACCCTATGACCTACAAATACTTATAGTTTTGGCTTTACTCTAAGCAAAGTACAGTGATCGTGACAAAATTTGATCTCCAAATTTTGATGGATTTCCAGGTTTTGAGGTCCCCAAAGTCTTCTTATGACGTTATTTCGATGATGTGGGTGGGTCTGCATCTAGAAGTTTATATACAGACAACAATCTTTGATGGATCAAATTAATATTTTAAACAAAAATAAGCCTCATAGTGTAGATTAACCCTCCTGTTTGGGAGCCATAATGCATGATGGGAAAGTAATTTGTTTGCTAAAATGTGTTTTTAGAAATCATTTTTTCCCTAAACTGCTAACCCTAGATTCTTGAGATTTTGGCGTTATAATGAAAGCGACAAAAGGAATAACTGAAGAAGTAAGTCAGACTTTTAAAACAACGGAAATAATTTTTTTTTCAATAAAGCGTAAAAAATTTGAATTATGATTCAATCTGAAAGCTTTTGTGGAGGATACAAGCCCTACCGTTTGATGGATCAAAATGAAATCATACCCCAAAATAGAGCATTATTTTGGTTGAAGTATTTTTTTTTCAAAATTACATTAATCAAAGGGGCATTATCATCCAATTTATGTGTTCAGAGAATGTTTTTTTAGCGCTAAATGGCTTATTAAAGAACAATTAAATTTTCCAAAAAAATTGAACACGAAATTAGCAACTTGTAAAAATATTTATGAAAATTTAATTACAGCAAGAGCAATAAAGTTATAAAAACTGAATATTCATCCTGGACCAATGGATCACCTGCTATATTTCTCGGATTTATTTAAATTGTTATTTATTAAATTGAAATTATTTAACGACTACATGTGAGGAGTAAGAATAATACAACACTTCCATTAAAAAATCAACTTCAATAGACTGAGAAAATGAGGGGAAAATGGTATTTATAGGTTTGGTTTAAGTAAAAGGAACGGTTATTTAACATATATACTTAGCAACGGAAAAAAAATGAACAAAACAGCAAGTTTTAACCATTTTACAAAGCTAATTTTTACAGAAACTTTAAAAAGGAATGTTACCTTTAGTACCGACTTATTTTAAGAGTTTCGGATCGAACTTCGGACCAAAAGTCCTACTGAACCTGCTCAGCTACAGGTAAGGTCAGTGGCCTTTTTAGCCCCTGGTTCAAAGAACCTGTGGAATATATAAGCCGAAGCAGCTTGTGATAGAGCTGCATGGCCCCACTATGGGCGGTAAACATCTCCTATTTAGGCATTTATATTATGTCTAAATATGACGTTATATAACCAAGAAGTTTGATATTATATTTTTTTACAGTAAAGTTGAGTGTAGGCCACTCCAGATTTTTAATTATAAATATTCTGAAAAACTGAACAGATAAGGCCAGATATTTTGCATGAAACTAAACATTTTGTTTTGCACATAAAATGTCCAATGTCCTTCTCCAAAGAGAAAATTTCCTAATTGGACTAATCATGTTATATTATTTAATATTCTTTTTCATGTACGCAAGAAATCGATATAGGTGAGGAGTCGGAGTTGTAGTCGGCTGATTTCTCCCAACTCCGACTCCGACTCTGACTCCACGACTCCGACTGCACAGCCTTGCCTGAAGGACAGACAGGTAATGTCGTGTATTCAGAGGCACTTACTTAACACTGTGCTAATAAAAATAATTTTTCCTATTGTATAATTTTTCTAATAACATTTTGAAATACGACGTATCATCTCTGATTTTTTTGTAAAATACCGTCAAAGACGGGCACATCTGCTAGTTTTCAAAATGAACATGTCTTTGAAGTTAGCCAAAGACAGCTTAAAAGCCCATAACTTCGCTTCTACATTGAATTTCCTATCCATTCAAAGTTTATATTTTAAGTTAGACATACACAAATCTACTGTCAAAGTTTCAGCTCCATATATCTTGTGGTGTCTGAGTTTACTTTTGACAACATTTTGCAGACAAACCAACAGACAGAAAATTTTCTAAGAGTGGATTCGGTCTCTAAAGATAACTTGAAATGAGTCAGTTCTAAGCAATGTACAGACAAAACCTTTCTTTCATTTATCTATATAAGCAGATACCAAACTTTAACAGATTATACACATATAGAATTAATATTATTTTTATAAGTAACTTATTATATAAGACTTGTCTCAGGGATTTTTTCGTAGACGCACCGAATATGTCAGTTGGTTTTGAATAAGCAATAATGACATATTTTTACTACATAAAAAAACATATAATTTTAATTTAATTTAATGACAAAACTAAATTCCAAATATTAAAAATTATAATTCTTTGTTTAGAAAAAATAATCGATAATTTGAAACAACCTCCTATACTTTAGTTATACATAAATGCATGTACATATGTGTATTTATAATTTCAAGTAATTTCTGTTACAACCTTCCAGATTATTTAAAATTCAGTTGAACCACAACACTATTGCAGAAAACACTTATACAGTAAAAAATATTCTACCTTCAAACCATTTAAGCACATTTACACTGTTCATGATGTTAATTAAATATGTGTCCAACATATTTCCTTTTCTATTATTATTAATCATATTAAAAACCAGTAAAAAAGATCCCTTATATAACACAAAATACACCAATTTCACATTGATTAAAGTGAACTTACACTATACTATTAGCTGTATTCATTATCCAACAATGTTAAAACACCATAAAAAAATAGCTTAATACACCTAGGTAATAATATTTAAGTTTGCTATACCACTTCTATAGTTCAATGAAGTCTGATAATTTTGGAAGTCAAACATTTCAAATGTTTTTCTTGTTTGCTCATCTACATCATTAGCTATTATCTTAGTATCGTCAAAGTCAAGAGTGTAGAATTCGTTGATGGCTATGTATATATATATATATATATATATATATATCGATAACAAGATTTTTGCAACAAACACATGAAATAACAATCAACGTCCAAACCACAATAACAAATGAGAAAAAAGGCAAAAGATCGGAAAGACGATACAAATTGGACATACACAAGTTCAAAATCAAAGAAGAGTAACACACAGAGGGAAGAAGCACACTTAATAACTAGAATTTTCTGAAAACCCGTTTCCAGGAGAAATGAGAAAGGGAGACCAAGCATGCCGGAGACTCAACGACAGATAACAGACCAGGTAACAGACGGTGCTACCACGTGGGCACGGTCTTGAAGTAATGAAGAAGAAAAGATTTAAAAAGAAAATTCAGATAAGTAGAACAAGTTGGGTATATTTAAATAAAAAAAAAGAATTGGAAAGAAATAAATGAATAAAAAGAAATAACATGCGTGGCAGCACCATCGGTTACAGGGTCGGTTGCGTCTCCCGTGTGCTTAGTCTCCCTCTCTCCTTAAGACGATTTTCCAAAAATTTTGGTTACTAAAGGGTTTCTTTTCTTTTCTCTTCCTCGATTTGGGACATACATGTATATTTTTTCAACTTCCTAACCACCAAAAGAAATGAAAAAAAAACTAAGTTCTTTCAACCGTAACCCAACAGTTCGGTTTTGACTCAGACGAAGACCGCTTGTTACAGTTGAAAGATTTTAGTCTTTTCCTCATTTTTTATTGTGGTTTGGACGTTGATCGTTAATTTACGTGTTTATTGTGAAATCCTGTTATGTATGATGTATGTATTATAACTCTCTGTGAATTATAACTGTAGTCTCAACTTTCATATTAATTGGTATAATAATTTATTCAACCATATTAAAATCAATCAGACAATAAAAGTGATTATCCAGGAGGATGATAACAAGTTTAATTATAAAAAAGGGACTTCTTAAATTTTTCATTTAATTTCTTTATTATAGCCATCAAAGTTCATTCGAAACAGTAAAGATAGAAAGGTTTTTTGCGCATGGTTGTCAAGTTAGCGGATATATATATTATTAATATATGAACTAGTTAATAGTTCATAAAATAAGTCAGTTTTATACAAAATTATTAAGAGGAATTTGAGGACATAAAAAACAGAATATAATTATAAATCAGGCTTTATTCTTAACCACCAGAATAATTTATAAAATAAGTAAAAATAATGACAACAACAACAATAAATTTGAATTGTATTTGGCATATGAAACAAATGCGTTTAAATGGACCTGTGTTCTCAGAGACCAAAAAACAGCCAGTGTTTAAAACACATACGGTAGCCCACCAAAATTTATCTAATTCATGATAAATTCATATTGATAAATATATAGTAAAAACAAGTAACCATTGTTAATATGTACATTTTAAACTGGCTACAGAATCAGGGCTTATCACTCACTTCACAATCATTATATCTGTCTTATCCATATTGGTAATAAGCAGCACATTCTATTTTTCCCTACTACTGCAGTAATATACAAATAAACCAAACTGACAATGGCAATCCAGAATAGACAAATAATTTATCGTATATTTACAGTTTGATATTTTGATTTCTCTCCAGTCTTCTCACATTTTCTTAATGCATGATAAAAACTCATCTATTCTAAATGAAGTGGCTTCAAGCAATCTAATTTTCAATATATATAAATATCGACCCATTTTTACTACTGAATGAGTAATATATAGATGGCCACACACGAAATGAGTGTAAAAGTTATTTAATAATCATTAACACTACCAATTCTCCTTTTTTGGAGCAATTTTCTTTATCATTACTATGGATCATAACAGATATGAATTTTTCTTTTATATTCTAGCTCTATTGTCACTAGAAGCATTATACTCTTTAAACCTCACACATACACACATAATTGGTAACTTTTTTGTATTCGATATTATAATAAATATATAAATAGTAATAAATAAAAAAATAAAATTACACAAAAACATAATACAAATAATTTTAAGAAAATAAAACCATTTTAAAACAATATCGTATCCACTTAACAAACTCATTAAAACTAGTAGTTATGGCTTTCTCCAAATTAATAAGTTAATTAATTAACAATATTCTATTAAAGTCTAAATGACTACAAACAATGTAGTCCTGAACTACAATAAATATTACAAAAGGAAGTGGAAGAGATAATTTTACGCAAAATATTCAAACTGTTTTAGAATTTTATAACGATTTCATTAAAAAATAAATATTTAGAGATATAATTTCTCTAAAACATCAGAAAAAGAAGAAACATCCTAAACGTCATTTTTTATTTTAAATACTTTTGAGATATCATATACATTATAAAATGTACAGTAATGAAATGATGGAAGCAGGCAAAAATTTTACACATACTATTACTTATTTAATACAGTTATACTATCCATGTATATGATGGAAGAAAGTTCACACTGTCTTAAATTAAATTAATTGCACACAAAATACAAGCGTATATAAAATAAAATTATTCTTTGTACTGTAGTAAGATTCATTAAAAAAGTATTCAATATATATTTTAACCTACAAGTTACTCAACTGTAACTATGATCTTGGTAAGAAAGAGTAAACAAAGAGAAAAATTGTTTATCTTTAAAAATTTAGAACTACTTAATACTTTCAGTAAACAGTCAACGACCGTATATATTAGAATGATTTTTTTTTTGTTTTTTATTAATTGAAATTATTACTCTCAAATTGGTTATAAATTATGCCAAATACATCTCAGTAATTTTATAATTTTTTAAATACAATAAGGTTTAATTGGTAACTTCTCTAATTATATTCTTAATTCCAACTTTGTTTAAACAAAATGTAACACACTGGATGTTTTTATTGAATCTCAATCCAACAGTGAGAATAATGTTTTCTAAAAAAAAAATGAAAAATATAAAACAATAAAAAAGGTACCTATACATGAAAATAAATAATAAGGAGTTGTTAAAAAAAATTGGAGAAGACACGTCATTAAACGATTATAAGGGAGTTTTAAGAAAATGTCCAATATAATCAAATTAGGAATTAATAAACATAGGCGGGTAATAGTAAAAACTATTTAATTAACATACGTTGGCACTTCATTACCTAAATGAGATAGTTTATATAAAAACTTTAAAGTTTAATAACTCATCTTAAACAAGAAGGTGTAAAAATGTTTCTAAGAGTTATCTGAAGTAGAAAAAATCAAATTCCCTAAAATGTCGGAAAAGACAGATAAATTAATCATTAACTCAAATTATTTTTTATAAGAGAGCATAGAGTTATCCTGTCGCTATTTCATGGTTGTCTTTTTGTTAAAAATGTATTCACTACTTACTATACTTTATGGAGAATGTAGTGAAACACCTACGATATAAAAGGATTATACGAATATAATAATTGTTAAACGAAATGTTCCTTTTAATTATTCGGCAGTTAAATATTTCACTTATTATATCACATACACAAGATTCTATCAGCACAAAACTTTAAGTTTAAATCAATTTTGTTTCTCATTAATAAATTAAAGTAACAATTCTTGATGGAATTCATTTGCTTCCAAAATAGAAAAAAAAGAGGAATTTTCAACCTTTTTTACATAAAGAATTGTTTTATACTCACGGTGTATATGAATATAAATTTACGTACGAATTAAACATAATTGTTTGATCATTTCTTACTCAAACCTGGATATAATTTATACAATACCTTCTAATATGCCTATAATGACGTTAAATATTCAAAATTTCAAGAGATTACTGTAGTCAAGAGAATTAAAATAACTAGAATAACAGTCAGACACATAACCTGCCACTTATTTCATGACCAGAAGAATTATACAATAATCTATTACTGAAATTTTACAGAACTTACCATAAAACATTTTTAATTAATAAATAATATTACATAGAAACTATAATTATCAGATCTATGATAAAAAGAAGTAGGTCACTGGGAAAAATTACTAAGATATACTTTTCGGACTGGAGGTTGGAGAGATACTTTATAAAACACATATACAGGTTAAAGCAATGCAAACATTCATATCAAACTGTGAAAGCACACTTTGTTATTATTAAGTAATTTACAAGTGATTACAAATATGTTAAGTATCATTCGTATAATACTGAATTAATATGCAAAACACATTCATTCTAAAGACGATAATTGTATTTTTTTAAAGTAATTAGTAATATTTTTTGATTTAGATATAAAGGTATTTGTACCAGCTATAACATAAGTCTCCTATTACTTATATAAAAGATGAGACTGGCAGAGCATTTTATATTACTGTAAGTTCACTACGTGAAATTTGAAAGGTGTGTAAAATTCACAATATTTTTAGATTATCTATTTGCTCAAAGTACTTTTTTGTATTCAAACATGTATGTAAGATAAATATGGACAGACCCATATATGAAGAAATAAGTATTTTTTTAAAATTTCATAATATACTATCAAAACAAAATATTATTAATTGTGCATAATATAACAATTAAGGATTAAAAGTATCGAAGAATTTACCTATCAGAGAAATATAACTCGACAATGTAAGACTGAAATAAATATTTTTAAAAACAATTACATTTGATACGAAAAGAACTATATAAATATTTTGAACTCAAAATCAACATTTTTTAAACTCATTGAAACATTGTGAGTAAAAGTATCTACCGATTAAATATACATAGACAACCTAAATATCGTAATTGTGAAAGTTAGTTGGAGTTCTGAAAGTTTATGGCACAAGCTGTAATCATCACACTCAACCAATCTTCTGAATTTAAAACTAAGTTCAGTCTTGTTCCATAGAAGATCTGAAAAAAGCAAAAAAAAATAGATTTACAAAATAATTTTTTTCTGATTTAAAACCTACTCATTTTTACATTAATAATGTGAAAATTATTTTCAACTTCAACAATATTTTGAATTATTATCAAAACATTTTTATAATTGTGGTAAGAACAATATAAAGTATTTTATGGGTATCAATGACTGCTTACTGTTCTACATTGTTATACAACTAGACAAAACAGGAATTCATATTTGGTAAGAACAATTCAACTAAAGAAATATAAGCTGACATTTTTTTAAAATATACGGTATCTAACTATATATAAGTGTTTCATACATGTTTCTGTTAAATTAAAGAACCTGAAGAAAAGTGCAGTAAAAATGGTCATAACTTAAAAATGTTCGGAACTATTTCAGGCCTAATTCAGTAGCAATTAATAAAAAATTGAATTGCTATCACACTCAGCTCACCAATTTATAGTTAAAATGAAAGCAAAACAGTTGAGAATAGAAAGTCAGAAATATTTAAACTATTATTTAATCATTTAATTATTAAATCTTTATTGATGATCGTTACCTCACACATGCAATTTTTACTAAACTAATTCTCTCCCTTAAAAAATGTCGCTACCTTAACATTTGACTAAGTTAAGATGTTACAGAGGAGTGTATGCTTAGTTGAAAAGTTTGCCATCATATCCCCGAAGTAATAAGCTCTAATACAGTTTTCTTGATATCAATTAAACCTTTTATAAATTGATACTTGCTCGAAAATGTCTGGTCTTTGAGTGGATAACATAGTTTTGAACCCGTTTCCCACAACTTCAGCGGTTTTAAGTTGAGAAAAAGACGTTCTCTTCAAATGTTTCTTCTGGTTGACTAGGTTTTAGCAACCCTTCGTTGAAAGGGTCAAAAAAAACTAAGTATTAGATTAGAAATTATTTTTCTTTGTGAAAAATAATCTCTAATATAATACTTAGTTTTTCGGTTTCAAAAAATGTTATATTTCTGCCTATGAAAAAATTTTAAATAAAAACCTAAACGTTGGCAAGAGAGTTTAATTTGAACCTGAAGAACTGACCGAGTCCTGATAATAATTTTGTTTCTATTCCACGGTCGATATTTCTATCTAGGGGTTGAGAAGAGAGGGAGGGAAGAGTGGTATTTTAAAAGGGTGAAAGTGCAGAAAAGGACTAATGTCCAGAAAGGGATGTTTGAGAAACCAATAGCACACTTTCCAAGCCCTGAAGATGATGTACAAATACATCGAAACGTTGGCCTAGGAAGAAGTTTATTTTCTTTTATATGACCTAGCCCTAAATAACAAAACCTACCTAATACAATAGAATAGAAAAGGTCAAGAACAATTTTTTGAGAATATATATATATATATACGTTTCACATTAAACTATAGACACAGAATAAATATACGAACACACTTACAGTCTCTAATTTTCGGTTGAACCGTCATCAGGTGAGTTGAGATAGGGACACCAAGCGCATTTGCTAAACGACGGTTGGATACCAACAGTGTTGTCACACGCGTGCACGGTTTAAATCAAGTACGAAAAATAAACTAGGAATAAGAGAAAAGGTGAGAAATAATAAGTGAAACTGAAGAAAATGAGGAAATATAAATAATAAAAACTTAAAAAATAATAATAATGAAGACCATTAGGAGGAAAATAACTTAACTAAAGAAAATCCAGGAATATAAATATTAAATAATAATAATAATAATGAAGATGATTAGAATAAAGTATAAGTTAAAACTAAATTTGTTTAAATAAAAAAAATAAACATAACATTAAGGATAATAATAATAATAAATAAAATAATAAGAACAAATATATACATTAAAATAATAACATTGAAAACTAAGATTATCAATTTAAAAAAATAGCAAAAATAAAAAAAAATCTCTAAACCATTTGAGAGCCCTATCTTTTTAAGTTAAGACCTGGTTTACAACGGACATTCAAAAACCAGATATGTGCCTCCTCGGATGCTCGTAAAGTAACAGTTTTTTTCTCTGGGGGAACTTGTAATATTTGCAATAATTTAACCGTAAATTTTAACCGGATCTCAATGGTTTTAATTAGTGAAAAAAACACTGTTCAAGAAGTAATGATTCGAATATGTTGACGAGTATAGAAGAAAAAGTCATATCAATTAATGATTTTTGAAATACCTTTGTTTACACTAATTAATTTAATTACTAACTTTTTAATATTTTTCTGCACTACTATTGTATAAGAATAACATATATACCTTTATGATGATGAATGTTAAATTTTTGTGAAAAGTTATTGTAATTTACCTAATTCTTATCTGATGAGAAATGTTGAGGACTGAAGTCAGTATTGACGAAAGAAAAACCATTAAATTCGTCCTGATTTATTGATTTAACAAAATCAGCGTTCATCGGAGTTAGCACAGGTTCTTCCTTTGTAAATTCAGTGTCAAAATTCAACACATCTTTTTTACTTTTCTGAAATGAAATATATATTTATAACACTACAAAAGTTTTACTTTCTAATGGTAATTTCATAATTTAGTTATTTTACTTCATCATATTGAAAACATTTAATAATTTATTGATATTATAAGAGTGCATAGAACAATACATCTGCACTGTAGAAATCTAGCAGGCTAGGATATAGTGCTTTGATATTCTTCAAGCCAGATGTTTGTTATAAATGGTATATAATTAGAAATAGGCTACACTTCCTAATTATAAACAACATTTTGAGTTACACTTAATGTCAACCAAAAGATAAAAACCCGTCATAAAATAGATAATAATCAAGTTATCAAAATGGTTACTTAAAAGGTAGTTTTAAAATAAGAAATTAATTGTATGTAAAATTCCAAACATATGAAATAACATAAAATTTATATAGAAATTGGAATTACAAAAATATTATTATGATAGGGCAAAAGTTAATTATTGTAAAATATTTATGAGATATAACTGTACCCTACACCTAATTATAAATTACGTGTTCTACTGTACTTTCGTCTGTATCATAATAAATGAAAGTTGCTTACAATTTTTGGTTTGAAAGGAGGTTTAACTTTCTTTGCTTCTAAAGCTTCCCAATCTATGTCCTTGAAAAATGCATGCGAACGTATGGCGGCTTCTCCTCCTAATGACTGGATACATCCCAACCTTTTACTAGCATTCTTAGTCATGAACTGAAACACGTAAATTTCATAAACAAAATATGTTTAGAAAATAAAAATGCATTTAATTAATTAGGAAAAAAATTACATAAACAAATAGAATAGAATTATTTTACTTTCTTTGTCTTATTACTTAAGGAATGAGCAAGAATTGCTACAAGTCGCTTGCAAATCGATTTGCTAATAGAAGACACATAGAAAGCTTTCCAACGTATAATATCGCTAAGACAAAAGACAGACTATTCATTTTAGAAACACCATCATATAGTACTATGACATGCAAACATTATCACTACCGACTCATAAAAGTAATAATCTAATTTAAATTTATTTAACTTTCTTTAAATCACTGAAATTTTTGTAAAGAGGTACATAAGTACTATTTAGTAAACTGCACACTCAGATTTTCTTTCGCCTAAATATAGTTTCAATATCCAAGTAAATACTTTATGACTAAGGCCTTGGACAGTAAACTTAAAACCGTACTAGTAAAATATCTCTAAATAGCAATCAACCCATGTAATTTTTTTATGAAAACATGGTTTCTTGAGTTTGAATAAACCTACTTAAACTTTACACCACCACAGTGGTAAAGTTCAACAGCTCGAGGGAAAGCTATGATCACATCTGATAGAACAAAAATGAGAGAGTGGCCTTCTATAGGCTCCTCACAGACCATGATTAACTAGACTTCCAAAAAGTTAAGTGTTAAAGTTTTGACTGTATTCTTTTCAGAACCATGAGTAGTATGACTGGCGGTCATCATACTGACTTTGTGGCTGGTTTTTGCTTTCATGAGATAATTGTAACACTTAACCCTAAACTACAATGGGCTACCCATCACAAAGTTTGTAAACATCAATAGGTATAAATATTGAACATATCTTTCTGAACAATGTTTTGCTGTTATAAACACCAAAAAAAATCTACACTTCCGACTTGGCTTACACACACAAGCACTCAATTAACATTCTGTATTCGAATATTTCTCAGGATTTATCATCTTTCAATGATTACCTTATTAAGTCTAAAACGTGCTAAGTTTCTGCAGGAAATTAAACACTAAACTATATAGCTGTTTTAATCATAATTTGTATAGCTATTTCCAGACACCCGTTGATAAATATGATTGCTTCTGTCAACAAGTAATCTATAAGTTGCCATATATTTCTTTAATTAACATTAATTCAGTTAAAATCACTATATCTGAGAAACCATTCTTGTTCTTTGATTTTCCTACTTAAAAGGTTTATCAGCGGTGGAGCTCTGCTTCTTCTATCTTCCAGTTCATCCAATTACAGCTGAATTATAAATTACAACAAGGTACTCTAAAGAACAATCGAGTCGGTTTAGTGACCTGCACTAGCGTTGAATCCAGTTTCCCGCTTTTTAAATACATTTATTTCATTTTACAAGTGTTTCATGAAAAGTTGTAGGAAATAGTTTGTTTTATGATTCAATGTTTTCCAAATAAAAATATCATAACCAAACAATATGACATCATTGGTAATACTCCAGATTATCTAACAACAGGATGTTCATAAGCTGAATAAATGCATGCACGTTTTTTAAAAGGATGTTAAATATGTATTTTTTGGTATGTATTAAAAAAATAATCATAACTGTAAAACCCTACTCTTAATAGAGGAGATGACTATACTGAAATCATTTCAGACTATCTCGACTGGGGAACAATTCCTTTTTCTAAATTATTTTTAATTCAATATAAAGGATATAAATAAGTACTATAAGTAGCTGTCATAATAAGCTAACAATAGTTACATTTAATTTAATTTTTACATCTTAAATCATAATTCTACATATATAATTTTTACTAACAACTTGAGAATTCATCTAAGACTTGACATCCAAGTGCCTGAATATCATAATATTAGTTAAAATTAAATAAACCTTACATGAATGTTTAAAGCACACTTTTAAAACTTATAATGTCATTTTACATTCAATCATTTCCATCTAATTACATTCACTTATAGATCACAGTAATCACTGTATTGATGAAAGGTAACCATGATGAATTGAAGTAATAATCAAAAACAATATGAATAATAAACACATACATTTTACTCACAACGAAAAAAAAATTAACAAGTTTCACAAGCAGAGTAAAAAATAGTATTTCAATACATACTCCTTTAAGTATGGATACAGACTCCTTGCTCAGCCAAACAGGATATAGAACATCATCATGTAAAATTGATTCAAACAAGTCATCTTCGTTATCGGCTTCAAACGGAGGTTGACCAGCCATCATTTCATACATTAAAACACCCAAAGCCCACCAGTCGACACTGGGCCCATAATCTAGTTCTTGAAGAATCTAGAACATTTTGTCTACTTAACCCATAATTCCATATCACATTTAAAATATGCCTGGTTTACATTCAAATTTCTTGACCAAATTATAAGTAACTTTTGTGTTAATCATTCAACATAATCACTGAATATTTATTAAATTTAATATATTTAGAATTCTATATAATAGTCACTGGAATCACATGAATATAAAAGAAACTTTTTATATTTTTAAATGCGCTGTATGTAGGAAAAGAAGAAAGAGATAGTATCCTATTTTCTCTGACATTGCTCTGCACTATTTCAGAGATGGAGAAGAGCATCATTTATAGTTCATGAATTATTATGGCTTATCTTATACTCTAGTTTAGAGAAACTAGCATGATCTGGAATCAGGGATTTAATTAAATTAATTGTCTTCTCTGGTGAGTACAAAGTGAAACGGTAAAGGGAATATGGAAAAGCAACTCCATATATATATATGTGTGTGATTACAAGAAATCAGTTGGCCTAATGGCGTTCTCCACTCATGTCACCAAGAGATGATATGGGTAAAGTATTTGAATACCAAAAGATTTCCAAGATACCTTGGTACCAAAGAAGGAATTAGGAAAGGAAACAAAGAAGACATTAGAGGAAATGTGATTCGATGGTATACTGATGGATCAAGGACAGTGGAAGGTACAGGAGCTGGAGTATTTGGGCCAAAGACTAAACACTCCGAATCTATGGGTATGTACACCAGTATCTTCCAAGCTGAAATCCATGCCATCGAAAGATGTTCACAATTTAATATGGATAAAGGATATAAGAACAGACATATAGCAATAATGTCTGATAGTTAAGCAGCAATTAAAGCATTGAGCTCAAACCTTATCAGCTCAAAGATGGTTCTGAACTGCAAAAATAAACTCAATCTCCTGGGTATGAAGAACAGGATCTCTCTCTAATGGATGCCAGGATATGAAGGAATAGAGGGAAAGGAACGATTAGACGAACTTGCAAGGGAAGGTGCTCGGAAACCGCATATTGGTCCAGAACCATATTGTGGTATAGGGCAGAGCTTCTTAAACTTTTTTATATTGCGACCCCCTTCAAGCTTAGGAAATTTTAAACGACCCCCTCCTCCATATAATGAAATATATATTAACCGTAGATGTAGATGTAATATCGCACTATTTTACAATGTAAATAAAATAAGGATTAAAGAATACGTACCCATTCATTTCACATATATATAATTATATCAGTATCAGTATCAGTATCAAAGCATCAGATCTTTGCGACCCCCTTTCAGTAGTCTCGCGACCCCCCTGGGGGTCGCGACTTACAGTTTAAGAAGCCCTGGTATAGGGCAACACACTATAAAAAGAGGATAGGGAAAACAGGAGGCAATACCGGAATTCTCTTCAAGGACACAGAAAATCAAAGATACTTCTCAATAAGTTTGAGAACAGGCAAATCTTGTATTTTATGGAAGAAAGCAGGAATAATCTAAGGATTTTAACCGGATTTCTAACGGGTTACTACAAACTTAATGGCCATCTGGGAAGAATGGGCATTATCAATGATGCTTTCTGTATATTCTACAAGGAAGAGGAAGAAACACCGTTGCACCTGCTGGCTGACTGTCAAGCCACTGAGCCATACAGAGGCAGGTGCTTCGGAACACTCAACAAACCTATAGAAGAACCTTTAGTGCTGGACCCAGCAAAAGTGCTGAGGTTCTTGGAGGCGTTAAAGCTAACTGGGCTACTATAGTATAGAAGGGGGGAAGTACAATAGTTCTTAGGACAAAGTACTATAACACCTTCAATAAATCTATATAAATAAAATAATGATTTTGTCTGTACATTGCTTAGAACTGACTCATTTCAAGTTTTCTTTACGTTTCATACATTGGAGAAACCGAATCCACCCTTAGAAAAATTTCTGTCGGTTTGTCCGCAAAATTTTGTCACAGGTAAACTCAACCAAAATAAGACATATCAAGCTGAAACCTTTACAGTAGATTTGTGTATGACTAACTTAAAATATAGGCTCTGAATTGATTGGAAATTCAACGTAGAAGTGAAGTTATGGACGTTTAAAGAAAAAACGTCTGTCACAAGTAAACTCAGCCACCATGAGACATAGCGAGCTGAAACTTTGACACTAGATTTGTGTATGCCTAACTTAAAATATAGCCTCTAAATAGATTGATAATTCAGTACAGAAGCGAAGTTATAGGGCTTTAAGCTGTATTTTCCTAACTTCACAGACAAGTTTCTTTGAAAATACACAGGTGTGGCAAGTAGGTATTGTTAGTTGATTTTCATTTCATTGGAGCATATGAAATATAGCGAATTTGACATCATTGAAAAGGTGTTTCCCAGAGTTGAGGATGTACTATCTATTAAAATTAAATAGTTTTGTAAACGATCAATTCTCAACCCTTAATATGAACAGATAGGAAAAATCTACAAACAAGTTCTTACGCTATATCATACCGAGGAAGGAACTTACAAGTCAGTAATTATAATACATTTGCACTACTGTCATCGGCGAGCACGCAAGTCACTTGGCTACTCTAGTTCCATACCTTACTTTATTACCAGTGTTTTTATTAAGCAAATATTAAATTAAAAAAAAGTTGTCAGTTATATATAATACATAGCAAAGAAGGAAGTGCTGTTCCAGACAATGCACGTGTGCACACTTGTCTAGTCACGATGGCCAAAATCCACGAATTGGGATACAAACTGCTACCCCATCCAGCATATTCTGCTGATTTAGCCCCCTGCGACTATTTTCTGTTTTCAAACCTAAAGAAATGACAGGGCGGTAAGAGATTTGAGTCGAATAAACAAGTCATTACCGAAGCAAACGCGTATTTCGAGAGCTTTGAGAAAACGCATTATTTGGAGGGAATAAAAAAATTAGAAAAATGCTGGACTAAATGTATTGAGCTAAAAGGTGACTATGTAGAAAAATAAAATGTTTCTTTGCCGAAAAATTTTGTTTTATTCAAAAAGTCAAGGACTTATCAAACCGCCCTCGAACATCACCAATCTTAAAATCTTAATTTTATGGCAAGTTTACAAATTAATGTAAAAAATTAACGAGATCATTCATTTTACTTGTGACTTTAAGGAACTAAAAAAATTCCATTAAGGTAATAGAGGTAATCATATCTAAAGTTTCTACATCGCTGAAGACGGTTGTTTTTCAATTACTAAGCAAGAGTTAGGTTCTTTTATAACTATTTCAGAAAAAAAATCTATTTAATCAATTCAATTCTTTGACGAATAAAGGTGCAATGTTTTGATAGTAAATTTAGAGATTTTTTTCATATATATATAAATAAAGGACTTTCTTTCAAATCTTACCTCTGGTGCAATATAGTCCGGAGTTCCGCAAAAGGTAGATGTTGTAGCACCTTCAAAAATATCCTCCTTGCACATTCCAAAATCAGCTAATTTGCAGTGGCCTTCAATATCCAGAAGTATGTTGTCCAACTTTAGATCTCTGTAAAATAAGTTTATTATAGGACTATTTATCTCATTAGTTGTGCAATCCGTAATTGTGTGGTATTTACCCCAGTAGGACTGTTTATATTTGATTAGTTCTATTCTCTACTATTCTATGTACCAATTACATTTGAACCTTATACTAAATAACTGCATAATATAACCACTATAAAGAAATAAATGTATGAACACATAAGATAATATATATATATATATATATATATACAAATTTTATCAAAAATATTCAGTAAACAAAAATATAATTTAATTAATAAAGATATAACCAAATAATGCTTACTGCAAATAAAACCACTGAAAATAATGCTTTGTCAATCAAGAAACCATATTTCATACACAATCTACGACAAGAGTTTAAATTTTATCACAAGAGGGATAATTGTAATAACACCTTGATCTTCTATTAAAAATCTAGAGAGTAATATGCAATTTAAAATTGCTATACTTATTTTTTAAACTAATTATCTATTCTTATAGTTTTTTAGAAATTTATAAATAAAACTAGTAAATTGAAATAGATTTATTTTATAATTATGTTTTATTACAAATCTTTCAATGATTTATCCACATTTATTTGATGCTCAAACCAAAACCATATTTCAGAAAAAATACATATCAAACTTAATGAAATTAAAAAAAATATAAATTTTGAAATATCAAGCTAATAAGAAAAAGAAAACATTACATATGAGAATAAATCTAAATGTTTATAATATTTAAAAAATTATCAGTTGTACCTGTAAATTACGCCATGTTTATGCAGGAATTGTAAAGCAAGGGTAACTTCTGCAGCGTAAAACCTGGCTCTAGGCTCATCAAATTTCCTAGCTTTTTGAATTTGGAACATGAGATCTCCCCCGCTAACATACTCCATCACGAAAAACAGTCTATCCTGAAATAAAAAAACTCTACTTCAAAAGGGTACTCTATTATTTGTAATACTAGTTCCAAGAGATAAGTATATATAAAATACATTTAAATTGAAAAAGAATAATGGAATAACACCATAATATTAAATTAAACAATCAGACTCAGGTATTTAGAAATACGTTTTAAAAAGTTTAAACTGGAAAAATGTAAAAATATGTACAAAAACATTAATGTTTTTTATTTTTTTTAATATAGTGGTTAATTTGAAAATTTGAAAGACATTTATTGCAAATTATTTACAAATCATAATAGATGTTTGAAAAAAACAAAATAAGCTATCCTTCAAATAAATATGTGAATTTGATTACAGAATCAAGTAAGTAAAATTAAGTGAACAAGTAAAGAAATATGAAGGTTGAATGATTTAAATACCTTGGTTTGAAAGCAGGAATGCAAAGCAGTGAGGAATGGGTGCCTAGCAGCAAGAGCAAGGATTCTTTTTTCCGTCATTGTGCAATCAACATCATCGTCTTGTATGATAATATCCTTTTTTAGCACCTATAATTTTAAAGAAATTTCAGTTACTAATATTTAGCAAGATTGAGTAAATAAATAGTCAATTAATAGATCTATAAGGATTCACCTTTACAGCGTAAACCTCATCTGTCCCTTTCTTTTCAGCAAGCATTACTTTTCCAAAACTTCCTTTACCCAATACTTTAATGAAATTAAAATCTTCGAGACTAATTTTTCTGGTGTTAACTCTTTGAACTGAAAGAGACGAATATATTTTAATAAGAGAATCATACTTTAAATGTAGGTTGCTTCATATAATGAAAGTTAATTTAAAGAACTTTAATAAAGCCCTTTTTGAACGATATTTAATTGCCTACTTTTTTTTATAAAGTTTTCTAATCTATTAAAAAATACAATTTCGTAATTCTATCATAAACAGGATCCATTTACTAAACATTAAACACGATAGGTTGATACAGTTTGTAAATTATTAAATTGTTTATTTCATAGTATTATATAGTCAAGATATTTTTTTAAATCATTGTCATTAATTTATTTCTGTTTCATACAAGGAGTTTCCTTCCAACAAGTGTTATTTCCAACCCAATAAAATCTTTGTTCTAAATAAAATTACATCTGTTTAATTATTTATAAACTCGTTCACTGAGTTTTCAGTCAGATACTATTCAGTTTTGGTGCCTTAGTCAGTTTTCGTAGCAAAAATGTTTTTCTTTTCGGTATTTTGTTAATCTTAAAGAAACTGTGTAATGTAAATTTTAGTTTATTCATACATCATTTTACAATTCTATATACTAAATTTTTATTTGTTCGGTCAAAACCAGAGCTCTCTAAAAAAAACTTTAGCACAAAAAAACAAACACACAGTGCCTAACGTTTAACTGTAGACGTAACTAAACTGCAGAAGTATGGTTATTCAACACAAAATTATATAATTGTTTCAACTATTCAATATTAATAACAACATAAATATTTTAATACAATGCATTCTAATATTGTTTCTTTTATTTATTACTTTATTTTAAGTTTTTAATATTTTCATTAAAAGGTTAGTTCTAGTTTAGTCCTGAACTGTTATCTCTTTCGAACTGTTTAAGTGATTGAAATATATACATTATTATGCGTTATCGATTGAAATTACATTAATTTTCTAACTGATTTTACTAGATTAAAATTAAATTGTATATTAATTTCCTGTGAGTTTATCAAATGTGGAAAATAATTTATTTTTTGCAATAACATAATAAAACCAAATATATTGTGAAACAGAGCAATAACCAGTTCAAGAATCAAGCGGTCTCTTCTTTTTCACTATAATACAATAACCAGTTTTTCTAATAAAAAAGAAAACAAACAGATTAATCGATCCAGAAAAAAAACATTTTACCATAGATTTCAGTTTGAGTTCTGTGATAATATAAGTAAAAAAATATTGCAGAAATGTTTTGTTTTCATAAATTAGATTATTAATTAACTCCATAAAATATTAGAGTTTTATCATTTCTCTATAAATAAAATCATAAGATAAACAACATTGTTTACAAAAATTTGTAATTGCCAAACTAACCTTTTTCAGATGTTTCTGACTTTTTTTCATCTTCCGAGGTCTTATGAAAGTTTACATAAAGGTTTGAATAGTCCTCACATTCATTTTGAGAAGAAACGTCATCACCACTAGGCCCCGCACCTGTGCATGTGGCTGGCAGCTGAAAGGGGACAAACGAATGACAAGTCTTTAAGAGTACTATATACAAATAAACAGAAAATAATAATTAAGCGCATTGCTTTCACAGGTGCTTTAACAAAGAATTTACAACTTCAAAATCGTTCGGATATATACTGTCATTTAAGTTATCATTTTGAATGAAAAACTGTTAAGGTTTCGACTTGCACGATCCATTGGCACTAAAATTCATCCGTTTGTTGGGCTGAAACTTTATTACTGAAATGGTTATTTTTACTGTACTTTGTTTTACTGTTCTGTGATCATTGTTTTAACCATCACTAAATAAAACAATATTCTTTGTTATTAACAATGAGACTGAACCTTTAAACTCATGATTATATTCAAAGTTCGTTCATGTTCTATACATAAATGACTTTATTAGTTTAATCAATATTAAAAATTATGCTCAAAAAAAAAGGTGTCGAAGATACCTTCTCTTACTTAAAAATTGCATTATTCAAATATGACTTGTTACGTCTCAGGGTAAACGTTCAGCGCAATGGGAAAAGGCATAAACAGGGACTTACCGGATGAATGAATAGTATTACAAGCATGTTTCTCACTTGTAACTCACATTTCATTTACAGAAATAATTTAATTGAGAACAGACTATTTTTATGATTGATTCGGCAAGTACGATTTTCGAATAAATTAAAGTTGATACGAAAGTTGTATCAGAGAAGAATGGAAGTTATTTGAGTCAACAGTTTTGATAAATATAAAATGAAAATAAAACATTATGCATGCTGGCTAGTCCATGTTCATTACCCGAATAAAAGGATATGCATACATGGAAAACTAAAGATTCCTAATCGATAAATATGCTTTTAAATAGTGCTAGTAAAATGATGAAAGTTTACCAACGTTAAACAGATCATGAGGGTGTTTTATTTAACGAATTTCAGGAACTGGAATATAGAGACAGGATAGGATGGTTTGACAGGTCTAGGAAGAGGTAGTGTCAAAGAAAGTGCCTCAATCAGTATGAAATAGTTAAAGGATTTGAAAAATTCCTTTTCAAGGAAGGTAATTATATATAAAAACAAGGAAATGGCGTTGATAAATTAATTTCCTTTGTACCGGCAAAATGCCTTCAAAGACATATACCATTATTGCAAGAAATGAGATATCTGCTTTTGGTTTAAATGATTCAAAAAAACAAATTATAACTTAACTTTTACGGTCTATTACTGGAGAATATGTAACTAAGTCGATGTTAATTATGCGCACCTTACATTAATGAGTGATGAGAAACTTTCCAAACAAATTTACACAAATGACTCGTGATCACTGACTGGTAAATAAATACAAAGACATTTATTAAATCCTAAATATTCCGAAATTGGTCTTATGACTGTTTTTTTCTGCAAGTTGAACATTATTTACAACGGAAAAACATTATGTTGCAAATGTTGTTAATGATAGACACCAGCTAACAATGGTAATGTCATAGTAATCTATCTACCACCCTACAAATATGAATTACTCTCAGGTGAAGGATTAAGGTATACAAAACAATTACAAATTTTTTATCTACATCATACACTTAAATAATGTTACAATAAGTTATCATCATTAAACAAAATCTTACAATTCTACAAATATTCTACAAAGTACTTTTAAAACTAAATTGTGTTGAAATAATAAACATATCTCTTAAAGAACTAAAAATTTCGATTCTTAATGGCTGCTGGAAAAAGTCATCGTCAGGTATCATTATTTCAGAAAATCCTCAACTCTATCAGAAAAACGGCATCGTAACTGCTGAGCAAACTAAACTATTGAACTAACCAATCGTCCTCTTTAAAGATAAATTTAATAAAACTTTTAATGATTCAGAACAAAATCTTAATAGAGAAGATTTAGGTTAGAATTCAGAAAGGATTTAGAAAAGAAATTGTTTTCATATGGCGATTACAATAAACCATATCAATAGATGCAACCCACAGTGAATAAATATTAAATAGTGAGTGCATATTTTATTTAATTCATTTATTTTGTATAACTACTACTTATTTTTAAAACTGGCAGCTTTACTGTTTTCAACTTACTTACTTAATTCAACCTAAAAATAAAAGAAAATGTTTATTCAGCAAACTGACATTACATGTGAGTCATCTGCATAAAAAAACTTCTAAATAGTTAATGTATATGTAACATAAGACCTTTACAGATATTTTAAATGTATTCTGTACAGTATAATCATAAAGTATAAAGTTTTTATTACAAAGACCGCCAGAAATACAGGTCGTCTCTGGAGACGTCTTTGTTTTTTCCTTCTCCATTCATATACTATTAAATAAGTAATTGAAAACAAGGCATATTTCACATTTAAGTTGTATGATAGTTGGGGAAGCCATTAAGTAATACATTCAATATATTTTAACTGGTAAGTTTACCTTTGGTCTGCTGGGAGATATACCTATGGTGGAGAGGATCTCGGCCATTTGTTTCGTATTGATTCCGCAGTTATTAGCCACATTCTTTTGACACCTTTTATGCACATTTAATCCGCATACTGTGAAAAATGACAGAACTCATGATCGAGAGGCTATGTATGTAAAATACGATATATCTTTAATTTTTTTATAATATTCTCTTAAATAGACAACAAGTAATTATAGTAAGCAACTCTGGTTTTTTTATTAATCAATTAATAACATTAATTAATTGTTACTAATAACTAATAAATTAATATTTGGTTAAACATAAAGTTAAAGCTATGTAGGTATGAAGGAATATGACATCGATTTGATTATTACTTATTATCCTTTATGCAAGTAAATATAATTACCTACTATGACTACAGATTGATTTACATTAGTATACCTTCACATTGAAGACCTTGTTTGAAGAGTCCATAAAGGAGAGATCCACAGTGATCACAAAAGGTGAACCTCTTGTAATTATGAACCACGAATCGATGAGGAATATTTACATTAAACCTCTGGGCTTGGACAGACTGAGAAAACTACAATCAGAAACAATTTCATTACTTGTTAGTGTCATATAAATTACAAGTACACGCGAAAATCAGTTCTTAGTTTATTGGTGATTGTTAGCCTTTTGCCAACTTAGATATATAACATATCTCTGACCTTCCATTAGAAAAATAATCCTAGTACTAAATAAAAGAGAATTTCAGGATGTATATATATAATCTGGAGTGGCCAACTTTACTATAAGTAAACTTAATATCAAACTTCTTGGGTTTATAATATATAATGTCTCATTTAAGCATAATATAAACGTCTGAATGGGATATGTTTATTAGTCTTTCATTCCTGAGGTAGTACAGATAGTGATTCATCCACTTATCAATATATAAGCCATTCTTGTATGTCACACAATTAATGGAAATACAATCATTGGTATAACTACAGCAGTAATAACATTATGAAAAGCGAAAGTGAAAATTTTCTTATACTAAATAAACTCCTACAAGAGAGGATGGCTTTTGCTCCAATAATAGCCCGTGTATTTCTTACATCGTTTCCTTGATCTCCTTCTACGTTTAATACTTAAGACAAATTTTCCCATTTAGAACTTGAAAATATTTTAAGTATTTTAAAAAATTACAAAGTTTTTGTCTGACATGTCAAAAACATGTAAGAAAAAATATCGTTTTCAGATAATTTTTAATGTAAGATTAAGGATAATGGCATTTATTATATTTAAAGGAATTTTTTTTTAATTTTAAATAATGTTCTACATTTTTGGCCTTTTATCAATTTATTATACTGGGAATTTCATGGCATTGTAGAGTTTTTTAAAAACTCACTTTTCTTTCCATTAGTCATAAATCATAAAAAAACAGTTTACTGAGCGAATGTTATTTTTTCCACGTGCTGTACTCCGTTATATAGTTTGCTGTAAATATATATTGAGAAAAAATATATTGGTAATTAGCCACCTTTGACCTCTTAAATCAAGTTCAAAGCCGACTTTTCTGTATAATTTTAAATTTAAAAGCTGGAAGCTTGAAAATTTTAAAAATAATAGTATGAACTATTAGACTAGAATAGTGAAAAAACTGGAAATTAGACAAAACATAGAAAGCCTTCTGCAGGACGAAAAATTTCATTCCAAAAACTTCAATATCACCAATAATAATGTCATTCATAAACCTTAAAAAATCAGCTTCTGATATTAAGCTTTGTATAATGGTGAAACATATAGAACGATTAGAACATTTCCTTAGACAAAGCCATCATACCATGAAAAGAATCAGAAAATATATGTTTGATATGCTCTATTGTTGTTGATTTTTTACATATAAGAATTTTATTCTTCTTACACCTATATAAATAAAATAATGATTTTGTCTGTACATTGGTTAGAACTGACTCATTTCAAGTTTTCTTTACGTTTCATACATTGGAGAAACCGAATTCACCCTTAGAAAAATTTCTGTCGCTTTGTCGGTCTGTCGGTTTGTCGGTTTGTCGGTTTGCCTGTTTGCTCTCAAAACTTTGTCACAAGTAAACTCAGCTACCATAAGACATATAAAGCTGAAACTTTTACAGTAGATTTCTGTAGGTCTAACTTAAAATATAGGCTCTGAATCGATTGGAAATTCAACGTAGAAGTGAAGTTATGGACGTTAAAGCAAAAACGTTTGTCACAAGTATACTCAGCCACCATAAGACATGGCAATCTGAAACTTTGACACTGGATTTGTGTATGCCTAACTTAAAATACGGGCTCTAAATAGATTCATAATTCAGTACAGAAACGAAGTTATAGGGCTTTAAGCGTATTTTCCTAACTTCACAGACATGTTTATTTTGAAAATATACAGGTGTAGCAATTAGGTATTGTTAGTTGACTTTAATTTCATTTGCGTACATGAATATTTACTTATAGAAAAATGCTAATATATGAATATTATGCTTATTTGAGCTTATTGACGAGGTGTTTCCCAGAGTTCAAGATGTACTAGCTATTCAGAATAAATGACTTTGTGAACGAGCAATGATCAAGCCTTACTAATGAACAGGCAGGAAAAATCGGCAAACATGTTCTTACGCTATATCAACCCGAAGATAGAACTTAAAAGTCAGTAAAGAGAGTGATTAGTAATGAGTAAGTAGTTTATTATCTGACTGAATTTCTTGACTCCGTGACTGCTCTTGGACTGCCTGCTCATCAGTAAAAACTTCAAGTACGAGCATCATCATGCTGTGATTTAGTATCAGTAACAAATTTCATGTTACGAAACTTGAGTACCCCGGGAAATATGCAACGGGACACGACTCGGAGTTTGTGCTCTGCACAGATGTGCTGTAGAGGCGGCCATCATGACTGGGTGTGGAATGTGGAGTCTGTGTGTATACCACCCATACCATTGATTCCGAGCCACTGTCTGTTTCCGTTGAAATGATTGCAAAGTCCCGTCAGAGTCTATTTCGCAATGACGTTAACTAAGTCGCAAAGGGAGACTTTATCTAACGCAGGAATTCAAGTTAGCGAGACCAAGTTTTCCTCACAAGGTCAACTGTAGTTTACTTGCTCAAGAGTCAGAGGTTCGAACTGTTTGTTCTTCCGTGAACCTGAAGGACAGACAGCTAATGTGGTGTATACAGAGGCATTTGTTCAACACTGTACTAATAATGGTATTTTCTACTATTCTATAGTTTCTTATTATAGTATTAGTATAATACTATAATTGATATTTTGGAATACCAAGTATAATAGAATTTTTGATTCCGTCAAAGATGGGTACGTTTGCTAGTCAGATATAAGTCGTTAAATGATTTAACAATTTCCATATACCTCTAAACATTATATTATTTACTGAACAAAATTCTAAGTCAATGTAAACAATGTAAAAAAATATCTAAAATTTGACAAGTATAGCAGGTGATCTCTTAGTCTAGGATAAACAAAGAGTTTTTGTAGCTTTATTGGTCTTTGCCGTGATTGAAATTTCGTGATTTTTTTTTAATAAATTGTTCATTATTTTTTCAATTTTTGGTCAAATTTTCATAGTTTTTAACGAGCCGATTAGCGTCAAAAAACCATTTTCTGAAATCAGAAATCGTACTTTAACACCCCTTTGGTGAATGTAATTTTTAAAAACATTATCTTACCTCATCCTCCACATAACGTTCTATTTTTAGGTATAGTTTCAATTTGATCCGTCAAACGGTATGGCTTTATTACTCTCACAATCTTTGAGATTGAATTATAAGTCAAAATTTTTACATTTTATTAAAAAAGGAATATTTCCCGTTGTTTTAAAATTCTGAATATATTTTTCGTTTATTCCATTTGTAACCTCCAAGATAATGCCAAAATTTCAAAACTCTAGAGTTAGCAGTTTAGGTGAAAAAAAATGTTTTCTAAAAATCGGTTTTTGGCAGAAAAAGTGACTTTCCCGTCATGCATAATTCTTCCCAAACAATAAGGATCATCTACACTATGGGGTCCATTTGTGTGTAAAATATCAACTTGATCCATCGAAGATTCTGGACCGTAACTTGGTAACAAGCAATGCTAACATACTCACCCACCCACTCACGCACGCACCCACGCACACAGACATCATCGCAAAAACATCATAAACGACTTTTGGGACCTCACAACATATAATTCCGTCAAAATCTCGAGATCGAATTTTTCCACGATGACTACACTTTACTTATAGTATAGTAAAAAAAATGGAGTGTCCTACTCCATACTTTACAATAACTAAACACAATATCAAACATCTTGACAACCTCTTGATTGTATGTTTTATTTTTATTTAACTATTGTTATGATTATATACATTCATTAGCTCCAACCATTTTTCTGGAAGTGGTTGAAAATTAAATTTCCTGTTCTACGTAATCAGTCCAATATCAAGTATGTTGGGTTTTGTTCCAGTTGATCTAAAATCATATATATTGGTTTGGGTAAAATCTTATATATATCAGATGAGTAAGTTTCATAAACTCCGGCTGTATGTATGTATCTGTTTCGAAAAATGATATCTAATTGATCATTTCAATTAGTTGTTAATAACTCTCATTCTAATAATGAATATAAGTTATATTGACTTAAATAACTACCCAAGAAATTGTTTTGTATGATATTATAGTTAAGAACGTGATATTATTACCATGTTTATATATTATTAATGTTTAAAACTATTTTTGAAAGTTCCTCACTCAAAATGAATACCAGCCACTTACGTGACACCAGACGTCATTTATATACTGAGAATGTAATAGATTAATGAGATTTTTAGAGTTATAAAGCCAAGTGTCTTATTTCAATGAAAATAAAGAATTTTACATCGTTTATCAGACAGCAAATTCTACACCTCAGAGTGTGTAACATATATGTAACATATAGATTGATTGAAGCATTATGTTAGACAAATCCATCATATCATGGAAAGCATTAGAAACTATTGTGGCGTTGAGTTTTTGCATGTAAGAATTTTTTCTTCTTACATCTCATATTACCTCATAAAATCATTTCAAAATTTTTTTATTAAATCACTCATTACCTCAACTCATCCTCCACATAATGCTCTATTTTTTAGATTTAATTTAATTTTGATTCGTGAACGTTATGGCATGTATCCTCCTCACAAGTTTTCAGATTAAATCATGAGTCAAAATTTTTCACTTAGTCGAAAAAAAAATTTACACTTGTTTCAAAAATCTGAGGATTTCTTCAGTTATTGCTTTTGTCGTTTCCATTATAATGGCAAATTTGAAGACTCCATGATTGTCTTCCAAGACTCCAAATTTTTGTATTCCATGATTGTATCAAAGCAATATGAAATTGATTAATTTGCGCCCTTCAACTTGGAGCCTCCGTAATTATTTCAGCAACAATATTATAAAGATTTCTGGAAATACAAGATGTAATATTATAAAATGTAATATATAATATTAACTCCTTGGTTAAAGTAGTAGTAGCAGGACTGGCCGCTAGGTTATAGAAAAAAAACTGTTGTGTATACAGAATTCCTTGCAAGGATTGCGAGTTAGCATACGTTGGATAGCAACATCAGTATTCTATTAGAAGACAGGATGATAAAAGTGCCTTGTTCCTACACATTAGAGACAAAAATCACATAATCAACTGGGAAGAAGCAAAGTAGTTGGTATTTATGTCATGTGAAAGAAGAAGAAACATTGTGAAAGGGCCCTCATAAAAGGCTTTTCTAACAGCTTAGTCAACACTAGTCCAGGCCTTTTTAAATTTGATGAATTTCTAATTGAAGGAATTTTTAAACAAATTAAGACTATTTCTAATGTAATAGAGAAAAATACTGTCAATGATGCCAATCTTCAGCCAACTTTAAATCAAAATTCATAACCTGCCCACAACATGTATTCACTTGCTCTCTGACGACGTGAAAACGAAAGGCCTCAGAGCGATTATCTTTAATCATTTGTGGTGAGTTACCTGAATATTTATATCACGTGTTACTGTAACAATTTTGTATATATATATATATATATATACCATGTTAACGAAAAACGGTCCGGCAGGACAAATAACAATTAAAATAAGCAGTGACACATAAACAGAAACACAACAAAGACTCACTTTTCAATATTTCGACCGTAATGGCGGTCGTCCTCAGGAGAAGAAGTGAATTGACGGAGGGACGACAGTCAACTAAAGAACTCACTGGGTGAGGGCTAAAGCAGTGCTGCCGCAAAGGAGACAAATAAAAAAGGAACTAGGAAGTCGAGAGCAAAAATAAAAAAAATGTTTTTGAAAGGTAGAAAAAGGTTAAGAAAAGAAAAAATAAAGAAAATATATAAAACAATTAAAAAAAATATTAAAAAAAAATTAAATAAATAAAAAATATTAAAAAAAAATTAACGATTTAAATTCAAGCCAGGTTTCGAGCGTGCCCCCAGGAGCCAAATGTGGGCTTCCTCAGAAGCTTTTAAAGTAACTTGTCTGTATCACTGGGGACTTGTTTAAGAACTTAATATATATATATTATATATGTAATATATATATATATATATATATATATATATATATATATATATATATATATATATATATATATATAATTTGGCAGCAGTCCTTCATTGAAACATATTTCATTGAATAACTGACCGTATTTCACTGATGTCATTTTCTTCACCAGTTTTTCGAGGTTTCTGAATACGTCTGTGTTCATATATATATATATATATATATATATATATACTTTTTTTCGTTGGAAATACGATCCAAAACGGACAAATATAGTTCAATATAAACAAAGAAACATAGAGAAATCAGAAGAACACACTTACAGTCTCTAATTTTCGGTTTGAACCGTCTTCAGGAGAGATAAGAGAGGGAAACCAAGCGCACTGGATCACAGACGGTTGGAGACCAACAGTGTTGCCGCATGCGCGCCCGTTCACAGAAAATAAGGTAGACAGGAATCAATTTATAATTAATTTATAATTTATAATTACATTAAATTAATGGAATATGAAAACAATAAATATATAAAAAAATATATAAAAAAAATAAATTAATAAAAAAGAAAAAAGAAAAAAGAAAAAATTTTTCTTTTTTATATATTTATTTTTTTATATATTTATTGTTTTCATATTCCATTAATTTAATGTAATTATAAATTATAAATTAATTATAAATTGATTCCTGTCTACCTTATTTTCTGTGAACGGGCGCACATGCGGCAACACTGTTGGTCTCCAACCGTCTCTGATCCAGTGCGCTTGGTTTCCCTCTCTTATCTCTCCTGAAGACGGTTCAAACCAAAAATTAGAGACTGTAAGTGTGTTCTTCTGATTTCTTTATGTTTCTTTGTTTATATTGAACTATATATATATATATATATATATATATATATATATATATATATATATATATATATATATATATATATGAGTCGTTATCAGCCTTTGGAGCGATTCACTTCTTTTCCTGAAGACGAGGACATCGAAATATAGTAGTGAGTTCAGTGATTTCCTTTCTATGTGTTCTTTTTAAATTCTAGTTTATATATATCTATATATATATATATATATATATATATATATAAGAAGATTTCATATAAACACGTGAAACAACAATCAATGATCAAACCACAATATGAAATGGGAAAACAAGACTAAGATCTTTCAACCGTAACAAGCGGTCTTCGTCAGAGTCAAAAACTCAACTGAAAACTTTCTGGACATTAGTCCTTTCCTGCGCTTTCACCCTTTTAAAATACCACTCTTCCCTCCCACTCTTCTCAACCCCTCACCAGTTGTTTTCTGCATCTAGCGTTTCAGTTGAGTTTTTGACTCTGACGAAGACCGCTTGAAAGATCACGGTTGAAAGATCTTAGTCTTGTTTTCCCATTTCATATTGTGGTTTGCTCATATATATATATATATATATATATATATATATAGTTTTAATTAATTTAAAAACACATTACATTAATGCAAATTTTATTCAATTTAATATAAAAAGTTCTTATTACTGCTATGTTATTATATTTATCATGCAGAACATAATAGAAATACATTAATCATTTTGATTTTTCCAATTCATTTCTTTGCTGAATTAAGGAAATTTTTCCTCATTGAAATTTTTAAATAGTGATAATAATTAATTAAAATTATATTTAGAGAATAAGATACAATGATTTCGGATACCGATATATTGGATAAACAGATAGGAGTTTAAAACTGGGATACACTGCACACATTCATGATTTAATCAGAGGAGGAATAAATGAAAGATATTTTAAATTTTTAAAAGAACGAAAAAGGTATTTATTTTTTTCAATAAATTGTAAAAACCGTTGATTTATAATTGAATGTAAAAGCTTTTGAGCAAACAAAAATGGCTATGTCGTTAAGAAGAATGATAGTCTTTTTAGTTACAGTAAAGTCGAGTGTAGGCTAGATTTTTTTAGATATCTATAGAAACATGTAGTTTTCATTAATATCGAACGTACTTATTTAATTATTTATTAAATTAAATATTATCTTAAGTCTGTTAAACTTGGATCATTTAATGTAAAACTCATGGAAGCTGTTCAGATATAAAACACAAAAACATATATGACTAAATTGAATATAAAAGAAAATATGTTAAAAAAATTCAAGTGAATTAATGACTATCTCAATTAATAATATGCAAAGGTAAAAGTGAACTGAGTCTAACTTTTACGGTGAAGTTTATAAAAATAAGCACACCCAAAAGGTGTAAATTAATTCAAAAAATGTAGCCAAAATAATCAACTAAGAGTCTTGTTTTTAATAAATAAATTGTTATTCATTTTTGATATCGTCATATTCAAACTTTATTAAATCTTCTCAGAATCTGCGAAATAATTTTCTCCTTTTCTTTCAGTAATTATTAAAGTTATATAACATCATTAAGAGGCTTAGTAGAAAAATTCTGGTATTCTGGTAGTTCAATTCACCTTTAGACAAAGAATTACCTAATTATTACTTCTGTTAGTTTTCTAAATTTTATTCAGCCATCTGATAGTAATCTGTTATCAATAAAAATAGTAGTTGTTTATTTACATTTATCTCAGGAATTAAATGTTATTTATTGATTAATTTATAAAGAAATTTAGTCAGATGATAAGTTATAAAGGTCGAATGGTATTTTTAGAAAAGCATTCTTAATTTTTAAATTAAGAATTTAAAAGTGTATCTAAATTTTTAATTTTAAACTATAAATGATAAAGCACAAAACTAAGCAAGAAAATAACAAAATCAAGTATTGATCAGCATTAACAATATCAACAATATAAGTTCTGGAACACTATAATATAGAAATTGCATAGTGAAATTTAGTGATAAATGGTTAACAATGATTTCAATTTCTAAAATTTATCTTTAAAAGAAATTTTGACCTACAATGTCTTAAAATATTGTTTCATAATGTTGAATTGAATTGGAACAAAAATGTTTTAGTTCCTCTTTAAACATTGAGAATAAATGGTTGTGTTAATCCAGTCAACAATACTACCTCAATATTAGTAATCATATATAGCAAAAATAGTTATCATAAATCCAAAATAGTCCATTAGGAACTCTATATACATCACAAAAAATATAAAAGTAAAGCAAGGAAAGTAATTACATATTATACCAATAAATTATTTACCTCATCTTTCATTCCAGGGCACTTGGTGACTACAAATAAATGACATCTCTTGTGTACAACACACGTGCACACTGCAAAATAATTAAAGATTTCAAATTAAACACACATTATGAATTCAATTATCATGCTAAATTGATAATTATAAAGTTATTTACACACAAATAACAATGTAGCAATACACAACAATGGCTAAATAACAGTGCCTTCTGATTAACTTAAAACCATTCGTTTAGCTTCAGAGTCATAAGATGCCAAAGAATATTGTGTTTTATAAAATTAACGAGGTCTTTAATAGTTTCTTCAGTTACAGTTGAACTTGGATGCTTGTGATGATGGCTAAATAAATCTGGAAAATTGGAATTTCACAATCTGTTTATCTCAGAAATAAATCCGAGTGCCTATGAGGAGCCACATATCTGGTTGTTCAGGGCGCTTAGTACACCAGGGCTAAAGATTAAAAATAATTTGTACGTTTATTTTTTTTATTTTAGTGCAGTGCGGCTTTAGATAACAGCACTGGACAGCTTTACAGCATATATCCTACTAAATATATTCAAAAGATTTCAAAAAAAAATTCACTAACCCGATGGGAAAAGCCTTGGGTTGAACATGAGACAGGTCGTTTGATAAAGAATATCTTCCACTAGTACATATCAGATTAAAGGCTAACATTTCATAAAAAATTTCAAATGATTGTAATTTCTGGCATGATATAGTCCTTTCAACGATTATACAGCTAGGCTAAAATAAATGATAATTCTGCTTGACTATGTACCATGTAAAACCTCAATCTCCTGGATGGTTAATATTTGACATGTTTTCTCAGAAATATACTGTGAAATGCAGTATATTTACATTTAATATTGATCTTAAGTAGGTAAACTTTATTTATAAGTAAAACAATATAGATAACACATTAGATGGTAAGAGAAAAAGAAGGAAAACTATGTAATGTTTTATCTAAATAAATAAATAAACCGTTACCAAGTTTTTCTTATTTTGCTAATTTCTAATTTCTAATTAATACTTATATTTTATTATAATAATAAAATTAGTATTCTTAGTATTATTTAAATTAGTTAGTATTCTTAAAAATATTATTGTTGTTATTAACATATTATGAAGAAGTCAATTTTTTTTACAAAAAAATCACTGTTGTATTGCTTTTTTATACCATGTTTTGTAATATTACTGATAAAATCAATATAAATTGGATACATGTAATACTTCTGCGAGGGAAGCAGAATTAATACTTTATACAACAATGAAACAAGAAAAAACGAAGTAATCATCATCAACGAAAATCGAAAAAAAGTTGAAAACAAAATGGAAAAAGAAGAGTAATTGTAACTATTAGCACAACAAGAAGTTTTTCAATTATACATTGATTATTATGGTAAGATAGATCTATGAAATATGCATAATTTATTTATGCTAGAAAATGATAACACTTTTTCTTTTTATTTGATACGAAATATACTCCATTGACTCTGACTATCACTATTTTGTGACAAAAGATAAGTTGATGATTAGTATCATTTCAGCCTAGAAATGTATTAATACATCACAATAATGATTCATCTTCTAAGACAGAGAATAGACAATGCACTAAAAATACACATTAGTTACTGAAAAGACAATTTAAAATAAGTACTTAAAAAGATAATTACCCTGACACTGGTATCCTTGCTTTCCGATGCCCCTAAAAAAGTACCCACAAGGTTAGATGAATTTTTCAAAATTCGTGTCAGGGAATTATTTTTGTATATCATACTCATAAATTGATAATGAAAAGTTAAAATATTTTTTGAATTTTGATATAATCATTTCATGTATGATATTTTAAGAATATAGCATTGTAAGAAACAATGGAATCAAAGTTAGATGAAGTTTAAAACATAAATGGAGCATTTATGAATATTTGAGACGGAATATCTTCTGCAAGACGATACTTGCATGTCTTCTAAAATGCCATAAATAGGTTTTTGGCTTACAAGTTTTTACAAGTAAATGAAATATTCATTTGCCATGTATACGATATTCAACCTAATGAAAACAACTAATAAATTATTATGCTACCAATTAAGTATTTACCATTAAAGTAAATCAGTTAAAATTATATTGTATTAAACAAAGTTCTGAAAAACTAAAGCAGCGTGTTGTTTTAGTAAAAAAAGTACGTAATGTTCCAATTCACAAATTAAAGTTTGCATTAAAAAATTCTGATGGCACAAATATTTCAATTTGATAATTGATTTTAAATTGATGTTTTTGTCTGAATAATGAAATTTTTTTGTAAATTCTCTTTGAATACCTAAGTTTAAGTTCCCAAAATATGAACTGATTTCATTCTGGTATAATCACAATTTTATATATTTCTATCGATTTTTTTATATAAAATGAAATTCTGCATATTACTTTACTATAAGTAAAGTACAGTGATCGTGAAAAAATTCTATCTCCATATTTTGACGGAATTATATGTTTTGAGGTCCCAAAAGTCGTTTATGATGTTTTTGTGATGATGTCTGTGTGTGTGTAGGTGGGTGGGTGTGTGTTAGCATTGCTTGTTACCACGTTACGGTCCAGAATCTTTAATGGATCAAGTTGATATATTTCTGAGAAATGGCCCCCGTAGTGTAGATGATCCTTATTGTTTGGGAAGAATTATGCATGACGGGAAAGTCACTTTTTCTGCCAAAAACCAATTTTTAGAAAACATTTTTTTTTCTCCTAAACTGCTAACTCTAGAGTTTTGAAATTTTGGCATTATCTTTGAGGTTACAAATGGAATAAACGAAAAATATATTAAAAATTTTAAAACAATGGAAAGAATTTCTTTTTCAATAAAATGAAAAAATTTTTACTTATAATTCAATCTCAAAGCTTGTGAGAGCGATACAAGTGATACTGTTTGACGGATCAAAATGAAACTATGCCTAAAAATGGAACATTATGTGGAGAATGAGTTGAGATAATTTTCTTCAATATCACATTTGCCAAAGTGGCGTTAAAGTACGATTTCTGTTTTTTTTTTAAAAAAAACTGCACGTAGAAAGAAGACTACTAACAAAAAAACAATATAAGCATCGAGTCAATAATCTTTCTTTGATTGTTCGTTGTAATAACTTACAGAGAAGAGGAAACTATGGAATTTAGGAAGAACAGAAATAATAATTGCTTACACGCTTAAGGGATATTAGTTTTTTTAACAAATACAAGTAAATTTCTACGAAGTGATCTCTTTTATTAATACTAATCACCATATGAACTCTCTGCAGTGAGAACAGAACGTTGGTTGACGGAGAAAGGTAGCCATGAAGAGGTGCCCGTTGACTTGGTGGACTCGTCGACGCATGGCACCCCTTCTTCGGTTCAACCCTTGCCTTTCTTTGAACTCCCGAGGTTTCGGACTTCCATGTTCTGAAAAATAAAATAATTAACATAAATTGAAAAGGTTATAATATTATTAGGATATTTAAATGAGATGTGAAAAGAAAACTGTTCTAGTAATAAGATTACTAACTAATTGAAACTATAGAACTACGTATCAGGGATTAAGTAATAATAGTGCATTCAGCTGTACCAAAAAACCTAAGTTTACATCTTACTCTAACCTAAACTTTTTCATGGTGAGATTGAAGTCCTCAGAGAAGCACTTAATTCAGAAAATGTAATTATGCTGTAATATTAAATACATGTATGACATAATTAATATAAATAATTTTTTTTTAAATCTCAATTAACTCTGATAATATCGTCATAATGTCTCACACTGTATAATCCAGTGCATAACAACAATTTGAAATTCTAAAAAGCAACTACGATTTACCATAACAGCCGTCTTCATCCGAGTCTCAAACAGAAAGTTAAATTTCCACGAATAGTGTTTGGTTTTGTAGGGGAAAAGGTTTCAAAAAGAATACAGGTAAGAGAAAATTATTGGAAAGAGCTGGATGTTAATTAATAGCGGAGTGAATACAAATTATTTGCTGTTTGTAACACGTCCTTAGAATGTGTTAATGCTTTTTTTCTTTTTTCTTTTTTATAAAAGTCTAGTTACAAGAGACAAATAACAATGTTTAAGGTTTTTGTGTAAACATGTATTTAGCGAAGATTTTCTCAAAATATGAATCTTTCTTATTCAATCAATTTAACTTCTGTCAAATTGCAATTACCATTATTCATGTACAAATATGAAATTTTATCAAGAAACTATTTCGATAGACTATTTACACTATATAAAATGGAGTCTATCGCTTGGAATGTGTCCAGTGCGGTGCTTTCTATGTTGACCTTTTCTTCCAACATGCTTAGCATCCGCATTACTGGACACAGAGATTCAGTCAGGCGACGTAGTAACCTGCCTGTTGCTATCCACGCGAATAGTCATGGCCTTACTTTTAATGACTGCTTCACAGTCCAAATTCTTAAGGTAATTGCAGCTGATGAAAAAAGGTTAACTTTGAGAGCTTCTGAAAAGGCTCACATTTGGTTACTCAACGTCCGCTCCCCACCTGGCCCCAACCTCAAACGTTAACATTTTTTATTTTATTTTATATATATATATATTTTTCCTCTCTCTCTCTCACTTCCTCTTCTTCTTCTTCGCCCTTTCTATCCTCCTTTCTACCTTATTCCGTCTTATACGGTACGCGTGTTCGCTCACGGTGGAATGGTGTCGTTTACGGGGGATCAGGCTGCAGCGATTCGAGCGACTTGGACTTGAGACTACCGCCTGGAACCCCTAGTCGCTGTCTGCCGGTACCAGACATACTAGTGAACGCACGTACCTCTTCTTCTTCCCTTCTACTCTCTCCGTGACGACGAGCTTCAGTTCGAAATATCGATCCAGTAAGTTTTCTCGCTTCTTCTATATGTTGTCTTTTTTCATTTATATATATATATATATATATATATATATATATATAAGATTTCACATAAACACGTGAAATAACAATAAATGATCAAACCGCTTGTTACGGTTGAAAATATTTTAGTCTTGTTTTCCCATTTATATAGTGGTTTGATCATATATATATTTCACTTAATTAAACGAAACACGATCCAAACTGGACACAATACGAGTTCAAAATTCAAGAAGAGTAACACACAGAGTAAGGAAACACACTTACGGACTCAAATTTTCGGGTAATCCGTCTTCAGAAGAAAAGAGAAAGGTAGACCAAGCACGTTGTAGACGCAACGGCAAGTAACTAATAAGTAACCAACTAACTAATAAGTAACTAATAAACGGCAAGTAATAAGGTTACTTGCCGTTGCGTATACAACGAGCTTGGTCTCCCTTTCTCTTTTCTCCTGAAGACAGATTAGCCGATAATTTGAGTCTGTAAGTGTGTTTCCTTACTCTGTGTGTTACTCTTCTTGAATTTTGAACTCGTATATATATATATATATATATGAATTATAATATCAATATGACAATTGATATTGTCATATCAATGATATATATCATATGTCATTGATATATGACATATATCAATGTCATATCAATTTACTCCAATATCTGTCATCATATATATATGATTGGCTATTCCAACCAAGTTTTTTTTTCTTTTCTTCTTTGGTTTCTTAACCTTTCCGGCTCTAACAAAATCCATTGACCCAGTGTGTCTCTTCCATGAAGTCACTTCCACCGGCATGACTGATATTGGAGCGCTCACGGTCCATCGTAAAACTAAACTGTTGTCCTGCGGTGTCAGCTTCCCACTTGGAGGTCCCTCGGTGCGGTCCCAATTAGTACCGATGTTCTGTAGTTGTGGTTTTGTGGAGACCTGAAACTAAACAATGGAGCGGCTGTCTTAATGCCAGGAAGTGAGACATAATTGGGACCACACCGGGGGACCTCCAAGTGGGAAGCTTCTAAATATTATTTATAAGGGCGTTATAAATAATTATAATAAAGAATAATAGTAATAAATAGTATAAGTAATAAGTTTGTTTTTTTTTATTTTCACTATTTCAAGTTTGGAAAATTAGGACTGAATGAATTTACATTGTAAACATTTTGATTAATATTTAACTTTTTAATTAACATGAAAATCAATGTAGGACTATTATCTTACGACAACTCAAACTTTAACCCAAAAAAATAATGTTTCAAAGTTCAATAGTTACGCATTTTTAATACTGATGAAAAAGTTACAATTCACGTTTAGCGAAAAAGAAAATTCTATTACACACCTTCCGGAGACCAAAAAGGAAGTTACAGAAATTACTTCTCCAATAGAAATATCCATTTTATTATTAATAAGAACATATCTGAAATATTGTTCTTCTATTAAAATTTATAATGACAACATAAAACAGAGTTCCAATGTGAAGGATATACAAGAAACACAAACAAAACAGAAATTAACGAACTTTTTGGCTTAAATTTTTTATTAAAACTTATTAATTTATCCAAATTGTGGCCTTATTTTTTAGTTTTGTCAGAGACACGTCTTCTCGTTAAGAATTAATCAAGTTCGCACCAATTAGAGAAAAATTCTATAATTTCTTTAAATATTGTATTCTAAGTAATTAGCTCACCCTTTGAGTGAAAGATTCATAGCCTTTCGTAGAAAAAACATATTTATTTTGTCTAAACGTTTCTTAATAAAAGTTCTGTTTTTCATTTTTTTTTTAATTAAAACTTGTATATAAATATTGTCGTAAATTAATTACTATGAAATATTAAAAAAAGAAAAAGAAGAAATGACATGGGTTACCGGTCAATCAGGAACATGTAATCTTCAATCACTCTACTACTGCAGGATAAAGCAGTTATTTGGTAGTAATAGTCTAAATAAACTTCCTTTAGTGAAAAAATGGAATTTAACCACATCACACCAAGCATGAAGTTCTAGTAGAAGAGAATTCATTTATTTTCATCACTTCGTTATGTATATGTATAAGTATCACAAAGAGAAAACATTACAAGAACTCAGGTATTTCGATGTGCAAAATAATAAAACTTTATCGGACATTAAAGTAAAAAGAAAATAATATAAGAATAAAGTTTGTTTGTTTGTTTATAATCAAACTCCTTCCAGAGTTAAGAGGTAAACCCCAATAACCATTAATTTTTAAACTGCATGAGCCTCGGCACTAGAAATGTATTTCATTTAACGTATTTCAAGTGAGTGCTGCATGAAGATGTCATACACATGCTTTTGTATAATAGTCTACATAGGTTAGGTTAGGTTGCAGTGGCAGTCCCACAAGGGAACACACTTAGGCCGAGCATTGGCACTTTGTGATACCACACAATGAAGATTGATTCTACAGTGGGAGTCCTAAATTTTGCCTAACTCAAGTGTATTTAGAGTAGGGATCTTTAACGAGTACCTCACATCGTACAGGCTCGGGACCGACAGTCCTTCTCCCAGGGACGACGTGCTCAGATTTATTCACCTCCCGCGTGAATAAATCGAGGGTCAGGTGAGGATCGAACCCCGGTCCTATCAGTTCAGAGGCAAGCACGTAACCACTGAGCTAGCCTGACCACCAATAATCTACACAATACGCGATCGTTTGTCCTGTGATAGGAAATCAAATAGGAATCACTAATAGTTCTTGAAAAGGTCTGTGCAAATGAATTTGTAGATGGTATTTACGTCAAAACTGGAAACGTTATAAGCAATAAATGATATAAAAAATCGATAGAGATATATTCAAATAACATATTTTTTTAAAAAAAAAGACTTGAAAGAAAATCTGAAAACAAATAGTCATCTACAAATTTCATCCCCGACAACTTTGATTTGTAAAATTTCCTTCTGTAACGTTATCTAAGGTTTTATAATCTCAAAAATCTGTAAAAGGATAAACTTGTTGTCGCTATTTTGACTTTCACAGGTAAGTAATAGATTACTACTACCGAACTACCGAAACTATCGAAGGGGTTTTTACTTAGCTATTAGCCAAGTACAGTAAAATCATGAAAAAATCGATCTGGAGATGTTGACGAATTTACACAATTTTAATTTCCTGAAGACCATTCTTGATGTTTTATCAATGGGGGGGGGGGGGGGGGGTGTATGTGTATATATATATATATATATATATATGTGTGTGTGTGTGTGTGTGTGTTTTTTTTTCCAACATGTTCCACATTATGTATTACATGCAAGTGATACATTCTTTACATACGTTTTATACAACCATATAACTTAGAACTATAAAAGTGTGTGTGTGTGTGTGTGTGTGTGTGTGTGTGTGTGTACTTGTGTGCGTGTGTGCGTCTGTGCGTGTGCGCGAGTGCGCTTGATCGCGAGTGCGTGTGTGCTTGTGTGAGTGTATGCGTGCGCGTGTGCGTGTGCGTGTGTGTGAGTGAGTGAGTGAGTTAGTGAGTGAGTGAGTGAGTGAGTGAGTGAGTGAGTGAGTGAGTGAGTGAGGGACTGTTTCTGTATGTATATGTGTTTGCGTGGGTGTGTGTATCAGTTTTTGGCCCGCTGTATATTCGTAGCACACCGTTTGATGGATGAAATACATATTTTACCAAAAAAGGTCCCTATGCTAGAATTTCTGTATTGATTTGGGCAATAATGTATCATGGGAAAGTCATTTTTTTGGCGAAAATGTAACTTTATGTAGCTTTTTTCCTTTCCAAAAATACTAACTCTAAAGTGTTGACATTTTGAGTTATTATAAAACTCGTAGCGGTATTAACTAGAAAAAACTAAAGATTATATTGATGGAAAGAGCAATCATGGTACATTTTATTATCTCAGAAAACTTTTTTACGCTTAACAGCTAGCAGTAGCAAATAAAATTTTGTGAAAAAATGTACCTAAAACTAGTAAGCTACAAAAGAAATGTCAATAAGTTTCTTATTTTAGCAAAAGAATATAGCTCTATAAACAAAAAATAACCCTAAAAACTAAAACTCAACTTGGAATGATGACAATCTGCTGCACTTTTTAGATTTACATTGACTCAAACATTTTTTATCAAAATTAATTCAAACAGAATTATTATTTAAAGGTTTAATAAAATAAATTGTAAATAGTTTAAGAGTTAATGTGAAATTTAAGAAAATTAAAATTATTAAAACTATAAAACCAAACGTAAACTAACCATATTTTTTATGATGCTTCCCAGCGTGTAATGGATCGCTGTCTAATGGAAATGTTGTAATTAATCTACAAGTCGTGCTCTTTAACAAATCTTAATGTCACACATACATATAGTACGTGATTCATTTAAGAAACCATTGTTTTGGCTAACATGGTTGCAGGCGAAAGGTATTTTCCGATCTTAAGACGAAAATGTACTTTTCGGTTTATAAAAAAAACTGATACAAATTTTAAACTACTTCCTCTTCGATTATTATCAAAACTTAAATTTCTCTATTATGTATTGCCTTACTTCAAATATTTCATAAAGTGACAATATAGGAAGAGACATATAAATGGTAGTATTGTTTTGACTTATTCAGTATGCTCTCCAAATTAAAAAATCACTTCATACAGTCCTTATTTCATTATCCAGGAGAAAAAAAGTCGAGAGTCCAACACCTCTTCATTAAAAATACTAAGCTGGAATTATGAGAGATATTGAAATACCTTGGAGTCCCTTTAGACACAGGAGAAACTGGGAAAACCATGTAATACACATATTAGCTAAGGCTGCAAACATAATGTTCTATTGTAAGAGTTTCTTTTGTAGAACCTGGGGTCTTAACCCCATATCTACAATATGACTCAACACTGTTGTGATAAAGCTATACTCGTATCAATCCATTGGTAGGGTGGACTGAAAATAGGAGCCCAATTAGTCCCAATATACTAGAAAGCCAACCCTATCTATGGATGATACGAATAACTGATTTACATTTGGGATGGAACCCCCCCCCCCCCCTCCTTAGATATTTTTATCCAGGAAGAGGCCATCTGGAGTCTGTTGTGATTATTTTGAAAGGACAATATTGTCATAGAGGGAAAAAATTTCAAAAATTTAATAGAACCAAACATTAATAGTTGGAGCGATATATCCCCAGAAACAATGCCATTCAAAGAAAATTGTGCAGGGGCTTCAAAGCGATCATAAATGATTGTCTATATTGGAAACATCCTGATTACGGGAAAGGTGGATAAAGAAACAACTCCGTCAACCTCTTTGCAAATGACGATTAATAAAGTGGACATTAAAAAACGTGAGTTTTGTGAAGAAATGTATTATTTTACGTATGTTATATATCTTGGGATATTTATTTGTATCTTGGGAACTGCATACGCTAAATCTTGGGATACTGTTAAATTTTCAATGGTAACACAGAAATGACAGGATAGAATCGAATGAAAAAGTGCTGTTTTCGAGGCCAGTGGCCTAGAGGGCTGCACTGCCTTGGAAAATAATAAAATTTCAAAGGCAATAACAGATGAGATGAGAAAAAACAGATATTCGATGATTTCAGCCAACATATTGTCCTCAGGAAAAATGAAGAATATAAAAGAGTGAAAAAAGTGAATAAGTTACAAGGTGAAACTCAGATCAACTAAAGCCACGATTTACTTGTCTGGTACCTTACGGGCTAAAAATACAATAAAACCGTATTGGATATTATACTCGTAGTCCCAGACTGTAATATTTCTAACTCTCTCGGAAGACTAACTACAATCTTCCAGGCCGAAATGCTTGCGATCAATTTTGTGTGAAACGTACTTTAAAAAATGCGCCCAAAAATCTACGATATGTATTGTATGAGAAATTCATTCAACATAAAGGTTTTGTAATTAGTTTAAGTATAGGATCAGTCACAACTGAAATTGTGAAATTGTGACAGGCTTAATTGTGACTACTTAAGCCTGTTCTCAGAGAAGCATTTTTTCGACATTATTGTGGTCATTTTTTGTGGATTACAATTGGATACCGATATGAAAGGATATCGAAGATGCAATGGTTTTTACTTCAACTTTAATTCCAAACGCACACACACACACACACCACACACACACACACACACACACACACACACACACACACACACACACACACACACACATACACACACAGACATCACACAAAAAAATGTAATAATAGATTTAAGGACTTCAAAACGTGTAAATGCGTTAACATCTCGAATTGATGTAGTACATTATTACTATACTTTATTTATAGTAAAGCAAAAAATAACAAAGTTGGTATAACTGGTGTAATACACTCTTATCAAATAGAAGTCAATTTCTAAAATCAATTAAAACAAAAAAAAAATACTCCTATTCCAAATAGATATTGAAATAATGTTTGTATGAGAACAAGTTCAGCTATTATTTGCAATTTTCACTCTAAAACATTGAAGAAAGAACAAAACACGAACTTTCCTTCCAGGAAAGAATATTTCATCAATTTAAATCATTGCAAAATTTTATTCTGTACACAAATTTACACATCATATCAATTTTCATAAGTTGTATTTAACAATTTTAGATTTCCATATTTTCTCAAACTTCTACCATTCGGTTGTTTAAGGTTGTTTCGGAATTAAAAATATAAATACTTTTGATGTTACCTTCCACACAAGAGATAAAAATGGCTTCTTAATTTTACAACGTCTTTCATTGATAATTCATTGCATAACCAGTGAAGTTCGCTGACGTGCATGATAATTTCAAACAGAAACGTTTCCAGAATTTGCAACAAAAAAAATATAATGAATATGCTCACTAGATGATATTTACATAGATTCTGTTTTCTAGTATCAAAGTATTTCTGAAAGCGGTTTATTAAAGCGACAAATACAATAATAAAATGAAATTCCTTCATTCAATTGTGAAGTTATTATTTACTAAATAAAAATTCTTTTAAGAACTAAGACATGTCATTAATAAAAAAAACGATAGTATTAGATATTAAAGACTGATAAAAAAATATCTGTACATCTTTGATTCTTTTAATGATCGTATTTCTGGTCCTTTTCTTGCCACTTCGCACCTTTGAAACTATGATATACAAATTACTCTTTACCATTATGACATTTCTGAAATCCGAAAATCATTGATACCTCCCACCTTGGCAACGAACGCTTTTATTTGAATCTCAGTCTCTCAAAGTGTTAACATTACCAATACTTAGTAATCAGTAATTAATTATTAATTAAGATCTGTGCTCACATGTCTAGAGATCGTTTATAACAAAAATAAGTCCAAAGCAAACTTCCTTAATGACTACTAGTCCAGGGTGAATGATTTAAAAATCTCCCAGGAACTTTGCCAATAATGTCACTCTGGTATACACACAAAAAAATTGAATGGTTGGAGTGTTCTTTTCATTAATACGAGTTCAAAAGAAAAAAATAGAAGACTTCAGTGGAATTTTTTAACATCTCCTTTATTGTTTGCATAGATCAGGGATTCTTAAACTTTTTTATATAGCGACCCCCTTCAAGCTTAGGAAATTTTAAACGACCCCCCCCTCCATATAATGAAATATATAAAAAGATTTCACAATAAACACGTGAAACAACAATCAATGATCAAACCACAATAAGAAATGGGAAAACAAGACTAAGATCTTTCAACCGTAACAAGTGGTCTTCGTCAGAGTCAAAAACCCAACTGCTGGGTTTTTGACTCTGCTGGGTTCCAGTTGGGTTTTTAACTCTGACGAAGACCGCTTGTTACGGTTGAAAGATCTTAGTCTTGTTTTCCCATTTCTTATTGTGGTTTGATCATTAATAATGAAATATATATTAACCGTAGATGTAGATGTAATATCGCACTATTTTACAATGTAAATAAAATAAGGATTAAAGAATACGTACCCATTCATTTCACATATATATAATTGGAAACTACAATAGTATTTTGTATTATTTTTATTTGTATTTATATTTGTACGTAGTGTGTATACTAATTTTAAAATTTTATTTATAATGATTGAAAGGTATCAGATCTTTGAGACCCCCTTTCAGTAGTCTCGCGACCCCCCTGGGGGTCGCGACCCACAGTTTAAGAAGCCCTGGCATAGATAACTCGCATCGGTGAACATTGCAAATTTTTGGAGTTCAGTAATAGTTCAGTAAGTAAATCATATATTTTAATTTATTTTAACTATTTCAAAACTCTTGCTTATTTTACTGCCATGGTAGCAAATCGTTGTAGAGGTGAGTAGTAGCTACAGCAGAATATACTACTTTTCCTGTTCAAAGTATAATACAACCTGTAATTTACTGAATTACTCCCTTGAAATGTAGTCTTTCACAGAAAGGCAATAATCTGAACATCTAAGTCTCAGGCATATGAATTATAAACGGAGTATAAAGTTATAAATTTTTCTTGAATAATAATCAACGATGGATCAAGCTGATGACTATCTTGAAGTTCAATACGGGTTCGTGCTCGGCCCACGTACAAGTTTCAGTAATACCAATAGCTGAATGGTGAGGTCACGGAGACGAGTTGCAAAGGTCAAATGCGTTTCATTATCGATTACTGGTTTTTTGGTGAGGTGGGTCAAATGGCGGAAATTTGGTGAGGAATGCACTTAATTTTAACAAATCTCTGTTAAACTATCAAAGAAAAAAAAACTCGCAGATTCAGACATAAAAATAGTTAAATTATGTAGTAAAGGTTTTCATTAATATGGATTTTAATAGATTTGTAATTTCTTTAAAAGAAAAGCCAAACTCCCAGACAAACCTGCAACTATTGACAGATGATTCTAAAACTTCCACAGATTAAACATTTCCATTCAACTATACGCTACAAATACTGAATTATTTATTCCTTGCCAAATAAAATACTTCTCTATGCTTTTTTAACATTCATTGTTCGTTCCGTTCAGTGGAATACCATTATAAATTATAAGAAATACTGACCATTTATGGAATCACTAACCAAGATTCTTATAATCATAGTAAAAGATAAGCCTCTTGATGTTTTATGTATAGTTCCTATAGGTGAACGATACAAGTTTATTGTAAGATGTAGGTACTTACTCATAAAACTCTCATGTAATTTTACATTACTTTTGAATTATGAAACTAAATTCGAATAGCTATGTTTATTATACATTGCATATTAAAAGCTGTTATTGTAAATCATAGTTTGGAGCTGTGTTTTTTATTCAAAAAGCGCTCATCAAAACCGTAAAAAAAATTTCAACTTCAATCTATTTTTGATACTTCATTGTGTGTAGATGATGTAACAGTTTCAGTACAATCGTCGTCCACAGAATTTTTAAACGTCGTACACCTCTAATATATTGATCAACGTACAAACCACAATAAGAAATAAGAAAAAAGAATAAGATCTTTCAAACGTAAAAGACAATTTTCTGTTAAAAAAAGACATACTAACACCTACGGCTATTTTTCATTCTATCATACAAAATATGGAGACCACAAAACCAAGGGTAGATAGATTTGAACCACAACTCTTTGGAAGGAAGTGAGCTTCCCATAGAAGCTGCCAAGTCACTCTAAATAGTTTCAAAACACGTGTTTATTTGCAATAAATATTAAATTTCAAATGAATCTTAAATTTATATAGGACATGTTAAACTGTAAATAGTATTTATAAAAACTTACCTTGGTTCATCCATTTTAAGTCAATTCTTAAATGCAGCTTGCCTTGTGGTTCTAAGTCAACCTAAAACAAACAGAAGTCGGTTAAATACCATCCAAGTTTTTTATTTCATAAATACCAGTAACAACAGATGTCTTGAACATATTTCACACATTTCTTGACAATCATTTAAATCCTTTGAAAAGTGGATAATATGAGTATAATCACACAAAATTATAACATATTAAATTATATTGAAACATGAAATACACAAAAAATTGGTCACCTTGATGTAGGTTAAAGTAGCTTTTCCAGAACATAAGAACTTCTACGTACACAAATGTTTAAGGGGTCACAATGTTTACCTTTCTTAGGTTTATTAGGAATAGAGTTCTTTAACAAGTACTCCAAGAATTCGTACAGACTCAAGGATCGATGACTACAACATTTTTCACTTTTTTAGCTACGATAATTTTGTTAGCATCGACTCCATACCTTCGTTACAACGGTAAGCAGATAACCATCGGACCACATCTGATGTCATTTGTAGCCTTATTTGTAATATTAAAACTCGATTTTCCATGATATCCTAAAGTAAATGAATTTTCTCACAATCATGCATGTCAATTGAACTAATGCAGAAAATTAATAAAACAATTCAATGTATTCTAAAGAAATATTACATTATACAATAAAGAAATAGTTGAAGGACATTTTCAGAGGCTACTTCATAAGTTTTGGTACATCGGGTCGGATATTTCGAACGACTTTTTAAGCATTTACGACAGTTATTGGACAATTAATCCATCAGTTAATTTAAGTTCGAATTCGGTATTTCTCAGTGGATACGATTGTGCCAAAGAAGATATCTGAAATACCATCAGATGCTGTTGGAGTACTTTTACAAGATTATTTTGGAGTGGATGCGTACATCGTTAACACTATTATACTTTCCTTTAGCTAAAGATGCTTTGCATTGAGTGCAAAATGCGGGCAGAGCAGTCCTGGCCTTCCCCAATCCACCACTCTGCACATGTCCAAACCTTATCTTCGTCACACGATCTTATCTCCATTCATTCTTTCATTGTCATTATCCTTTCTCCACACCTGCTCATCTATACTGCATACCATTATATAAGAGGGAATATTTTCTTGTACGGTATCTGTACGTCTTAATTGCTACGTACTAGATGAACTGTGTCAAATTGATATTTGGGCATATCTAATAGCTGCAATGAAATTACAGCTACAAATCAAAGTTACCATAATTAGGCAGTCGTCTTTACTAGATTAGCTGTATCAAATTGATAATTGGGCATATCTAATAGCTTCAATTAAATTACAGCTAGGAATCAGTCTGGTTATATCAGGTGACTTTCGTCAAACTCTGCCTGTTATCCCAAGAGGAACTCGTGTTGATTCCATAAAAGCAAGTCTTAAGTCATCTTACCTATGGAAGCATGTGAAAAAATTAGCCCTTTTACTACCATGAGACTTATCTCAAAGGAGATGAAACTACTAATATATTTGCTCAAAGACTTCTTCATCTGGGATTTGGAAGGGTTCCTAATAAAGACAGTACTATTAAAATGAGCTCACTCTCAACAGTTGTGGCATCAACTGAAGAATTAAAACATAAAGTATTTCCAAACATAGCTGAGACCTTTCATAAACAAAAATGGATTTGTGAAAGATCTATCTTAGCACCAAAAAATCTTGCTGTTGGAATCAACTCAGTGAGTTGGAATATCAACTCACAGCTACTAAAGATATTGTCTGGCACCGCAACTATTTACAAATCTGTAGATGCACCTCAAGATCAAAGCAATGTAGTACACTACCCTGTACAGTTTCTTAACTCTCTCGAGTCACCACGAGTACCTCCACACTAACTGGCACTAAAAGTAGGAGATCTCATCTTGTTGCTTCGAAACCTGGATCTGCCAAAGTTTTCCAATGGGACAAGATTAGTGACAAAGAAGTTCTTACCACATGTCATAGAAGCAACTACATATACTAACTGGATGTAGCATAGGAGAAGATGTCTTCATACAATTCCTACAGACATGCCCTTCCAATTCAAAAGAGTGCACTTCCTAATTAGCTTAAGTTTCCCTATGTCTTTAAACAAATTACAAGGACAAACATTAAATGTAGCAGGACTATACTTGGAAGAATCTTTCTTTTCACATGGACAACTTTATGTTGGTTGTACTGGAGTTGGCAGTTTAAAAGTCTGTTTGTCTTCACCCCAGAAGTAAAACAAAAAATATTGTGTGCAAAGAAGCTTCCCTTTAAACGAAAAAATATTTTCTGTCTTTACAACAGTTTGATACCTTATGATAGAAACATAAATATGTATTATTTATCTGAATTATCGGAAATTCTAATTTAAAAAACAACATATTTCACAACTACACCACTCTTTTCTTATGCCCGAGTAACACATGGTATTTCTGTTAGTTATCTTATAAATATTGAAATATTAGAAATTATGTAGCAAAAATCATCTCTCGCTTAACCTTTGTTTTCTCTTTCTATCAATGACTATTGCTAGTGTTAACAACTTATTTATTCAATTAAGTACTTAATAAATATCTTTTCATTTATTTTAATAACTGCTTGATTTGATTTCTATTTTTATAGTTTTTATTTTTAGCTTTATTTAGCGTTATTTAAACTGAAAAAAGAAGGGTCAAGTCAAACTTAAATTCTTTAAAGGCGAAAAGAGGTATCGCGAAGGCTTGTATTACTCGGTTCAAAGAATTTGATCGTGCTCTGGGTGACTAACGTGAAAGGGTTGAAGGTGAAGCTTAAACAATTTGAGGACTGTTACTCGGAATTATATGTCATTCAGACCGACTTAGATTTAGCGTCCGAGGACAAGATTGATTGGGAAGCAGAGGAACACGAAAATGGTTATTTTGAGGTTTTGGTTTCGTCCGAAGCAATAGTTAAAAAGTACTATAAAACGGGGATTTCAAATTCGGGTAATGTTACTCGTAGAACAGAAATCAATACGGCACCAGTGACTCATGGAGTGTCAACGAAACTACCAACGTTAGAGTCACCGAAATTTATGGGGATTATGACGGGATACGTCTTTCCAGGAAACATTCAATTTGATAATTACTAAGAAACCCGAACTAACGGACACTGACAGGTTTCATTATTTGGAGGCGGCGTCTACTATTAGTGCGTTGGAAATAACGGTAAAGAATTGTAGCACAGCTTGGGAATTGCTAGTAAATAGGTTCAAAAATGAAAGGGTCATTACAAATAAACACGTTAAGGGACTATTCAAGCTTCTGCGGGTTGAGAAGGATTCCACGGGTGCATCACGCACACTGTTGGACACGGTAATAAAACACTTTAAGCTTTAGAACAGCCCGTTGAGAAATGGGATACTTTGTTAATACATATGATTACTTGACAGCTTTACATAGCGCGAGTAGGAAGTCTCCCCCCCCCACAAAATGTGCCACAAACTTAGAGGAGTTAAAATTGTTTTTGCCAAAAAGATGAGATATGTTAGAGATGATTCGATTAAAGGCAGTTAAAGTTGATAGTCCTAGCCACAGCAAACAAGATCAAAGAGCTAGCTTAGTTATCTCCAGTGTCAATAAAAAAAGATGTAGAATTTGTGAACAGTCACTTCCACTTTTTAAATGCAATACCTTCTTAAAGTGGAGCATTCAAGAGTAACTTTGACAGTTTTTGATGAATATTCTTAATGAGAACCTTTCTCAAACGTGCTTTTTTTTTCTCCATGAGAAAGGTATAAGAACGTTAGGTGGATTTATATCCATCCTTTCTCCTTTACAAATCATTTATCAATTTGGGAATCGAGTTGCATAATTTCAAAGGCAGTACCATCATGCAGTCCTCCTCTTCTGATAACAAAGTTATTTGAATATCCTTGCCTATCATAACCTTCATTATTTTGAGTATCCGAATAGGTCATCTACAATTAATCACCAAAAACCAGCATTATCACATCTCTCTGACGACAGTGTTCACAATTTAAGTTGTGGTAGATCCAATACACTAATTATTCTTCTATTAGATTACTGTAATCAATTATATAGTTTGTGAATTAATTCATCTACTAATTAGTAGATTAGATTAATCGATTCTAAGGCATCTATCATGAGCTCCTTCTACACCCAAGAAGCAAGAAAAAGAAGTTCTTTTTTTTAAAAAAAATTCTATTTTTTTAATCAAATTTTGGAACAGATTTTGTCAATTGCGATAGGCATTTTATTCTTACGAAGATTCTTATTTACCTAATTTTTTCACATTAATAAAGGTACATTATATGTCAATATACGAGCATTAATGTAATATGACTTGTTCGATTTTAAGATTATTGAAATATATTTGTAGAAAGATAATACCTAATATGATATTTTATATGGTATGGTAAACACAAAGTAGTTCTTTTCCCATTATTAAATATTAGCTAAAACAATGGAGTTAACAATTACGAATAATTAGATGTTAAGGGTAAAAAAAAAATTATCTAAAATAATAATATATATCAAAATACCCTTTTCAGTTTCTGTAAATTTAGCAAAAAAGTATTTAGCTCAATCCTCATTCAAATGTGCGATTTGTTGGTACAAGTTCATTTGGTCCGTCCAACAGTGTGCTCTGTATCGTGTCCTAAAACTTTTCTAGGATAAGTCAAAATACCTTTTCAGTTATTTTAAAAAACTGAATTTGATTTCAGTTATTGTATTTCTCAGTTTCATAAAAACTCAAAGTTTCAACACTCTGGAGAAAGTAGTTTAGGAAGAAAAAATGTTAACTCATTAAAACAAATTCCTTCTATAAAGCTTAAAATCTTAAATCAATCATATTTTGCCGAAATAAGTTAGTTTTCCTTGACCCAATATTACCAAAAAACACTAGGAAACACCTACACTAAACTGGCAATTTTTGTGTAAAATTGTAATTTGATACATGAAACGGTTGGGAATGCAACAGCCCACAAACCCTTGGATACACACCTACCCAAACCCGTACACATGCCATTTTAACTTTACTATAAGTAAATTATAGTAATCATCATAAAAAATTGAACTCAAGATTTTGACAGATTTACATGTTTTGTGGTTCTCAAAGTCCTTTTTCGAACGCGTTTTCGATCATGTAAGATGTGAGCGGGTGTGCATCCAAATGTCTGTTGGCACGCCACAGACTACTACGTTTGATACATCAAATTCATATATAGGGCCGAAATAAGTGGCTTTTCCTTGAATCAATTTTACCAAAACACTAGGAAAAACCTACATTAAACCTCATTAAATTGAATGACATATCAATATATAAGCTTATTTTTGTACATCACACAGCTGATGCAAATAATTTCATTAGTATAACTAAAGCAGTAATAACATTTTTGAAAAACCAAAGTAAACATTTCTTGATACGAAATATTCTCCTACAAGAGAAAATTGCTTTTGTTCAAATAGCCAGTGGATTTCTTACATCGTTTACTTGACATCCTTCTACATTGAATATTAAAGTAAAATTTTCAAATTTAAAACAGGAAAATACCCTTATTTTCTCTGAAAAACATCATAAACATCGAAGAAAAAATGTTGTTTTAAGATGATTTATAATTAAAGATGTACGATAATTACATTTATTAATCTCTAAACGAAATATTTCAATTTTGAATTATCTTTTACATTTTCGGTCTTTTATAGAATTATTATACTGGGAATTTTATGGCTTCTTAGTATTTAATAAGATCATTTTCCTTCTCCTTTATCAAATAACATATATACGAATTTTTTCTGAGTGAGTTTATCCTTTTCCTGCCTTCTGTACTCTGTTATAAGTTTGCTATGAATGTATATCAAGAAAAAATATATTAGTAATTGGACAGTTTAAATACTCAAATCGAAGTCAAAGCCAGCTATTCAATATAATTTAAATCTTTTATAGTTGGGAGCTTCTAATTTTTGAAAATAATAAATATGAACTATTAGACTAGAACTGTAAAAAAAAACTGGATATTTCTCAACAAACATAAGTCCTCTTTCTTGAGGAAAGAGTCATTCATCACATTTAAATAGCATGGAAAGGTACTACATTCACAATGATAATGTAATTGTAACTGATATTAAGTTTTGCTCAAGAGTGCAATATATAGATTTATTAAAGCATTTTATGAGACAAATCCATCATGCCATGGAAGACAAAGTTAAATTATTTATGTTTATTGCCGGTGATTTTTTTACATGTAACAATATTATTCCTCTTACATCTCGTATAAGTCAATAAACTAGTTAAATTGTTTCTTTATAAATATCAATTTTATCTCAGTGGATTTGCTCAAAAAATTTGTAAGTCAATGTAAACATTGAAAGAAAAATATCAAAAATTTGACAAGTATAGCAGGTGATATCTTAGTCTAGGATAAACAAACAGTTTTTATAGCGTTATTGCTCTTTCCCGTAATTGAAACTTCATGAGTTTTTTTTATGAATTTCTAATTGTTGTTCCATTTTTGGTCAAATTTTTATTATTTTTTAATGAGCCCTTTAGCGTCAAAAAAACATTTTCTGAAAACAGAAATCTTAATATAACGCTCTTTTGGTGAATGTAATTTTGAAAAAAATTATTTCAAATCATTTTCCATACAATGTTCTATTTTTAAGCATAGTTTCATTTTGATCCGTCAAATGGTATGGCTTGTATTGCTCTCACAAGGTTTGAGATTTAATTATAAGTCAAAATTTTTACATTTTATTGAAAAAAAAAAATATTTCCTGTTGTTTTAAAATTCTGAATATGTTTTTTGTTTGTTCCATTTGTAACCTCAAAGATAATGTCAAAAGTTCAAAACCAAAGGGTTATCAGTTTAGGAGAAAAAAATGTTTTTGAAAAAACGGTTTATGGCAAAAAAAGTGACTTTCCCATCATGTATAATTCTTCCCAAACAATAGGGATCTTCTTCCCTATGAGGCCCATTTTTGTGTAAAATATTAACTTGATCCATCAGAGATTCTGGACTCTAGCGTGGTAACAACAATGCTAACACACACACACACATCATCGAAAAAACTTCATAAAACGACTTATGGGACCTCAAAACATGTAATTCCGTCAAAATCTCGAGATGGAATTTTTTCACGATCACTATACTTTACTTACAGTAAAGTAAAAAGCATCCTTGGATTAAATGGGAAAGTTATTGAGAACTTCAGATGGCAAAAAATAATGAAGAACTTTGAAAAATCTAAAGAATTTCATAATTTTGAAGTTGATAATGAATATTGTCAGTTCTGCGTTATAGCGGCTAGTACAATCACCATAACAATAAAAGGCTCATGTTGATCCCCAGTATCACCATTGAGTCCGTACGCCACATCTGTTGTTTTACTAATTTGATATGAAATGGCTAAATAATTGTAACTCATGATCAGCCATAAAACTATCAAAACGATTTTGACTTATGTCAGAGTGTAGGGATATGTGGGTGCTAGGAACTTTAACATCTGACCTGCTTAGAAATATAAGTCAAGCTAATGTCTGAAACTCTTTGAGCCTGAGACGACTACAACACAAAACACATAATTTATTTGACAAATCTGAGAACCTTAAAACTTCAAAAACTTACTAATTTCGCCCTTGGGCGTGGGTTGTGGATGACTCTTAAGTTCACATGGTTAAATTATTCCATTTTACATTGTTACATTATTAGACTGATAAAACAGTGTTCGATATGATCTAGAGTAATGTCTGATGGCTATGTACCGAAATACTTAGAACGATACAGTTTCATTTTGATTTTTAATAAATGACAAACGTTGATTTAGTTAGCTGTAAAGATAGGATAAATAACGTACCAACGAAGCAGAAACTAGAAGATAAATACTATATATTCGTTTTAAAACTGTAATAGAATTTAAATTAATTCGTTAGTATTTGGATATTTTAATTTCCAGATGTATGGTAGTTAAATATTTAAGAGCACTTTGGTGCTCTTAATTAAATTACATATTAAATTTTGATCAATTAAAATATATAATAATTAATATAACTGATACACACTTTTAAATTTAGCATTTATATAGTTATTTAGGTCAATATTCATAAACACTGTTATAAAATATTGCTATTGTAGAAAGAATAAAAGTTAAAAGTTTTCAAAAGAAAAGGAAAAAAACTTCAATTTTGGCTTATTGAAGTAGGTTAGGTTAGGTAGCAATGGTAGTCCCACAAGGGAATACACATAGGCCTACCATTGGCCCTTTGTGATACCACACAATGAAGATTGATCCTACAGGGGGAGTCCTAAATTTTGCCCAACTCAAGTGTATTTAGTGGGACTTTAACGAGTACCTAGCATCGTACAGGCTCGGGACTGACGGTTTAACGTCCTTCTCCAAGGAATGACGCTCTCAGATTTATTCACCTGTCGCATGAAAAATCGAGGTTAGCTCAGTGGTAACTCGGAGAGGAAGGTTAAGCCATCGGTCCCTTAGTCTGTACGATGTCAAGTACTCGTTAAAGATCCCTACTCGAAATGCACTTGAGTTAGGCAAATTTTAGGAATCCCAATGTAAAATCCCACTAGGGGATCGCTTAAACAATAAAAAAAAAGTTTTTTTTTTCGTCAGTAGCTTGCTTGGTTCACTCATTATATAAATTGAGAGTCTCCTAACTAGGAAATTGTGGTCATTCCGATGGTGAAGTGACCACCACAGATTTCTTGATTAGATCGTACTCATGCCAGATTATAATTTTTCTTAGTGGAGAGCTCTAGAATTGATTGTTATCTTTATAGGCTGCTGAATGTTGGATTTGCATAGTAAGTAACCAAAAGTTCATTTGTCAATTGTACTATTGTACAATAGTAATAATAGTAATGATGTGGATTGGGTTGTAATTTCCCTCCACGGTAAATTTGAAAATTTTTTTTTCTAGTCTTATTATTATGAAAATATATTTTTCTCTATACATGTTTAACCTGAAAGAGGGTTTTTATTTTATGTCATGACAATTGTATTCATAAACAAAGCATTTGCAATACACGGTAAACAACAAATTGTAGGTGATTTATAACTTTTTTTTCGTACCATACAGTACTAAAAGTAAAATTTATTTGTTCGTAAGCTTACAATAGATTCTTATAAGCCCTATGTTACTGAAAATTGCATTCTTGAATGAAGTATTGCACAGAACTAGGAAAGACTATTTTCCGTTTAGCCTAAGCTAGCCTAGAGATCAGCTAATTCGATTTAATTCGCCTCTCCTAGTCCTAATTAACGACGTTGGATAATGTATATCTGTATTTTGATGTAATAGGAATTGGAATTTCATAAGAAAGACAGTCTTAGTAACATAGATCACTACAAATGATAATGATATTTATGATAATAATTCGAATTCATAAAATTAATGGCACGAAGACCTGTGGCATACTCCATTAGATAGAGTAAATAAATATGCCCTAAACAGGATTGAAATAATTAACTATTTTAGGAAAAAAAATACGAAAAAGAATTGTAGACACAATAAGTAATAATCACATTCAACATATCATTTCAAACATATGTACATTACTATTTTCTTTCTCAAAATAAAAACGGAAGTTTTCTGGTTCCAATCTTAAAAAAAAATGTTTACAAACTACACTGATCCATCAAATTTAGTCTGTATTACTTACAGGAAGTCACTCTATCTTCAACGAAGAAACAGGAAATCATATTTCAGTTGAGATGACACAAAAGGGAGTTTTCTGGCATTTATTTAAATATACTAAAAAAGAAATGTTAAATGAAGAGAGTTCTTTCGAAATCTTTTTACATGCACATAGGGATGAAACTCACAATAAAATGTGAGCTTTGCTTAAGGAGTATCCTTCTGAATCCAAAACAATATATACCTCTGACTCTATTTTCATTGATCTCCTATTAACTGAAGGAAACCGCGATACTAACAGTACATTCATTTCAATTAAACGAATGGCTGAAAATTTGTTAGCCAATAGAAAGGGTAAAGATGTAATAGACTCGTTCTGTGCAAAGTAGTACACTATATGTATCTAAGGATAAGTACTGAACACCATTTTTAAAGATATAAATTCTATGTATAAAAGTATGTACTGTAGATATACAATGATAAATGTCTATTTCCAATGGCCGTTTTTGTATACAATTTTAGGAATCTTATCCCATAATAATAATGAAGTATTGCACAGAACTCCTTATTGCATCCATATTTATTCCTTTATTTACTTCCCCCTGAAAGTAACCATATTTATAGGTAAACATGGTTAGTTTATAAATTGTAAGACCCTTGACCAAAAAGGAAAACAAAATATTAACTTCGGATTAACAATAATCAAACAACATTTTACGATTTCTATCTGTTTGGAATATGTTGTACGCAAAAACCGGAAGAGGCTTTCAAACTCCATTCGTTAGATATTATTTACGGGGCCAGGGCAGACCAGTGGTGAAGTGCTCGCCTCTGGACTGGAAGATCCGGGGTTCTATACCCACTCTGACTCTCGATTTATTAACGCGGGAGGTGAGTAAATCTGAGAACGTAGCCCACCATCGGTCCCGAGCCTGTTCGATGTCAGGTACTCGATAAAAATCCCTGAATAGTCAATATTAAACCTATGTGTGTTCTCTTGTGGGACTACTACTGCAACCTAACCTAACCTAAATTGAACATAAACTGCCCTCAAATGTAGCGCTTTTTCGGTAAAATAGGACAGACTCCAAGATTTGGGAATTTCGCTTTTCAGGTTTTCCCTTATGTAAGAAAGTTTTTTTTTTTTTTTTTTGATACTATATCTGATTGTAACCTAGAAGAAAAGGCCTATAATTTTGAAAAACTATAAACTTGAATCCAAAAGAAATAAAAAAAACTTTGTTTTCTTGACAGTTGTTCATGTTTAATGTCTATGGATGATTTAGATCAATACGATTAAATCAGAAAAAGCAAATTTCTCCCAGTGGATAGAGATATGTCAACATCGGAGTTTTAACTACAGTAAATATTCTTAATAAGAAAAGGAATCTTTTCTGGTACCTAGCAGTGAAATAGGAATCAAACCTGCTACCTGTCACACTTCCTAACCAAACAATTATACCTACCGGATAAATGCCAATACTTCTTGTGTTTCTAGAAACTGTGTCTTCCGACTATACCGTACTCGGTGTAATGCGTTTTATGTTTGCCCTCTACTAAGCTGAACCTGCGCTGATTTTTATTTCACGTGTTCATATAAACACGTTATATAAATGTTATATAAATAAACACAATCAAATTTATCAGAATCGTTCAGTTCTTCAGGTTAAAATTACAACTCTCAATGCCGACGTTTCAGTGTTTATTTAAACAAACCCTTTTTCATAGGTAGAAGTAAAAAATTTTGAAACAGGGAAACTTAACTATTACATTAGAGATTTTTTCAAAAAAAAAAAAAGAAAACAATTTGATATATCAACAACTGTCTAGTTTGAATACACATTGTAAATCCGCCATAATCTCGAGATAAAATATTTTCATGATAAGTATACTTTACTTACAGTAAAGTAAAAAACACTATCTCTACTTTTCCCTTAGAGATCGTGAGAAAGGGAAAAGGATCGTGAGAAAATAGTGAGAATCTAAACCAAATTGTAAATTCCTTCACTAAAGTAAATTTTCATAAAACATCTTTTTAAGAGGATTTTTCGTTGTGGCTTTTTGTTTCATTAAGTTCCATTTACATGTTTAATTGTGATTATAAAGTATATATATATATGATCAAACCACAATTTGAAATGGAAAAACAAGACTAAGATCTTTCAACCGTAACAAGTTGGAATTGGTTTTTTGACTCTGACGAAGACCGCTTGTTACGGTTGAAAAATCTTAGTCTTGTTTTCCCATTTCATATTGTGGTTTGATCATTGATTGTTATTTCACGTATTTATGTGAAATCTTTATATATATATATTCAAACTGGATAGTTGTTACTGAAATCCACAAACTGTTTTCTTTGTAAAAAACCTCTAATGTAATACTTAGTTTTTCTGTTTAACAATTTTATACTTCCGCCTACGAAAACGGTTTTAAATAAAAAGCAAACGTTAGCAATGAGAGTTTAATTTGAACCTGAAGAACTGACCGAGTCCTGACAAACTTTTATTTTGTTTCTACTTCACGGTCGATACTTTTTATATATATATATATATATATATAGGTGTGTCATCTAATCGGGCAACTAAAGCTGTTGCGTTACTCTTATTTGCTCTTATCGAATATATAAAGAATACATATACTCTTATATAAGATGAGAACAAATAAGAGTAACGCAACAGCTTTAGTTTGCCAAACCATAAACGAAGGTCACACGTTCGATTTAAAAGATGCAACTATAGTAGAAAAAGAAAAAGATGAGCAAAGAAGGAAGACACTAGAAATGCTATATATTAAAAAGGATCTAAGTTTGATTAATCATAGAAGTGATACTACTAATTGAAGTAATATTTATTCTGGAGTGTTGTTCTGAGTTGTAGTGAAATTTGATTTATTTAGTTCCTTTGAGTGAACAGTGGTGATGTTACTTGTAATGTTATCTTATTAGTCTAGTCGAAAGTTTTGTCCGGTTAAGATTGTTGTTCCTTTAAATAATGTGAATTTCATTTTCTTAGTCAAAAAATTCTTACTTCTGTAACTTATATTGTTTCATTTATCTCTAAATACTTCTGCTTATAATATTCATAAGTTGTAACAATTCATTTTCATATAGTTTATATGTCGGATGTTGGTATATGATTTCTTATCATCCTTAGTTTGTAGGCCTATGAAAAAAATTTTAAAATAAAACCGAAACTTCGGCAATGAGAGTTTGATTTTTCAATCTAGAAAATTTGGCCAAATCCCGATTAGATAACACATCTATTCTATCAAACGGTCGATATAAACAATCAATGATCAGAACCACAATAAGAAATGGGAAAACAAGACTAAGGTCTTTCAACCGTAACAAGCGGTTTTTGACTCTGACGAAGACCGCTTGTTACGGTTGAAAGATCTTAGTCTTGTTTTCCCATTTCTTATTGTGGTTTGATCATTTATATATATATATATATATATATGTGTGTGTGTGTGTGTGTGTTGAAATGTACCGCAGCTTCGGTATTAACGACTTTTAAACTAAGCTGTTCCAGTCTCCTGACAGTCTTACGAATATAAGGTGGTAATTCCCAATATATATATATATATATATATATATATATATTCGTTTCACGGTAAATCACAAACACACTTACTCTCTCTAATTTTCGGTTGAACCTTCATCAGGAGAATTGAGATAGGGATACCAACGGTCGGTTTCCAACCGTCGCTTCACAAGTGCGCTTGGTGTCCCTATCTCAACTTTACTGATGACGGTTCCTGATAACAGTCATTATTTAATTTTTTAATTAAAAATTAAAGATAGTAAGTGTGTTTGTTCCTTGTTCTGTGTTTGTGATTTACCGTGAAACGTTTGTTGTCCTTTTGGATCGTTTTCCTGTTTACAATATAAATATAAATATATATATATATTGATAAAAGTATCGACCGTGGAATAGAAACAAAACTGAAGTTTATCGGGACACGAACAGTTCTGACCGAGTCCCGATAAACTTTAGTTTTGTATATATATATATATATATATATACAATAAAAAGAAACGGTCCAGCGGACTTTTTTAAATAAAATAAATTCAAAACGAAGGAAACACACAGAAAGGCACAGACATAACTCACATCAATATTTCGACCATCGTAACTTTATTGTTGGATTCGGGGATCTGTTTCAGGATCTGAACCCTGAAACAGTCATTGAAACTGAGACCATGCGAGTTCGCATGGATGGCTACAGGATAGTTACTGCGTTGACCGACTGAAGCCCTATGACCATTCATACGAAGGCTCAACTTATTGGAAGTTAAGCCAACGTAAAAAGAGTCACACTGAGTGCAATCCAGTCGGTAAACACAGTTGCACGAGGTACAGGAGGAATTGACTTGAACCGGGTAGGAACGATGGTGGAGAGGGGAATCGAAGGAAGGATTAGGATTTACAATCAGGCAAGTTTGACAGCTACGGCGTCCACATTGTTTCATTCCAAGAACAAGATTGGAAGGCTGAGGGGAAATATGAGAAAAAATGCTTTTCAGGTTGGGAGGTTTACGGTAGGAAATAGAAGGGGGGTGATTAAAGGTGGAATTAAAGGGGGATGATTCTGCTTCTACTTCTTCCATCCATGAACTCGCATGGTCTCAGTTTCAATGACTGTTTCAGGGTTCAGATCCTGAAACAGATCCCCGAATCCAACAATAAAGTTACCCTACGAGCTTCAGAGGAAGCATACATATGCTTACTTGATGCTCGCTCTTCCGCTGGACTCAACCTCAACCGATAATTTTAATTTTTTTTGCATTGCTTTTTTACATTTACTTTATTAATTTCAATCTGATTTATGTACTTTTTACATTTTTTATAATTTTTCATTAGACTTATTTTTTGAATAATTATGATTTTTACTCGTTCCTTTTACGTCTTAATTTGGCTCTTCATTTCCTTCCCTCTCTTCCTGCTTGGTGGTAAGTGGTGGGGTACTGGCTGCGGTCACCGATTTCAGTCACCGCCCTGCCTTCCTGCGGGACTCTTCGCTCTTCACACCTCCTGATGACGACGATGGTCGAAATATCGATGTGAGTTATGTCTGTGCCTTTCTGTGTTTCCTTCGTTTTGAATTTATTTTATATATATATGTATATATATATATCATATGATGAAACCACAATATGAAATAGGAAAACAAGACTAAAATTTTTCAACCGTAACAAGTGGTCTTCGTCAGTCAAAAATCCAACTGAGTTGGATTTTTACTCTGACGAAGACCGCTTGTTACGGTTGAAAGATCTTAGTGTAGTAGTGTTTCTTGATAACGGCTAAAGACAGCAGAAACATGTGTTCATTTAGCATGTCGATTGGTAACTTACTATATTCTGTGGATACAGTAACAAGATCGATATTCCGGAAACTCGAGAAACTTATGAAAAAAGCAAGTTTCAGCTAAATATGGTCTAATTTTTAACAATGTATATATATATATATATATATATATAAAGATTTCACATAAACACGTGAAATAACAATCAATGATCAAACCACAATAAGAAAATGGGAAAACAAGACTAAGATATTTCAACCGTAACAAGCGGTCTTCGTCAAAGTCAAAAACCCAACTGACGAAGACCGCTTGATACGGTTGAAAGATCTTAGTCTTCTTTTCCCATTTTCTTATCGTGGTTTGATCATATATATAAAGGTATTGTTTTCTTGACCACAATTACTAATAAATATTTTTCTTCTTCTCGGAATTTGGTCAGAGTTAACTACTTAAAATCACCTCTTTGCCACCGTTTCGTCTTTATTTCAAGACAGCCTCAGGACTAGGACCAAAAAACAAAGGACCAATACCTTATCTAGTCCACATTCTACATTCAAATTAAATGATCTTACTTACTGAAGGCTAGCTCTTATAAGTACTTATAAGTACTGGTCTCTGGACCAGTGCGCTTGGTTTCCCTCTCTTATACCTCCTGAAGACGGTTCAAACCAAAAATTAGACTCTAGAGGTGTGTGTTTTTAATTTCTCTATGTTTTATTATGTACATTGAACTATATTTTTCCGTTTCGGATCGTATTTTCAAAAAAAAAGTGTATATATATATATATATATATATATATATATAATTTGATAGACCTTATAGACTATGAAGTGAAAACGAATCAAACTTTTTCAAGAATCAGTCAGTTTTCCAATTTCTAATAAAACTTCTAATGCTTATGTTTCGGATTTATTTAAATTATTTTTCAACATGTTTTACTTTCGCTTTTGAATAAGGTTAATATGCTTCCGTGATAACAGTTAGTTACTAACATCTCTTGAGATATGCAATTTAAGAACGACATGTCAATACAGAAAGTTTCCAAATGATTGATTTCTGATGAATTTTAATTCTCACTCTCTATAAATATAAGTATAAACGTTTTAACTACAGTAAAGAATTCAGAAATGGAACTAAGATTTTTCCGACCAAATAACTGATCTCCTCGTCAAAGTCACACTATATATAAATATATATATATAAAATAAAATAAATTCAAAACGAAGGAAACAAACAGAAAGACACAGACATAACTCACATCGATATTTCGACCATCGTCGTCATCAGGAGGTGCGAAGAGCGAAGAGTCCCGCAGGAAGACAGGGCGGTACAGGGAGTACAAGTTTCGACGATGGTCGAAATATCGATGTGAGTTATGTCTGTGTCTTTCTGTGTGTTTCCTTCGTTTTGAATTTATTTTATTTTAAAAAAAGTCCGCTGGACCGTTTCTTTTAATTGTAAATATATATATATATATATATATGTATAAGTGTGTTCTCTAATCGGATTCGGTCAATTTTCTAGAATAAAAAATCAAACTCTCGTTGCCAACGTTTCGGTTTTATTTAAAACCTTTTCCATAGACATAAGTAAGAATTTTTTAACTAAGAAAATGAAATTTACATTATTTAAAGGAACAACAATGTTAACCGGACAAAACGTTCGACTAGACCAGTGTTTCCCAAAGTAGGCGGTGTTTTGATATCGGGGGGCGTATGGGTTTACGGACCCAAGGGGCGGTCGCTCGAAAAAGTTTGGGAAACACTGGACTAGACTAAGATAACATTACAAATAATAACCTCAACACTGTTCACTGTTGAGGTTGCACAACAGTGTTGAGGTTTTTGTAATGTTATAGTCTAGTCGAACGTTTTGTCCGGTTAACATTGTTGTTCCTTTAAATAATGTAAATTTCATTTTCTTAGTTAAAAAATTCTTACTTCTGCCTATAAAAAAGGTTTTAAATAAAACCGAAACGTTGGCAATGAGTTTTTGATTTTTTATCCTAGAAAATTGACCGAAACCCGATTAGAGAACACACCTATTCTATCAAACGGTCGATATGTTATTGAATCTGCTATATATATATATATATATGATCTAACCAGAATATGAAATGGGAAAAAAAGATCATTCAACCGTAACAAGCGGTCTTCGTCAGAGTCCAAAGACGACATAGTCAAAACTCTGACGATGACCGCTTGTTACATTTTTTCAACATCTACGATCTATGACTAAGATCTATGTTCTTAGTCCTTTTCCTCACTTCTTATTGTGACTTAAACATGGATTGTTATTTCACTTGTTTATTGTGAAATCGTTTTATATATATGTAAACAAAGCAGTAGAGAGGAAGTAGGGCAAACAAGCTAACAATGATTTTTTTTCTGGCCATTACAAGCATCCATGGATAATGTGATCTTACTGCCTAAAGAACTTGTTCCTTCTTTAACATAGCATTTGAATCAGGATGCTCTACATAAAAACTGTTAAATGCAAAATAGAAGAATAAAAGATACACCAATGTCCAAGAAGTAAAGCATACACTTTAAGCTGGAAGGATTGAAGACGAAATATTCACTAAAAATGAGTATCTAAACACCAATCATGCAGCAATTACATTTACAATATATACAACTAACATGAAATGTCACAATTATTATATAAGGAAATAATAGCCGACAAAAGTTAAAATTACCTTCATTATTTTCATATTATCCAAGATCCACTAACTGACCAATTTAAATGACTAGAAACATAAATACTTCTTTATTCATGATGTATGGTTCAGAATTTCGGTAAATAACAATATTTAATGTGATTTCCAATATTTCAGAAAAATGAACCGTTACGAAAGAAACAGAAATAAAAAGGAACCATAATTTACTTTTCATTCTAGAGTAGAATATAATAATTAAATGGTTTTCTTCATGGCGATTTTAGAATAAAAATTAACGACAAAGTTGATTCTCATAAAAAATTAATTCTGTGATACATGTATGTATCCTAAATCTAAATTAACTGCACAATCAGTAATGTACAATAGATGTTCAATTCACTATGACCATGTCTTTGATAGAAGCACTGTATCTAAATTCTACAGAAAAACCATTAATGATAATCGTGTTTTACCTACTTTAGAAAACTTGAATAAAACAAAATAGTCTAGAAGTCATTGGCTTGCTATTTTTATTACATTTATTCATCAAATGTGAAATGATATCCTGGACGATACTTCATTCCATTAATTTAACTAAATTTAATGACTACACAATCCATAATATCCACAATCATTAATAAAATACTAAAAAAGCCTCCTCAACCAATTCACCGTAAGTCAACAGTTAAGTATAATTCTTTGTAAACAGTAAGCATTATTTGTATTTGGATCAACCTACACAAGTGACTTTTCTAAACAAGTTTTCTGAAGGAAATATTATTTCCAAAATAAATAACAATCGACTACTCTCGTAAAACTATTTTCAAAGACAAATTATCCTAATAAAAAATTGTTTGTATAATATTGATAGACTAGAGAAAATTACTTCAGTAAATGAATTAATAAAGTAGAGTAATTCAAAATGCTAATATGAAAACATGTGCAAATAAAATGTTAATATAAGAAATATTGAAAAACAAACTATACATATTTCTTCATAGAAATTATATTTATTTTAAATACCTTTCTTTATTTCTGTTTCTTTTAAAATGTTTCTTAATGAAAATTTAGTAAAAATTTAAACATATAGATATAACACGGAAAAAATGTGAACCAAAACTTACAAAAAAAAAATTATTTGGTTGACTATCAAATACAAAAAGTAAGGTATAGAACTCCAGATCTTGATGATTCCAAACTGATGTAAGTTAGAAACTAATTGTCGAGTGAGTAATGACGAAATAATCTTATCAGTAATGACATGTAATGAGACAATACACCAAATCAGCAGAAGCAAACAAATTAAGTTTGCTTTCCTCGTCATTAATTAAATTATTAACTACAATTAGCTATTAACGACCTACTAAACTCACCGTTATCCAAAAATAAAAAGTTCACTATACATCGGCTGAATTAAAACTGTCAACAGTCAAAACAATATGGAAAGAATAGTGATTAGCGTAAAACATGGGCAGATAATCAATTGTCAAATGACTGGCACTACCCTGCTAATTTTTAGTTGACATGGAGCTATTGTCAGGAAATAAATTTTGAGTAAATAAGACATTAGCTTTAAAATTACTAAATTGAGATTACTTAATCTGTATTCTAAGTAACAGAATACAGATGTCCGTATTCACATCTACCCAAAACAGTAAATCGAATACACTTATCTTAAATAGCCTTGTAAAATTCCATTGGTGCTTCCGTCGAATTAAAAATTAACAACGGACCAGTGTTTCAAATTATAATCTTTTTATATACATAACCAACAGTATACAACCTACTTATTCAATTCGTTCAAATGAAATGTCAGAAAATTAACACTTTATGAAATAGAAAATAAGCACTTCTTTAACTTAAAATAAACTTTATACCAAAGGATTCATACAACGAAAGGGATATAAGAACACTTATAACGAACAGTACGTGGTACTCGACAAAATCAGATAATTCTGTATATTTGAAGCTGTAACTTCTGCAAAACAGTGACCACAAGAAAGATATTTTAGTAATGAACTGTTTCTTATACGTAGTGTTCTTACCCAGTTTAATCTGCCGCCCAGGAAATGTCAAAAATGTGAGTTGAGTAAATTTTTTCTCCCTTTCTTGCCTGGTACATTTACTACAGTACTACACTTTACTAACTCATATTAGATGTAAGAATTGGCTTTATTGAACATTAACTGTTCGGTACGAGTATTTTCATAAAACATCTTGCACAAGGAGACTTTCTGCAATTTAAACTTCACCAGTTGTTGTTTATTATAACATAAAACATTTTTCCTCAACCAATGCAAAAATAACTCACCAGCAGTCACGAAGTCACCCTATAATTTAGACATACTTCAAAAATATGAATAAAGCAAAATATTTCTTTGAACTGTGACATTAAATAATACTAAAATTAATAATAAATCAAATAAAGATATTGAAAACAAAATTATTTTTAATAGACCATACCGTATAGAACATTATCCAGCACCAGACTTAAAAAATTGTGCTATAAAAAATTACATACTTTAAAGGACCTTAATACTTTAGAAAACAGTAATGATTAAACTGAACTTAGCTTCCTAGTAATACTAGTAACTCTAAATTTCAATATTCCAAAAACTTAAAAAATGTTTGTCATGTAAGTTTAAAAAGTTATTAACTGAATACCCGGTAAGAGTACATTTTTATAAATAGTAAGCTTATATGAAGTAATTAAAAAAATAACTATGTTTATTAAAAATATTTATATGTATAAATAACAATTATATGTAAACTAATTACTTTACTTGAAGTACATATGTCATTCATGCAAGCATGAGTTAATATAGTAGCGTATAAAAAAAAATATATTAATAAGCAAAACGTACTAATGTATTTTATTAAGAACAAAACCTCTGCGAGCAAAAAAAATCAGCGGAGGTAGCACAGTAAACAAACATACTTTCCGTTAAGTACGAGTTCAATTCTTCATCAAAATGTTTTCACAGAAAAGGTATATTGAAATAACCCTACATTCACTCGAAGAGTTTAAAAATTACACTTATTCACATACTACAAATTACTCACTAGGACAGGGTGAATGAGAAAGCAAACCAAGAGAAAATTTTGAATTAGCAGCTTTACTAAAAACTGGTTAATGTAAAAAAAATAAACAGGATAAATAAAAAATAAACTTAACAAAATTATAAAATAAAGGATTCAATTTATTAAATATTTTACATTATATTTTACTTAAAATTATCACAAATCATAATTTAACACAGCCATTTATAAATAAAATATCAACCATAAACAAATCACTAAAGGTACGACAAAATAAGAATAAAATTTTTTTAATAAAATGAAATTAGTTAACTAAACTCGGATAAGATAATGAAAAACTCATTTCCAACGGCATTGCAGAAAGATCAGTCTTGTACATTTACATCCACTATTAGGTGCACCCAACACTAAAATTCCAATGACAGGGTGTCACCTGAAATAATAACAAAAATAACTTCATAAAGAATATAAGTTAAATTAAATAACTAATAAAATAAAAAAAGAAAATTAAGAAACCAACTATAAAATAGAAATGAAACAAAATATAAGGTGATCATTTCAAAAATAAAACTAACAGAAAGTCCAATTTTATTCAATCAGATAAAATTATATTATCCTTAACAACCGACTTTACCAAATTAAATTTGATATGCAATAAAAAAATCTACACTATGATTATTCCCAAATATACTCTATTAAAAGGTGTTACCGAAATTATCTTAAGCATATCTTGGTTCATTCACAAAATTCTTGAAAACTAAAAAATGGTTTCAAATTCAAATAAAAAAAATTGTTTTAAATTTGTTAAAATCATATCTTTGTTAAGATAAGAATCTGTAATTTAAAAACAAATTTCATCAAAGAATTATAAAAACAGATGTTGCATTAATCAGTTATTCAGATTCTTCATAACGGCATGTAGCACTCATTTTTACATTGGCATAGATTGATAAAGTAGTGAAAATGTCTATGAAATTAACTACAAGTGAATGCACAGTAACTACAATACATGCATGCAAGAGTAAAACTATTTTACATATAAGAAAGAAAGCCCTAAGCGCAGTTAATGCGTTAAAGAATTTGATAAACAGTACAGTACCACATAAAACAAAAAAATGTAAAAAGAAGGGAACAATTGCTTTACAATGTAGACCACCTTCACCAGAGATAGATACTGAAGAACAGGGCGGGTAGACCGTGGACTCCATGCAAACAAAATATTAATTATACATTAATTTCCATGATCTTTCATTTAAAACACAGCTCAATGAATGCATTCATGCATCCTCACTCACTATTAGGATATAACTTAGAGGTTAAGCATATTCGAGAATTTGTTATCAAAATATATTACAAACTAGATGATGAAATCTCTCAAGAAATATCAGAAACAAATTAAATATCATTTTTAGTTACTATAAAGAGGTTCCAATATTTAAGGTAAAACAAAATTCTAATATATCACCTTACATATTACAGACTTATATCTAGCAATTTAGTTGAAATTTAGAGTTACAGATTATTTCATAGCACAAAGGAAGTTATTAGAAATATTTACATACTACAATACTAACAATGTTGCTCATGAAAAATTAAATTAATGACCATAACCTTCCGGCAGAATATCAGAGTAGTGTGATGTACCATAAATTGTATTTTTTAATATATATGCTTCATTATAAAATCGGAAAGACGATCCAAACTGGATACACACAAGTTCAAAATCAAAGAAAAACAACACACAGAGTAAAGAAACAGATTTACTAACTCAAATTTTCTGAAAATTTAAGGAAATTTTCCATTTTCAGGAGAAAAGAGAGAGGGATACCAAGTCCGCCGGAGACGCAACCACAGGTACCGACACAGGTAGCCGATGATGCTGCCACGCACATCCGGTCTTGAAGTAATGAAATAGTTTTTGGAGGTACAAGAGCAATAATTAGCAACAGAATTGGGTTGGTGCAGGATGGTGGAGTGAAGTGTGAAAGGAGGTTGAGAAGCGGGTAGGTCAGGCACCTTCGTCGTTCACAACTCTTCCCGACCACAGACGAGCAGTTAACCCTCCTGAACATCAAGTCTCTGTGGGAAAAGAGATTGTCAAGGTTAGGGAGAGGCTATACGTCTATAGTAGAGAAGGGGTTGATTGGGAAGATAGCAATGAGGAAGAAGACGATAGGATGGGGGAACAGATCGGCAAACCGGGTCTGTTACCTATCGTTGCATCTCTGGAGTGCTTGGTCATCATCCCTCTTTTCTCCTGAAGACGAATTTTCCGAATATTTGAGTTCGTGTGTTTCTTTATTCTGTCTGTTACTCTTTTTCGATTTTGAAATAATAAATATGCTTCAAAGTACTAAATAAGCGGTCCAACTCTACTTTACGAAACTAAAATACGGAACAGGACGAACTTAACAAGATTGATATTTCAAACAACAGCTCGTCGTCTGGAGAAGAAGAAGCTTACTCGGCCTCGACTTCCCTACTGGAAACTGCTTCTCTCCACCTTCTTCTTATCTCTTTCCGATCTCCTGACGACTATCTGATGATCGAAAAATCAATTATAGTAAGCACTGTTCTGTGTTCTATATGTTTGAGTTATATATAAGAGGGATAATCGAAAACAGATCAAAGAACTGAATCCAATAAATTTACAAAAATAAAACAAAATTAAACATAAAACTCATAATGATATTTCGATATCTATCGTTATCAAAGAGAAAAGTGATTTCACTCTGAAAGCAAGCCAGAACCTGTCTTAAATATTATAAATGTTTGTTAAATAACAGAAAAAGAAAAAAAAAACCTCATTTGACTGCATTACGACACCCACCAATAGCAGAACTAATTTGCTAAAGAGCCTAGTAGTAATTCAAAGAAGTGGATGACAACCGGTGCCTAAGTGTAGTAAAGTAGGTTTTTGTTAGTATTTTTCTGTGTTCCTTTCTCTGATATTCGAGTTATTGTGCTCAAATACGGATCATTACATTTGATAATATACATCATTCAGCGACAAAAAATAATTCAAATTAGACAAAAAAAGAGAAAGAAAAAACTTTACAAAAGTAACAAAACATGATTTATAAATTTCACTTCATTAGAGCTTGATTTTCCTTTTCTCTTCTTGAAACGGTTTAAGGAAAATTTAGAGACTGTGAGTGTTTCTTCTGTTATTTCTGCGCTACTAGGTACATGTAAAATATATATGTATTAAAATATCGAGTATCTAACAACTGGAGTATCAATGACACCTATATTACTTTAGCCATAAAAGTGGTGAGAAAGCAATTGAACCCTAAAAATGTAAGAACTGACTTAAAATATTGAAATGGTCAAGGAAATAAACTACAATCTCCAACAGCTTGAAACATTCCTAACAGCAGTCTCAAGGTAAAACTGAATAAATAAGAAAACATACGAAAACACCGTATTTGGCTGGCATATGTTTCCAATTAATTTAGCCAACTATTCTTTATAATATTGTTCTCGTCCAAATAGAAAAAAACGTTTAAAGAGAAAAAGCCTAAATTTAAGATGGAGGATTTTAACGAGTATTCACTCCTTCAATATAATTAGAAATAAATAACTCTCCCATAACCTTTTGCAATTTTACAAGGGAAATTGAAAGAAAGAATTGAACATAGAACAAATCAAAATACTACAAATGGTCGATATTTCGAATAATAACTCGTCATAAGGAGATCAAAGAATAAGATAATGAGGGAGAGATGTATTCTCTTTGATATAATATGTCCGACTGAATCATTGTTACTGAGTTGAGTAAAATATGTTCTGACTCCGACTCCTAGGGCTCGTTTTTATCTTGCTTCGACTCCAACCTCACACTTCAACAACACTACCTAACCTTAATTGCTTAAATAGTTTCTTATATGCATTTTCACTATTTAATGTGTGCATAAGACATAATTATTATATTAACTAACATACGTTAAGGTAACACTCTAACAACACCACAGAGTTTAGAAAAAAAAAATAAATAGAAACATATTCATCCGTCAGAACACACACTCAAGCTTTTAACACATGTGGAAGCAGATAAATGTACTAAATTACAATTTTATAAAACTCTTTTTATAAACATTCTATTACATGGGTGACCAATAGTCATTCGCGATTAACCGGTCGATTACTTATTTAATGTGGGTAAATCGATGTCATTCTACAAAGAAAATTAGGCGGATGACTTTCTAAAAAAGATATGAATAGGTTAGGTTGGGTTGCACTGGCAGTCCCACAAGAGAACACACATAGGTCAAACACTGGTCCTTTGCGATACCACACAATGAACATTCTAAATTAGGAGTCCTAAAGTTTCTCTAATTCAAGTCTATTTAGATTATTGAACCCTGGATCTACCAGTCCAGAGGCTATCACATTACCACTGGGCTAACCTGGCCCCTAAAAGGTATGTATGTAATGCAAACCTGTCATTCATTCACACCAAGGCATTGGCTCCTTGATTGAGGCCCAGTAAAGGCAGTTTGGAATTACATTTTTTTTAATAATAATACAAAATGTATGGAGTTGTACTGTGTCATACTGGTATAAGCAGTTAAGCAGGGTGTACTAGTATACACTGCATAAATAAAGTACACTCAGTTTAACAAAATATACACTTAGATTAGATAATTTAGACAGATCATTTTAATTTAACCATTTAAAAGTAGATCGTAAGCAGAAAAGGGCTGTGAACCCTTTTCTACTGCATACGTATATATTTTTTTCGGAATCAAAAGAAGTTGGTTAAACTGTATTTTAATTACTTATATACATAAACAAAATATGCTATTATTTAATATATGTAAACGCATTAATAAATCAAATAATTAGGAGTCGGAAACGACAAGTTTTCCAAACCTAACTCTTCCAATGTAGAATACCCAACTCCAAAAATTTCTGACTTCCTAAGACTCCGCCTCCTCAACAAACACTTCTCCAAATTATGAACTGTTGTTCAAAATATCAACCGTAGTAAGTGATATGTTCTGTTTGTGTCATTTCTAGTTTGATGATCTTGGTAGTTATCTTGTTAAAACTATCCAATTAAAAAACAGGATCTCAAGTCATAAAACTATAAAGGGAAATCTAATATTATCTGCATTAATTTTCAATAGCAGTTTTACTGGCTTGGAAAAACTGAAGTAAAGTAAAATAAAATAAAGTTATTCCATTTTCTAATTGCATAGTTTGTCCATACAATTGCCATGATCAGTATATTACTTCATTTTTTTATTTTTGACCTTTTGAATTCCTTACCTTAAAGTCCTCTGTGTCCTTTATATAGTGTAAAAATATGGACTTCTCTACCCGTGCTCTCAGTACAGGCATACTCCCAAACGGTAATATATATAGAATAGTCAAAGACTAAAAACCACTAAGCAATACTAAGATACATAAATAATGACATTTTAAAAAATTGATATAAAAACCATTTGATGATAAAGCCCATTTGACTATTCAACTCAAATCAATGTAATAATTCACTATTACATTGTAATAATTATGTAATAATTATTACATACATTAGAACAAAACAGTGAATAATTCAGAGAAGAGACAAAATATACATGTTAAAAAGAAAACACAAAGAATACTTTAAAAACTAAAATCTATGTAACAAAATGAAAGTATGTCAAGACAAAATCAGTTAAAAAAACCAATGCAGTTCGATTGACTGCTAAGTATATTCACATGATGATGGTGGATGTGCAAATCTTGAAATGGCCTTATCGGTATTTTCTTGTGCTTGATTAATTGTCCGTATAGCTGTTACCTTTTGAATATATATATAAAAGGTTGTTGTATATATTCCACGGTTGTTGTTCCAAGTATCGACCGTGGAATATATACAAAACTAAAGTTTATCGGGACTCGGTCAGTACTGACCAAGTACCGATAAACTTTAGTTTTGTATATATATATGATAATCAAAAACTATTCAAAGAACTAAATACAATAAAATCAAAAAGAGAAAAGACACAGAAGAAAACACAAAAACTCACTACAATATTTCAACATCCATCGACATCAGGAGGAAGAAGTGGTGAACCGATCGGACGGTAAGCCTAGGGATAAAGTAATAAATAAATATTACAATGAAACGTACAACAAAATTAAATATAAATTACGTTAAAATAAAATAAAGAATAATAAATACACAAGAAATAAATAAAACCTTAACAATCAATAAACAAAAAAATATAAATATTATTAAAATAAATTACAAACATATAAATTAAAACAGAATAATTAACCGTTAAGGTTAAGTGCAGTGAAAGATCTAACAAAGAGGAGACAAATATTTGCTTCCTATTCACTGAAAGTGATATTAGAGTTACAATCAAGGATTTTCATAATTTGAACATGGAAACGGTCACTACAACTGAGCCCATGAGAATTTTCGTGATTCGCTTTTAGAAGGCCTTGTACTTGCCAATGGAAGACCTGTGATTAATTCATACACAAGCTCAGTTTTATGGAAGTCAAACTCACATGAAAAATGTTTCATTGGGAGCAGTACAAACGATAAACGCAGTTAAGAGGAATTACAGGAAATTTCTTATAAATAATATTTTGTTATATATATATATATATATAAAATTGACCGAACCCCGATTAGAGAACACACCTATTCTATCAAACGGTCGATATATTATTGAATCTGTTATATATATATATATATATATATATATATCCACTTAAAATTCGAAAAAACGATCCAAACTGGACGCAAATCAGTTCACAAACGAAGAAAAGCAACACACAGAGAAAGAGACACACTTACAAACTCAAATTTTCGGATGATCCGTCTTCAGGAGAAAAGAGAGAAAGGGCGAGTTTGTAAGTGTGTCTCTTTCTCTGTGTGTTGCTTTTCTTCGTTTGTGAACTGTATATATATATATATATATATATATATATATATATATATATATATATATATATATATACAAATATCATTGAAGGCCAAAGTGGCTTCAGGGTTGACGATCTTTTTGAGAACGTGTTCGTTTCTCCTAAACACTTTACGGTGTTGTAAAGACAACTGCAAGAGTAAGTGTCCCAAGGACATAATTATAAAACCTTTCAACGAAAAAGAACTTTACTAAGAAGATCAAGCTTTCGACCGCACTGTTCATCTTCAGGAAAAACAAACATTAATATTATAATAACAAATAAAACAAATAAATGATTATTATTTGTTATAGTTGGAGAACCAACCGTCGCTTCACAAGTGCACTTGGTGTCCCTATCTCAACTCTCCTGATGACGATTCAACCGAAAATTAGAGACAGTAATTTTTCCTTAATTCTGTGTTAGTGATTCGTCGAATATGAAATAGGATAAAAGATCTTAGTCTTTTTTCCATTTCATATTGCGGTTTGATCACTGATTTTTTTTTCACGTGTTTATGTGAAATCTTGTATGCATATATTGTTATAAGATTCTTGAGGGTTTAGGTTTTATGATTTAAACTACATCTCTCGCCAACTTTTTGACATATATTTATGTCTTCCTCAGGGCTCCGAATACAGTTCCTTTTTTTAACATTCTTTGATTTCACTTCGCTATATGATGAAGTGTATAAATGGGAATTCATCTGGACTACTGAAATTTCATTTATAAACTATTTATAAATTATGTAGTGTAGTAAATGAAAGAATGTTAAAAAAGAAACAGTACTCTGAGCCCTGAGGAAGGCATTAATATATGTCGAAACGATGGTGAGAGAAGTAGTTTAAATCATAAGACCTAAACCCTCAAGAATCTGATAGCATATGAATAGTGGGTCAAGTAAACAAATCATGATATACATACAGACATATAAACACCTGTTATCGACTTTATATACACACATATATATTAGTTGAGTTCGTGACGAATAGGAATGAAATTTCCAGGACAAGTTGAATCCAGATATGCGGCTGTTGAAAGGTCCCAGTTACTCGCTACTCTCCTGTATACCTGGATTCAACTTAACCTGCAAAACTTCATTCTATGGTCACGAACTCACCTAATCACATATCTTCCTCAGGATAACTTGTAGAAACCTATATATATATATAGTTCACAATAAATACGTAAAGAAAAAAAGTGTGTTTAATCCACAGTGAAAAATGGGACTAAGATCTTTCGAACAAAATAATAGTCTTTGTTAGTTCAAGTGTCACACTGAAGAGAATCAGTTATTTTGGTAAAAATATCATAACTCCATTTCTTAATTTGTTACTGTAGTTTCATCATTTCAACTAATAACATCCAATATGAACATATCTCATTCGATCCTGAATTTCAGTGATTATATTAGAAGGAATAATGCTGACAAATGTAAACTAAGCGAACGATCACGTCTAATAAGACAACGCAGTGAGTAAAAGAGTCCCTCCTCTAAACTTATTAACAATATATTCCACCATGTTAAAGTACAAAAGCTGAAAATAATTACACTGAAATTTCTAACTTCAAAAACCGACAATTTAATAAACGAATGATATATCCAATTATTAAAAGTTCCAGAGAAAATATCAAATGATTGTTTCTATTGAATTACTTTAAGTGTTGGAGAAGCCCAACACCATTATAATTGTTATGTTTATCATTTAACTCCATTCAATTCTCATATACAATATAGCTTCACCACTTCAAGTCCACATATCTAGCATACCCTTGTGTGAACAACATAGGGAAGCAGAAAGGATACCGATTCAATCATGATAAATTGAAGAGGAGAAAGAAGATAAATAAAGAGATCGAAATGAGTGAAATAAATACGAAAAAGAAAAAAGAAGACTTGAAAATGATTCAACCTGTAAGAATTAAATAAACCCTCTTATTATTAGTCGTTAAAGAATATGTTAAAACATTTCTGTAAAGATGATATATATATCATCACATACGTACACCCATCTTCAACCACATACCTAATATACCACACACTCTTCACTACTTTCTTGCGTCTTTTTTCATGTTTAACTCTAAATCATGAATTTCTAACAATCAATAACTCAGAGTCTGTTCAGCTTATTGTAAAATTTGATGTAATCTTAGACTGTCAAAAACATAATAAATCAAACCAATTATTAACTGAAATATGTAGGTTAATATAGGAAAGTACATATATATGACAACGTAAATAAAACTATAACTTCATCAAAATATGTACTCAGGCTTATCCCTGCTAATAAAATTAAAAATTAAATCAAAAGAATCAATATATGAATCAAGAGTTTAAAAGGAATTAATATTTGAATAGTTATTAAATAATAATTCCATAGTCTGTTTCATTGATATTAAATAATTTAGCATTCTCCCTAGAGTATATTAATAATATGAACATATAAAATATATACTTACATTAATACTTTAGAATATATATTCTTACAATGGTTTAAATAATGAATCAAAACCAAAAAGAAACCAAGAAGAAAAACAATTTGCAAGTTCATCCTTCTCTAAGTGAATGACTACTTAATTTACAACAAGGTTAAAGATTTTCGAAATAACTCCTACAAGGAAAGGATTCATTAAAAAGGTATAAATGGTCCTGCAAATTATAACTATTTGGTCGCAATTGATACATTCACCTCACATAAAGCCATCAAAAATTCATTTCCAACTTACAAAAAGAGAATACGTCAAAATATTAATGTTATATAAACAGGTTAAATTACAGAATCTACGTATTCTTTGAAAAAGGCAGGGAAAATTATTTGTAAAACTGTTCCAATTAATATAACAATAATATAATGCAATAACCAATATATTATTAAATAATAAATACTTAAGGTAAGCCAATACTTAACATACTGGGTTAATCACATACTGAAATACCTTCATAAGGAAAACTGTACAAATCGAAAATCAAAACTTCATATTTATGCTTACCCAGAAATCATCCTTATCTTTTTGAAGTAACTCTTCAAAAGGAATACTGCAATTCGCAACAAAATCATCTGGTGGTAATGCTGCATTGTGAAAAACTGTTAATATTAAAATATCAGCATTTTTCACATCATGAACGAAATATTCGTTCCACACTGGGTCAAAAGTTTTTACTTTTGTAGTAGATCGACATAGGTGATTTTCATCAACATCTATACAAATATAAGGATCTATAGGTTGATCTTCCACTTTCCATGCTATCATATTATGCCTTTTTTGAAAATCAGTAGGTCTTAACCCGCAAGCTTCGCATATTTTCACTCGCAAGGAACCGCTGAACATTTGCTCAGGTAAGATAATAATAATCACGACACCAGCGGAAACTCTTTCCTCCTCACGTAAAGCAAACAGTGAAATTCATTATTCATTAAATAAACATAATTTAACTAAAAGCACGAAACTTTAGAAGATCTCTAAAAAACGTCTCTAGAGATCCAACATTTATACGTCACAAACAATGCAACAGGGTTGCCGTTTAAGAAGAAAATAATCTAAACTCAACGTGCTTGACACAATTATTTTGATGTTATTGAATCACAGGCGATCAAAACATTCAAATCAGCCGAAAATAAGTATATTGATGATTTTTCATATTCACGTGAAACTGAGCGCAATTCATTTTCGAACTGTGCACTATTAAAACAATTTATTTGATAAAATATAACAAAATTTCATAACAAGCACGTGAAATAAAAATCAACGTCTAAACTACACTAATAAATCAGAAAGAGAGACTAAGATCTTTCAACTGTAAGAAGCTGTCTTCGTCAGAGTCAAAACTGATACTGAAAAGAAGTGATGTAGAAACATCTGATGTGGGATTGAATTGGGATTGGATTTCGGCACTAATGAATTTAATTTTATTAGAAAGGCATCTATATTCATACATTTCGGACAGATGAAAATATATCGTTAACATATCTAACCATTTAACTTGATTAGGTGAGATTGAAATCAACATTTTAGATTCATCTAACCAATTCTCAATGGAAGAAGAAGTAAATTATAATTTGCCTTTCTTACATGTCCTTATCTATAAGTTACCCAAACCGTTACGTTTATGTATATATAGAAAACTTACTGATGTTATAGCGTATGTCCATTTTTATTCTTTCCATCCAAGAAATGTTAAAATATCTGTTTTTACTGGCCTTAAGTTTTTAAGGGCATATATTTTTGAGAACCTTAAGAGTTTGCTACCCTGAATTTCTTAATGATGAAATTAATAACATTACTTCTATAGCACTATCATTAAAATACCTCTATTCTTATATCGACTTAGTTTTAAAGGGTACTAAAAAAAAATTTTTCAATAATTTAACAGTACCCCGTTCAATGTCAAATGTCATAGTTTTACCGTATCATGAGTCATTGGACTCTCTTCCTACGCTTGCGCATAAACTTATATTTTAATATAGTTTTTATAATCGTAATAATGTAGGCAATATGTTAATAAAAATCTCTCTTAGGGAACTGGAGTGCAGCGGTATTTATAAAATCCTGTGTAAAAGTTGCCAGAAAATTTGTTGGTCAAACTGGTAAATCATTAAAAATAAGTGTCAAACAACAAGTTGACTGGAAAAAAGTAGCACTTCATTCTTTTTTTTTTTTTGCATATAAATAATAAAAATCATCATATTGATTGAACGGAAGGTAAAATAAGTACTTATGAAAAATCGGTATTGTAAAGAAATGTTATCGAATCCTCTCTGATTAAATTTAATAGATCAAATAAAATAAACATTAGTAAGGGGTTATTCAAACTAGACTCAGTACTGACGAGGGTAATAGCCCTATCTACGAGGGTTGACAGCTAGCGGATTGTTACTTATTTCTTCCTGTACTCCTTTGCTTACCCTAACATCCCTTTTACTGGGCCTTTGCACTTTTCCTACACTTTACACCCTTTAAAATATCCCTCTGGCCTCCCACTCATCTCCACCCTACATCAGATATTTTTACTCACTTCTTTTCAGTATCAGGTTTGACACTGACGAAGACCGCTTGTTACGGTTGTAAGGTCTTAATCTTTTTTTGATTTCTTTCTGAGGTTTAGACGTTGATGATAAAATGTATTTATGAATTCTTAAATATGATGTAACTAAAATAAATCTATTTGAATTACAATTCAGTAATTCACATCGGTTTCTTTAATCTGAAATAAGATATAAGTATTTTCAAAAATGAAAAGAAAGTAAATACTTAAAATTAAATAAATGTGTACTCCGTCCTTTAAAATATTCTGTTTAAGATGGAATGAAATAGTGCTCTTTTAGCCTCATAAAATAGTTCCTCATTCTTTGTAAAGATTGCCCAAAAATATTTTCAGGACAGCAGCAAAAAGAACTTACCTTCTTTTAATGATTCACATTTTGGTTAATAATATAATGCTTAAATAGGAGTACGAGTACATAGGTAAGAGACAAAATAAATCACTTAAACCTGGAATGGTTTATTGATCTGAACGAATATAATTTATGAATAAATGTGTGTTTTTTTTGAGAAATCAGCTAAATATGATGGTTGGGTACCTCATAATTACATTTTTAAAAAAAACTACATGTAACGTTTTTTTGCAATAGCGACAATGTCATGTGTACATTCTTCCTTGTCTAGACCAGTTCATAATCTTGTAATATATTAAATGATGACGTCCTCGTATCAGTCATGACACCACAGTGTTTTTACGTTAAGCTAGTTTTGTTATGTTTCTAAGAATTTTTTTTATTTCAGTAAAATAATTTAATTTTGTCTCTATCACATGGTTTTGCAAATGTTAAATGAACTTGTCATACTTGTGTTTTTTTTTTATTGAAGCCTGTTTGAAGAAATATTGAAATATAGGCTGAACATTCTTACTATTCTGATAAAGAAAAAAAGGTAGGGTTAGTTTCCTTTCATACTTTTTATTCATTTCAAAATTATAGAATTTATAATTTGATGATTCATTTACTTAAATAGAATTCTTAGCTACTTTTTGTAGAAGGTTAGAGACTAAAGTATGACATTTTTGAAACAGCTAATCTCGGAAGTATTATGCGATTATTTCACTTATTTCTGTTTGAAGTGAGTGTTACCTGTTATCATTTAATATAAAATCACCTTATTTTTCCAAGAAGCCCAAAATATTTTTTTTTAAAAAAAAAAAAAAACTTGAATATTGCAGGCTCATGTAAGTTAAGTACGTCTTAACTTTTCTTACAGTTTATTTTATTTTAAAAAATTTCAAAAACAAAAAAGGCTACCATTTTTTTATAGTTACACTAATTTATATATGGTATATTTTTACTCTGAGACTCTAAACCATTTCTGTGATACCGACAAAGTCAACCATTTCACTTATTTATGTAGATGATTGATCAATGAAAGTTCTTGCTTTATTATCCTTCACTTTGCTTATCGCTCAAAAAATTGCATCCATAAATGAGTTATACCTTTGAAACATAGAATCTAGTATTGTGAAGTTATACTCCACTGTTTATCTTAAATAAATGGATTACTTTAATAAAAGGCGGTTTTATTTGAGAGCCAAACAACCTACTGTTGACAAAAAGGAAACAAACATGGAAGAGACTTTTACAAAACTTATTCCATACTTGAACGGTCTGGTTTTATATAGGCTTCTCGGAAGATCTGAGGTTCTTCACATTTTCTGTTCGCAAATAGTGCTAATGGAAATGCCATCCATGAAAATTCCCAGATTTAGGTAAGGCAATCTAGGACTATCTCAACATGTATTATCGATCCATGGAAATGGACTTACCATAAAACCCTTACTGCGATGAGCTATATCTTTACTTTTTTTCAGAAAATAGGTCTATGATTATGATTAAAATTTGAACATTCAAAATTCACTTACTAAGTTAGGTTATGTATTTATTTTTATGTTTTTATGACATGACCTTTTTTTTAATTTTTAATTTATAATAGAAGGGAACAGTTTTCAGGAAATTTGCCTTGAATAAAAATGTCTCTATTCCTCTTTCTTTCAAATGAGTTAGTAATAGTCACATTTTTTGTTTGAAGTCTCTTAATAATTCAAATATTTTGTAAAGCATGATTTATTTTATTTCAATTATTATGCCATTTCTTTTTTATTTTGTTTGTTTTACTAATATCACAATTAAAAATAAATATGTCACAATGACATTTATTGTATTGCAATAAATTATTTCAGGTATGAAATGATTAAAACCTACTTTCTTTTTTAAATAGCATTTGTATTTGTTTGATAGTTATAATGTTAATGACAATTCATTTTCAATAAAAATAATAAAGGTGGTGTTACACTGAGTGCACGTCTAGTAAGTAACCTCTCGTTGTTATTACTATATGTTGGAAGGTTCTGAATTCAATTATCCATCATGTCAGCGGATGTCAATTCTGTGCAGCTTTTTAATGAATTAAACAAATACTCTTCTACTGGTGATTATACAAGGGCACTTAAGATAGCTAATAAAGGTAAATTTACCGATTTGAAGCTTGTTGATAGAATTTGTTTAACACTTACTGATTTTGTTTCCACAGATTAGGTTTATTATGTGTAGTTTCCTGTTAAACACTTAAATTTTTGGGTCTGAAGTTGTATGTGGGCTGATTTTTTTATTTATTTAATTTTTGTATTTATAGAAAGCAAATCAGAATTTATACGTTTCAGTAGTTGTTTCCAACTACTGTTTTTCCATATGTTTTTCTTCCTCATACTTGGCTTCTATTAATCTTCAACTAGAACGTTAGTCTCACACTGATCATTTTGAAATGGGGAAGGTATATATATATGTGTAGCAAATTTTAGCGTGTTTTCATAAGAAGTTAGTTACTTTTTTTTGAATTTTAAATAACTGTACAAAACAGTTTTTTTGAAATACACAGTTGATTTTTTTCACTTTTCAGTTTTGAATATACTTCCTCAGGATGAAACAGCTTTTCATTGTAAAGTAATTTGCTTGATACATTTGTCTCGCTTTGAGGATGCCCTACAATCTTTTAATAAATACCCTAAGTTTCACAAGTGAGTAAAAAAAATATTTTATTTCTTGGGTTAAACTACTGTTTAACTACTGTTTACTTTTTAACTCTATAGGAATTTGTTGTTTGAGAGAGCTCATTGTATGTTCAGACTTAGTCTGAATGACAATGCTTTAAACTTGTTGAAGTCAGCTACAACAGAATCCATCAGTCTGAAAGAATTGAAAGCCCAAATACTCTATCGCTCAGAAAGGTATATTTTTGAACTTTTTTTGGGAAATTTGTTGTAAAACACGTTAGTAAATAACTAACAACTATAGAAATTATTAAATATTATTTCTTGGTTTTTAAGGTTCGAAGAGTGTTATAAACTCTACAGTCACGTGATTAAGAGCAGTTCGGATGAGTTTGACGAGGAACGCCTTACAAATCTTGCTGCTGTCATTTCAAATTTATCTCGTTATGGAAAAGTAAGCAATTTTATATTTTCTTTGATTTAGTTTAACATCTAGTAATTTTCTTTAAAGGTTTATGAAACGTGATGTATAGCCTGTACACAATTGGGTACAAATTAAACAGGGTATCGCTACAATCTTCATTGGTCACAAAGAAGATGGAGTTATGCTTGTAGCGGAGATATGTTAGACATATTTTCTGGTTTTCTGAGATCATATAGTGTAATTAACCAAAGTGCCTGAGATATGTATTTAGCTTTAGGTTTCATATGATCTACTGATATGGGTTACAGATTTTAATTGATATGGTAACTGATGTAGGATGTTTACTGATTATGCGTAAAAAATTTTTGTCATGTAAATACGTAAAATTGCAAACATTATGAAACAGCTTTTTTTTTGTTTGGGTGTCTAATTAAAAAGTATTTCAGTATTCTGTACATTTGTAGTAAATTTAAGTAATTATTGATTTGTTATATCACTTTAAAGATACGTTTAATATTGATAGTCCACAAATTATTTCAGAAATAATTTGAACAACAAAACTTTAGGCTTATTACAAAAGTGGATATGTTGTCACCTTACATCGTGAATTATCTGTTGTTGTATCCATCTGTTGAAGTATTCATCCTGTTTTGGATAGTATCAGTCGATAAACTAGATTAGCTGATGTAAGTACTGCAGTTAACTATCGAAGTTGGCAATAGGAACTTTGACAGATTGAGGTAAGATGGATATGTACATGAATATTGTAACTGTTTATGTACATGCGGAGTTGAAAAATACTTACGTCTGTTATGAACATTTTTTGTAGGTGTACTTTGTTTTAAACAGAAGTGCTAAACGTAATTTATAACATCGTGGTTAACTCCTTATTCGATGGATACTTCACATTTACGAATGAAAAATTACGAATTTGTGTTACTCCGCTTGCAAAGTTCATTAGAGACTCTTGACTCCGAGAGTTCACCCGACTTGGAGCCACCACTTGACATTGACCTTTGCACCACAACAAAGAGGAAATCTTCTAGATTCTAAGATTCTCTTCTGTGAAATTGTAGGAAGTTTGAATGTCCTTTCGTCCTCTAACAAGGACGGACATTTCTTACTCTGCGAGTGTTGTCAAACAAGATATAGAACATACAACTGAACTATCATGGCTACAAATGAAAAGGATTTTACTTCATCTTATAGTCACAAATAGTATAGTATTATATACAAGAGTTGAAACAATGATTTAACTGGCTATAGTGACGCCGAATATGCTTTGAATAAGATGAGATTTTCTAGAAGTGTATTCTTCGTAGTTTTAGAGAGCTAATGTCATCGTCAAGTCAAGTAAAAGTGTGCTGCAATCTTAACTGTGGAGAACCGGGTATATTACAGGCAATGAGCCTGGCTTGAAAGACAGATAATTCGACTTGAATGGCTTCTGAATAAAATCGTATCGGGGGTTATTAGGGTAAAATTATATATTGACATGTTAGGAAAACTATTAAGTCTCCACACAAAAAAGTTTATTACAAGAAACTAAACAACGCGTTTCGAACACTTGATGTTCTTCTGCAGGTTATATCTAGAAAAATATATATATACATTTAAGAGCTTTGGGAACATAGGGGCGAATTAATTAAAATGAATACATCTGACACTATTGAGTGATAATAATGGGAATAATATTGAAATGGCTTAAATTGATCCTTTCTTAAAACTACGTACATGTCTAATTTATACATGTCTCAGTATGTAGTTTTAAGTTAAGGATCAATTTAAACTATTTCAATATTATTCCCATTATTATCACTCAATAGTGTCAGATGTATTCATTTTAATTAATTCGCCCCTATGTTCCCAAAGCTCTTAAATGCATGTATATTTTTTTCTAGATGTAACCTGAAGAAGAACATCAAGTGTTCGAAACGCGTTGTTTAGTTTCTTGTAATAATTTTGTTTGTGTGGAGACTTAATACTTTTCCTAACATGAGTTAATACCACACTATAACAGATTGCACAGTTAATTAATTATATATTGACAATCTCAGTGTAGTTCATCTCTAGTATGAACTCCGAATTTCATTTCAACAGTGAACATATTGATGCCAGGCATCATTATGCACGAGAAAGAGAGAGAAGAGAGTCCATTAACTGTGCAATCTGTTATAGTATGGAATTTACTCATGTCAGGAAAGAGGGTAACCAGAGGAGAACTGGACGTATTCCATATCGAAGATGAATTGTTTATATGCTGACTGAGGTGTTATTCAGTCCGCAGTTTTAAAATTTATTGGGCTGCGTAGGAGTCGGCATTTAACGAATATGTTAAATGTGCATATGGAATATGGAGATGTGAAGCAAATGTTAAAAAAATGTTGAACATTGATATTTTACCTACTTTTAATATTCTGCTCTCAACCTGTACTTTTTCATGTATATAAAAAAGAGAGAGGTTTTCTTTGTACATTGCTTAGAACTGACTCATTTCAAATTATCTTTACGTTTTATACATTAGAGAAATGGACGGAATCCACCCTTAGAAAAATTTCTGTCTTGTTTGTTTGTTCAAAATTTTTGTCACAAGCAAACTCAGCCGCCATACGCCTTACTGAGCTGAAACTTTGCAGTATATTTGTGTATGTTTTAACTTAAAAGCTAAGATTTGAATGGATTAGAAATTCAACGTTGAAGCGAAGTTGTGGACTTTTAAGCTGTGTTTGGCCAGCTACACAGGTATATAATTAAAAAAATATATAGGTATTTTTAGGTGCCTGATATTGTAGCAAGTTGGTATTGTTAGTTGATTTTAATTTAGTTTGCCTTTATCATAATTTGCTCGCTTTAAAAAAGTGAGTCCTACCTATCCACGTACTAAATAAGAGGTATGCCTTGAATAAAATCAAATTGAGCTCAGTATCTAATGCTGCAACACGTAAAAGAAACTTCCAGATTTAATGATAGTTATGAACTGTATTAATATGATATTTTGTATTATTCTATAATTTCTAATAATATTTTGAAATATCATATCTGAATTTTTGTAAAATACCCGTCAAAGACTGTCTGCTAGTTATCTATATATTTGCTCAGTTTTTTTGGTCTTCAATATTTTAATTGTCTATAATTTAAAATATAATTAACATGTACTTCTTTCATTTTTAAATGATTCCTTACTTGCAGCAGTCTTTTCTTGTCATATTGTATATTGTTATTAAACCATATTTGAGATGTATTTCAAAGTTACTATCTATTAAAAGTGTTAAATGTAAAAGAAGATTATATAGATGTTATTTAAATACATCCGTTCAGAATAAAAAAAAATTGTCAGTTAACATTAAGAAAAAGGAAAATCTTGTGTAAATAATTTATTTGAAAAAGTTTACTAAGTAGAGTATTTAATTAAGGTAACTTATGGTTATCATTCTCGGATTTAAATTGTATTTTGAGTTTATATTTTTTCTTTTTCATTATTTATAAATTGAAATAATGAACTTGTTATTTATGTAATTTCTGTTTCTAATTTTTTTCCTGAGGAAACCGTGCTTATCAATTGGTATACAAATAAAGTATACCTTAAAGAATTCAATTAAATTTAAACAAAATAGAATTATACTGAATACTTAAACCCTTTATCATCCTTTTAACTTTCTATTTTTGTTATTTCGATAGTTTCCGTGAACTTTTAAATTCTTTCTATAAGATAATGTCTTCTTTTTTTAGAAAATAGAAATGCCAAGCTTCAGTTTTGATACTTATGAAATCAATTACAATGTTGCTTGCTATTTGATATCTCGAGGCCAGTTTACAGAAGCGGAGACTAGATTAAGACATGCAGGAAAACTATGTCGCGAAATGAATGATGATCTAGAAGCTGATGAAGTTGAGGAGGATTCTTCGATTATAAGGTTTCATGATTTACATGTGTCTATATTTTAATATTGTATTGTTGAGTATAGGTTGTGTGCAACTTCTCACTTTTATTTATCGTCTCTAGAAATACACTGTAATGTGAGTATTGCATTCGATTCGAAATTTTAATATCGAGTTTTCAATGGAAACACATATATTTGAGATTTCGCAAATTAATTTAAATGTTCGTGAGCAGGACATCTCAATATTGAACAAAAACCAGTAAAATGTAGATGGTGAATATGTTGTATTTAAATAGATAATCAGAATGAAAGAGTTACGCTTCTTATTTTTTCTTTTTGGTAATTAATAAGTTCGCGAAAGGAACCTTTCTACTAGCACCCGCGTAAGAGTTCAGGAAAATCCTCATAAACAACTAAATAATCACAATAACTGATATTTAATTTATTTTATGAAATTTATAACAGATATGTTGATAGTTATTAGTACTGATAGATATTATTTCAATTAATTTTTCATATCTAATAAATAAATTAAATACAATATCTGTTGCAGTAATGTAATAAAGTTTGTTTGTTCTCAAATGTCTCCTAGGGTTTGGAAGTAAACTTCCATAACCATATGTATTCTTGATTAGACTATATGATTGGACTGGTTATAAATGTGTACTTAATTTATGTATACACGTGTCATGTACGCACGATTTTTTTTTATAACAGTTCGCATTTCTGTTACTATTTTCGATCGATCATTCTAACGGATCGTACTTTCCGTGTGTATCTATTGTAGCCCTGCACCTTGATTAGCCCTATGCGAATGACTTTTTTATTCTTGTCTTCGTCCAAATCTGTAATCTGTAATCTCCAAATCTATAACTGTAATAGTTATAAGTAAGAAAGTAACAAAATGTACAAATTAAAAGTTACTTTTCCCCGTTGGCGTTTCCCATTTGTTCACATTTCGATGTTAACCTGACAGTGATATCAATATTATTACGAAGCAGCTGTCTATTAATTGTAGTTACTTTAAGGCCTTATGATAATTCATTTTTCGCACATCTTTCCGTTGGTAAAATTTAGAACTCTAAGTTAATTCATAGTAACTGATAAAAACATTACTCTCTAAATATTGCGCTAAAACTTCATTTTCCACAGATACTTTTTAATACTGAAGTGACAAAACAAGTATACCAGTAATTAAAACAAAAAACCTGTTAGATTTATTATTGTCATTATTTGTTCAAACGCGCAAAGGCAGGACTATTGGTTTTTAATGAGGTAAATGAGGCCGTGTGGTGCCACACACTAGTTTTCTTTAAATAATACATTTTTACTGATGTTTTATCTTTTTATTTTCGTTGATATTTATTTGTATTTTGATATAGGATCTCAAACGTACATACAATTGTGATATATACTTTATTTTTTTCAATTTAACTCATTTTATAAAATTTTGCATATTAATAATTAATCGAATAATGTATAATACTTGTGTTATATATTGTATTAGCAGTTATCAAAATTGTACTTGTATGATATTTGTTATTATGCATTTAGCATGCAAAACGTTGTTTACGGTTTCAGTTTATTTATTAATTATATTTATCAAATATGTCATTTATTTATTATGAACTCTATTTTAGATTGCAGTTGGGTTACGTTACTCAAATTCTGGGCAAAGAAAAAGAGGCGAAGATGTTATACAACTCAATTTTAATACAAAAAGTTAATGCTGCTGTTGCAGCCATAACAAATAATAATAGTATTACCGTTAGTAATGAACAGAGTTTATTTGATCTTAAGAAGAAAATGAAATGTGCCTTGATGGAGAGTACTCAGAAAAAGCTTACGTCTTACCAGAATAGACAATTAGGCATAAACAATTGTCTTTTGTTATTACGAGCTGGGCAGGTACGGTAGTCTGAATTGTCAATTTTGTTTCTATATCTTATCTTTATCACGTGATTGTTTCCAACAAGAAAGTTGGTAGAGTTCATAACCTTGGTCTATGGGTGTCCTCTTTTCTTTTCCATTGTTTATTGAACTCAATTTGAAATATATGGTTTTGTTATATCATCTAACTTAGGTTGTAAATATAATCGTAAGCTTGATGTTTGTAATTTTATGTTAAAAAATTAACAGTATTATGTGAAAAATTTTATTAAAGCTACCTTTATTAATGTCATATGAACAATGCGATAATTTTTGAAAAATTAACTTTAAAAACGAAAATGGAAAAGGAAAAAACAGGCAATAAAAGTAGGTATATACATACTCGTAAGTTTTACTTCAAAAAATTAAAAAGTATTTATAAAGTATTGTTAAGTAACTTATAATTTAATATATAAGTTATAAGTAACTTATAACTTATAAATAACTTATAATGATTGATTTTCTGCCAATAGTTACTTATTTTATAATGTTACATATTTTATAATTTAACTCATATTTTAGTTTTGTAATCAGGTGAACAACGAGAAAATATGCATAAAAAAATCCAGAACTGTCTTAACGTGCATTACTTTTCACGCCATAGTAGTGTAAGAACACACAAAAAAGAGCTACTAAATTTAAACTTATTCCAAACAGTGATATGTTCTAAAATATTGCATTGCTTTTTCATTTGATTCTGATAAAACCTGTTCCAGTTTACGTATTTTTTATTATATTATTTTAAAATATGTGTTAGGTATTGTAGAGATCACAATTCTTGATGGGATATTAAGTAGGGATTGTTTTGGGGGCTATTCACTTTGAAAATCACTTGGTTCATCATCATAAAAGTTTGTATCATCACGAGTATATATTGCGTTTAGAATATCTTCTGTGATTGGGTTATATTCTAAACGTGCGATGAAATCACTTGCTCTAAAGCACTCATAGAATGGACGTCCTTGCAGATTAGCGTAACAAGCAGAAAAAAATGCGGACCAACCGATGACCTGTATTTATGGGACGTTCAATAATAATTACGTTTAGGGTTGATTGTAGGACAAGTAAGGAAATTATGCCTTCTAAATGGCTTAGTACCAAAACTAGCTTTGTTGAACATTTGTAGGATATGATGTTTCCCAGATTAGAGGACCTTCTAAATTACAAACGGGAATTTTTTTTTAATATATTGACGTGAATGGGGAGGATCAGATGAGTTCTTAGAAAACCGTGCGTAATTTATTAGGATTTTAGGAAAGCGAATAATGAATAGTAGAAAAACGAGGTGCTACTGAGTTCTCAACAGTTTGTGGTGTGTAGTTTATTTCAGTGCCTTAAACTTTTCAAAAATATTGGAATTTATCTAAGCTCGTTTATTTCTTTTCTAATCAACGATCAGGTACTTCATATTCATGGTTCCCTAGATTTTCTTATAATAAGGAGTTTTCTTTTAACAGTTTATTGGCTGATACTAGAATACTTGTTTTGTTTTCCAGTGCCTACATTTAGAGGTTTTCATCTTTAGTGCTATTCTAGAGGTGGAAAGTGTGACTCATTTATTATTTGGCACCCTTTTTAATATTGAACGAGCCGCATTACAGGGTTTATTCTATATTGAAAGTCATACATTTTGTTTAGTTCAAGTGTATTTAGAGTAGGTATTTTTAACGACTACAGACGGATGATGTGTTTAAATTTGTTCGCCTCCCGCGTAAAGAAATCGAGGACCAGAATGAAAATAGGTCCTCTGTCTACCAGTCTAGAGACAAGCATGCAAGCTACTGGGCTTCCCTGGCTGCCCGCTACTAGAATACTAGCATTTCTCCCCCTTAAATCTGTATGCCCTGCCCGGAGATAGGTGTATAAAAGTACCGTGTTATCTTCATTAAACATCTCATTATCAGTATATTCATTTTTCAAACGAGGTCGCTCTTTCTGATTCTAATCATCACATAAATGATTTGGTATGATTTCGTTCTCATCTCTAATTTTCAGAAAGACAGTCCCATTCCTTTGACAAAATCTTTGAGTTCAACTAAGTGAATAGTGAATTTCTAACTTTAAACATTTAAAAAAAAAATGTCATTTTTTTTTCGAATTCAAAACCGAAAGTTTTTGAATTAGAACGTTCTAATACCCTCTGTTACTGTCGCAATAGTCCATATTTTGCTATAACCGATGTCGTCGTGAACAAGTTTTACTGTTTATGTATGTATGTATAATTAAGTACCTCAATCTACTTGCTGGTATCTTGATCTTTCGAGCAATTATCCTCTCTCTTAGCCGTACTGTCATAATAGCGGTTCAATGGAGATTGTAAAAAAGTGGTATATGAGCTTCCTACCAATAGCAATACCAATATACATATATATATATATATATTATATATATATATATATATATATATATTAGGTATGTTTGTGTGTGTATGTATTGTGTGTTGTGTTGTCTGGTTTGAAGTTACGCAAAGAAAGGAAAACAGTAGAATATATTTTCGAAGCCGTTTCGACTTTATTCGCCATCAGAGCTAGTAAACAAAGCAAACTTGCTTGTCTTGATGCATAAATAAAGTCCTCAGAGCATTTATTTCATTGTTTTACTTTGTGTTTAAACTTCATAATGATTGTATCACGTATTTTGTATAGTGATTGTTTCTGTTACATTATATATAAATACGTTGAACTGTTGAATTTTATGCGATTGTGCATCATAAATTTATTAAAGTGTAATGGGACAATAAATACTTTTAACTATTCGACGTTTGTTGATGTATTTACAGGTATATCAGGCCGTTGAATATTCAAACGATTTGGTTCAAAAATTTCCAGATGCTCAGTATATTACTATTCTCGCTAAAGCTTATGGTCTAGTTCAAAAGAACAAGAAAAGTGAGGCAATTACAATGCTGATGGACTTTGCAACAAAAAACCCAAAAGATATGTATATTATGCTGTTAACTGTGGCTCAGCTGGCTTTGACTGACGTAAGTGTTTATATTTTTTATTTTATCATGTTTTTTTCATCGAGGAATGTATCCATATGTCGTACTTATCATGTTTTCCAGATAACTTTGATATAACGAAATGATTCCTGTAAGATTTTTACCTCTAATTTACTTCAGCGTGCCATCTTATTACATTCAATTTTTCCTCTAATATTCAGATATGTCACCATTAATATAATTGGTGACCATTAAGTAATTATAATAGTGAAATTTTTAATGGAATCCATAAAACATGTTATGTGTAGTGGAAACTTCAGTTCCACTTTTTCCAGTCTCAGTGACGATTCAAGATGATGTGGGAAATCTCAAAGTATGATTAAGGAATCTGATGTGAGGCGTCACACTATTTTAATTTACTCCAATATAAACTAGTAACACACTTCACACAGGTGAACAAACAATAACAATTAAGTTGATAGGCTTTTTGTTTGAAGCAGCCGTATACCTGTGTTTTGACATGTCCCTATTGTGGAGTATTTGTGCCAAATCTGAAATTAATAGTAATTTGTAAGGATCAACCTATTACATAAAAATGAATATTAATTCATAATAATAGATGAAATCATATATATGAGTTTTATGCGCATGATAAATATTTTTGACGGTTACTTTTAATTAACTTCAATTATAAATTTCACAAATAGAAGAAGTGCAAATGAATGAAATATAAGGACTGTAAGTAACTAAAACTAATAGACAACTGCTTGGTAATAATACGGACATCACTGTCAGATTAATATCAAAATTCGAACAAATGGGAAACGTCAATTTTATACTTGCACATTTTTTTTAAGATTTTTAAACTTGATGACCTCACAGGGAAAATGTTCAAATAAAAGTGGTAGAGATTAAATTTAGACTAAATGTATCGCATTTTTTCTCAGTTCTGTTTCCTTTAAAATATTTTACTTTATATGTTTTACTATATGTTTTTATATGCTTTATGGTGTATAGCTTTTAGAGATTCAAACGTTAATACGATCCAAAAAATCACCGACGTAGGCTTTTTAAGACGTAATTTGGTTCATTATTAGTCTGTTAAAATAATCGAAATAATGCCAAAATTGCTAATGTTATAGAAAGTGCATATGTGGTTATTATGCTATGTACATATGCAATACACAAATTAAATAAACTGCCAGGAGTCTAGTTCATGTAGTTTCAGAGAGTATATGGTTATTGGGGCCTATCTCTAAAACCCTACAAGGAGTTTGATATTTACATATGGTTTAAGTAAACATATACAAGCAGAGATATATTCATATGATTTAAATAACCATATAAATGCCAGTACTTCGCAGAAAAAAAGTACATTTTGTCCATCCATGGATAAAGGCACTCCAACGGCTAATAGAAAAAAACCTTATTTTATCAAGCAAGTTGATAAGCGTCGTGGCAACTCTGAATCTGCAAATTGGCGTTCATTTCCGGTGAAGAGATAACAGTGAGTTAGTTTGATGTATCCAGTTTTTAGACTATTAAAGTTTACATTCTCATGTTTTGTGGAATTTATTCCGTGTATTTTTCCTTTTGAGTTATGACTAATTTTGCATAGCTATATGGTTGGTGCATTCTACCTAAGGCTGATTTACGTTTAACGATGTTCGGCACAGTAATATTTTCCAGTTTTAAACACTATTCGTTTTGGTTTTTTTTTATTGTTAAAAACTGTTATTCCATCTTAATTTGTTTACTATTTCATTTCCATGATTTAATCAGCATTGAATACTGTATGTGTAATTCCTATTAATAATCTATTAAAGTAAAACTCAGATCTTTGGTGTTAAGCTGTGATGGCCTAATAAGTTAGTCGATAATATATTAGGTGATATTAATACAATGTGGATTAGTTTTAAAATGTAGAAAAAAATCTTTCTCATGTTGTTTTGCAATAACTGTGGAAGACTTGTTTGAAATAAGCTCCTTAAGAGATGACTTTGCACGCGACCGAAATATTTGTAAACTGAAATATTTGTAAACTGTCAGCGATAATTAGTGACGTTTATTTCATGAAAAATGTATTTGATAAGTTATTTTTTAGCATCTCTGTTAAAAGTTCGGATTCCTATTGCTAAGTGACTTGTTAATATCTATGCCCGTTTTCTGTTAATGAAACGCTTTATTTTTAGGGAGACATTAAAAGAGCATGTGGAGTTTTGGAAACTCTTGCCCAAGATGATTATAAACTTGGTATTGTCAGTGTGTTAGTTCACCTTTATCTAGAAGCTGGAAAGAGAAATGAAGCTGCTAAGCTACTTCATAGCACTGTTTCATATCATCAGAAAAATAAGGTTTGACATTCTCCTAAGTACCAGTTGTTATTTTGTTTAATAGTTGTGTGATATTTGACATGTTTTGATTGGTATTTTGGTTGTTTGGTCCTGAAAGAAACTTTATATTATAAACACGTTTGAATATGTTCCCACTCCATCAATTTACCATTTCACTTATACTTTGAATAATACACTACTCTCAGGAGCTTTGAAAAGGTCCTAAGATCTTTTGAATGAAAATATGTCAATACATTTTCAAATCTCGGATGCCACCTGGATTATATATTCCATAAGCTTTAATAAGAGAATTAATGTTTGGAGAACTTGGAATGTAGATTTGTGTGACAACCCTCATCTCATTTACACTAGAGTGACTAACGTGTCAGTTTGTAACCTACATTTTCACATTGCTTTACATCTTGCTGCGAACCTCAGTATTTATGTTCTCCTTCCGTGCCTGTTTTTGTTTAGATGAAGGGCTTTTGTACAAAAGCTTGGTTAACTGTTTCATGTATTCACGTTTTTTTTATTTTTTAACCTTAGCACAGCCATCAGCATTTTTCCCGAGTCACTCATAAATATGTATGAAAAAATCATCCAATGCACACTCAACACTGACATGGTTTGAAAATGACTTCAGTGGGCAGTCGAAACGCATCAGCTATAATATGTTTTAAATTAACTCTTTCTTCTGAGAAAGAAAATTGGGTTTTCGGAAACATGGACGAAATGAGATGAAACTCACTAACTGAACAGTTTGTGTTGTGTTTAATGGAACATGCATATCAGGAAGTGTGTCAATGTATATTTAAGAGTTCAAAAATAAATTGAATAGGCATACATACAAGATTTACACATTTTCTGTCTGAGTAGACCTTTTTGGTTTAAATTAGAACTTTTGTAGTCCGTTGTAGATTGATTCTTATATATAAGTTAATTTGGGCGAGTGAGAAAGTCGAGTTTTAAAAAAGTTTGAAGTAAGATCTTTATTAGTTGAACGCGTAATACAGACTGGTCCTCTCCGCGAGGCCAGCCTTGATAAACTCTGTGTGTCAACAAAGACTCTGACCTCTGAGAGCTTACCGGTGGTAGGGCCACGCTAACCCCCCCCCCCCCCCCCCCCCCAGTCGTTGGTCACATGCAGAGGCCACAACTAAAACAGAAACAATAACAGAGTACAATAAAAATGGAAGTTTAAAATTAACACAAATAAATTTCTTCTACTAAATATAATTTTATTACAATAACAGTCTTGATAAACTCTGTGTATTAACAAAGACTCTGACTTCTGAAAGCTTACTGGCGGTAGGACCACCGCTAAATTTATATATTTGTATACTTAACTACATTTGATACTTCAAACAACACTTCGTCGTCAAGATCTTTCAGCCAAAAGACTAAACTAAATAACTAAAAGATTAAACCGTTACTAATGTTTAAAGTATTTATCTATTGAATTTAATTAATAAAAACCGATAATATGTCTTAACAATATCAATCTTTAATATGTTGTCGTTTAAGATTTTTAGCAATTTCTTAAGGTCAAAATCTTAAGGTTTCTAATTCTAAGGTTTTAGAATAATAACTGCGATCAGTTATTATGTGGTATTTATTCATTGTAGGGTAAAAAAGTTAATGAAACAGTCTCCACTTATAGAAGTTTAATAATATAAGCAACGCGTTTCGAACACGTGTTTTTCTTCAGGTATAAAACTAGAAAGTATAATGGCATCAGAGAGTTATCTGTAGTGTAAAATAAGGAAACAGAGATGTGCACACCCAAGGATGAGTGCGTGCCTGTGGTACAACTGACTAGAAAAAGGATGGAAGTGGGTGGAAGTAATGAAGTATATATCTGTTTCATATATGAATATGAAAGATATACACTTCATATTCATATATACCTCACCCACTATATGAATATGAAACAGATATACACTTCATATTCATATATACCTCACCCACTATATGAATATGAAACAGATATACACTTCATATTCATATATACCTCACCCACTATATGAATATGAAACAGATATACACTTCATATTCATATATACCTCACCCACTATATGAATATGAAACAGATGTATACTCCATACCCCCACCCACTTCCATCCTATTTCTAGTCAGTTGTACCACAGGCACGCACTCATCCTTGGGTATGTACATCTCTGTTTCCTTATTTTATGTTGTACCATTTATTTTATACTATAGATAACTCCCTGGTGTCATTGTATTTTTTTAGTTTTATACCTGAAGAGGAACAGTACGTGTTCGGAACGCGTTGTTTATATTATTAAACTGTACATGTGTAAACTATTTCTTAAACTTCTTTACCCTGCAGTGAATAAGTACCACATAATAACTGATTGCACTACTTTAGAATTAAAAACGTCTTAAAAATGATTTTTTTCTTTTGTTATATTGCGTTTTAAATGTATACTATTTTTAGCATATAAAAGTAGTTAGTTATTGAATAATAATAATAATAATACTGTATATTATTGCTATAAAACATCCTTCAATATCACGTTTTTGTACCAATATTTCCAGACTGAAAGGAGTTATCTTGGACAGTTGTGGAGGAAATCAGCTGAATTGAACTTAAAAAGTGGAGAACCACAAATAGCTGCTGAAAGCTTAGAAGAGGTTCTGAAAAGTGACCCGACGAACATTGTAACATTGGCCCAGTTAATAATTTCATATTCTAAGGTATGTGATGAATGATTTCATGACATCTCTAATTTAGGTTATTTTAAGGTGACTGCTTCCAAGAGAAAACACACGACATTCATGGAACTAACTCATTGTGATACTATGTAACATTCTACATCGTAAATTACAAATTATAAGTTATTCTTCTTCAAAGTTGGGAATCATTCTTGAGTACCTGACGTCGTTTAGGCTCAAGATTAACAGTTTATGTTTAATTTATGTTTACGACGGAGAGCAAAACAGCTGATTTTTCATCTACTACACGTAAAATCCGGTTCCATTTGATCTAAGAAAAGGGAGGACTAATAATAAGTAGAATAATTACATCTGATACAATTTTTCCTGACATTACTTAGATGAGTAATGTAGTATAATTAATGTAATAAAATTATATAAAATAATAATAATTATATATAAAAGTAATAAAATAAATTAGCAATGTAGTAAAATAAATTTACCATTTTGATAGCATAATATAATTTTTTTTTGTGTTTGTATACATAAGAATGTTCTTGATGGAGATAATTTTTTTTTGTTAGTACCTCTGATGTTAAAATGAAAAGTAAATTGAGGTTAAATAGCTTTAAATAGACAGTTCAACATATCTGGAACCTCCTCTTGAGAGGTAAACATATTTTAAATATAAGATGGGAGAAATCAGATAATTTTACACTTAAGTTTCTTTTTATTTGTACACTTACTATAAGGTTTTTAGTTTTTATACTTTAAATCGCTCTCAGTTTATTTACATAGGTTTTGAAGTTTCTCTTTCATTATGTTAAATTAAGTTGTGCTGTTTCTTCGTATATTATTGTGACTTCATCCATAGATTTGCATGATTTTTTTGTAAGTAATTGACTTTTTGCAGATAAATTTTGATAAAGCGAAGTATTATTGCACAAAACTATCTCCATTAATCGATAAAGCTCCAGTGATTGACACGAGGACATTAGAAGCTTCTAATTGGATGATGGGATTGAAAGTTATTAAGAAAGTTGCCAAATTGGAGCACTCACCTTGGTATGAATTGTGGATTAATTTTTTTTTAAAGCACCATCTATATCTCTGTGGATTTTTTTTACTAATTTCTAAGATTTTATGTTTGAATTCCTTAAATCTCAAATAAATTTCCTGTCAACGCCCTCCAAATCTGAATGCTTGAATTCCTTTTAAATATGAAATCCTTATTCTTACACACACGTACACACACCAAGTAACCTTCTGCTGAACTTCAGAAGTACTCGGTGCTATCTGGTTATGCCAACAGTGGCTACTTTATTTTTGCCTGCCCCATACTAGGCAGAGAGAGACCACTGTTAATTCAAAACGTAATTTTTGAGTTATGTGACACACACATACCCACAATACTTTATAGGCTATAAATTATTACTAAACTAACAATCTTGAAAATATATCTTGAAAATATATAGCTTAAAACATAGCTAGAATGGTTCGAGAATTCCAGAACCTCGGTAGTATACAAATTTGAAGTATACATTAAAATCGTATTTTATGGGACACCAACATGTTATAGATAACTTTAGCAGTACATTGATTTTCTCACTTAGAATGGTAGTTTTGCCTAATCGGACTTCTGATTTCTTAAACATTAAGGTTCTAATAAATTGGGAACCTTAAATAGCTTCTAGAAAACATCAGAAATTTCAACTTATCAAAAAGGTTTTCAATTATGGAATATCAGTGAGGCCGCGAGACAGTCATGTTTGTTATATGTACAAAATATGTAGAAATCACTGGATCTTGCTTTTATATATTTTGCAAAAAATATTTATTTTTATCGATTTTCATTGCATATAGTTTGTTTGTATAAGTTACTTTTAATAATTATATTTATTTGGATAACATATTCACGAAGAAACTTTAATCAATAAGTAAAGGAAAACCTTTAAAGACAATTTTGAATTGCCTTTTTATTGAAACTCTAAAGTCAATCGTGCTTAAATCTGAAGATTACAATATTGTGACAGCACGCCGAAAATGGCAGTTGGTACCAAAGAAAAGAAGAAGAGGAAGAATAAGTTACCGAAAGCATTTGACCCAAATATTCCCCCTGATCCAGAGAGATGGTTACCCCGCCATGAAAGGTCAAATTATAGGAAAAAGAAGGATAGGCGTCATAAGGATATTGGCAAAGGAACGCAAGGATCTGCAACATCCATTTCAGACCAATAGTGAGTTATTTTTTGTTTATTTATTGTATAGACTATGTTAGCATGTAAAATAATGTTTAGTATACTTGATATTCTAAAATAATGAAAATTGGTTCTACTTATTTCCAGAAAATTTTGAGCTTTGTCATTTAGTTTAAATCGAAATTTAATTTTGTTTCAGTGATATCACAAAAATGGCTCAGAAAGTAAGCAGTAGTACATCATTAACCGCAGAATCATCGAAAATGAATCAAGGGCGGAAATCTACTATGTTTAACAGAAAAAAGAAAAGATCAGGCAAATGATAATCCCTCATGTTGATAATTGGAAGTATTGTTTGACTTTTGGAGTTACTCTTATTTGCGGGAATCACAATACTAAGAACTCTTGGATAAATGTTTATATGGTGGTTTCAGTATGAAATCTTGTGAATATCTTGATAACATTTGTAGATGGGATTTTTTTTGTGACCATGCCACAAATTTTTTTAAACTTGTATGTTGAAAATAAAAGTATTTACATTTTTTT